>JBAIAA010000152.1:1200000-1740703 GCA_037893245.1 Crossaster papposus
CATACTGCCATTCCAATCAGTGCATTTCAGCTGGGGGCGGATGTCCGCCCAGTACCATTATTTCAAATAGGAAAGTCTTGTGCCGCGTTAGGGTTTCATGTCTCGCAATCCACGAAAGACAAAATTCGGTCAGGAGAGTACATAGATTTGGCCCCACTTTACAACGACACAGCGCATGCCGTACTTTCGCGGACAGATCAGTCTAATTTAACCTTCGGGATGGAAGGGGGCAACCTGGTCCTCAGGAAACCCGGCCCATCGCGACGGCGCATCGAATCCTTCTCTATATGGCAATCTGCCTTTCACACATTTATGTCAATTTATCTTGACCAACACACCCAGAGATATGCACAGCTATTAAAATACTGTGAAATTATTCGTATGGCGTCAGCACAGTTTCCCGGTTACGGGTGGCGAACATATGACGAGCAGTTTCGGTTAAAGGTGGAGGGAAATCAAATTATCAAAAAAACCGAGATTAGCATATTATTAATGATAAATACGTACAAAATAAAAGACTGTTTGTGTTTTTGAGTTTATGTAATTATTTTAGACTTGGAAAGGAAAAAAAAAAACACGTTGCCCCGCCCCCAATAATTCCACTTACAGACTGTCCGCCCTTGGTTTAGACGTGACGTCATCTCCGGAACGAATCGAAGCTGGCAAGCAAACCATGCGCGCTATACGTACGTACGCGTTAGTTTTGTATGTACACACACACACGCGCGCCCTGAACTAGATCATGGCAGACACGGTAGAATTGAAGTAGAACAAGTTAATTCAGGATTTTTGTCTTCGGATTCAACATGAAGCTCAGAAAGTGATTTCAATGCAGAGATTTCTGACGAATTAAATAGCGATCCTGATTCTGAGGAAGAGCACCGAGATTTTCAGGGTAGAATAGTTCCGTATATGTACGAGGCTACGAGCCAGTGTTGGAGAGCGGTGATGATGATGGCGAACATGAAATTCCCGGCGTCCACAACGACAACGCCGATTTAGAAGAAAGATTTGGAAACCATAATTGGTAAATATACCGAGCTACAAAGCTACAGGAAAAACTGTAAATGATGAGCAAGAAATATACAAATTGCTCTCTTTTTTAAAATTGGGCTAAGTTTTTAGGAAAAGCCTCTCCAAAACCTGTCGGAAATAGATGCTTTATACATGTTATAAGCATGTACATGTACGTTTACTTGTACTTGTATGAACGAAACAGATTCGTTTCGCATTTTTTGTGATTCCTACCTCCATGGTATAATAATGGATAATGACAATCATAAAACCATGTTGGAGTCATGTTTTGTTCAAACATAAATAATGTTTAATGAAATGTACACAGCCTTTTTTACAAAATACAAAATATGTACAGTACAGACATATTTATTACATACACCTACATGACCTATGTATTTTTAATGGACTCTCAACATTTTTAATGCATTGATTGATTAAAATATTTTCTAAAATTTGTATGCAGGTGTTCTTGTGGGATTATGCCAACTCGACGCACCCTCTGCAGAAAAAAAAAGGACCATGCTGGTAATTATTACTAGTTTCAATCCATTGTTTTTGTTCAGGTGGTTTTTATGAGGACAATTATTTTTGGGGGTATTGTAGTAATTTCCGTGGTCACTCACCCTAATCTTTGACCTGGTCGTCCTCCGAAGGGTCGTCAACGGTTCTTGTGTGCCTCAGGGAATTACTAGCAGTTAATTAAGCACCAAAACTGGTCCCGAAAACAGCTGAGTGTCGGTCAGTTCTTTCATTCAGTTATCACAAGTGTAGAAAGCGCGCGAGTTGAGGGGTCACAGGGCAATAGAGGACTTTAGCGAGCATGCTCTGACTGGGTCGTACCAATTGTATATTAAATACGAGTGCTATGTGAATACCGTTCCGACTACAGTATGGTCACTACGGTGATGTATCTTCAGTTGCCCCCCCCCCCCCCCCCCCCCCCCCCCCCCCCCCTCCCTATTATTTCTGTGTATGTACCATTAGGCCGACAGTTTATAAATAACTCCATTTTCCTCCACATTTTTCTTTTCTTATTATAGGAAATATAGACACACAGCTTATTGCCAGATGGCAAGGTGGTGCTGGGGTTATTTGAGGAGAAACGTCCGTGTTCCCCTGCCCTCGTGTGTCGCTTTGAAAATTCGAGAAAAATACCCATCTCTATCTGGTACATATAAGGGTTTTCTGGAAATATAAACATATAAAACTGATAATGTTCTTCATGTTGATATGCATCTTAAAATATAAAGTCGGAAAGTAAGCATAATGTGATTTGAAAAATTTATTTCTAAAAACTCTCAGATGTACCTGTACATGTATAATGTTCTGCTTCCGATTAAATGTACATGCAGCCTTAAAATAGGTACGGTAGCTCGAGTAAAACAAAATTGCACTTTTTGTAAAGAAAATTAGCTTTAGAAATGTGGTATGCAGTCGTTATTGATTTATATACAAAGTAATTAAGTATCAAAGCCATGTTTTGATTAAATGTTAGCCATTTACACATGTACAACTACAAATACAAAACTAAAGTATGCAATAAACTTGAAATATTGTATGGTAAAATTCTAATTTCTATTGAGAGAATTTCTTTTTTCGCATGCATCCTTGGACAGTAATTATGTTTAATTATTTTTCTCTAGTACTGTACAGTCCATTTCAAAACTCAAACTGGGTCCAGGCTTGTCACTAGCCTCTGCATCCATGGACACATCTGCAGAGGAGGGCTCGTTCGTTGACCCTAGCAATACATGTAGTTTCTTCAGATCTGTGTATAAAAACAAAAAACATGTCAACTATTGAGTCTTCGCTAGTAATGAACATGCTGAAGTGAAAACGAATGAGTGTACGGTACAAACAAAATTAATTAATTGTGCTCGTAAAAAAATGCTATCAGTATCAGGTTATTAGTATAATCACAAGATGTAAAACGAAGTTAAATCGAACCCAATCCGGCTCTGCCACAACTTTACTCGGCCGTACACGTGTCCGGAAAATGGGCATTTGTACGCAATTAAGTTATTACATTACTAGTGTCTAGTTTCCGGACACGTTTTAAAATAACACGCTTCAAACTTACCCGTTTCTTTTCCAGTTTCTCTGAAACCATTAACAATACAACGGTCCGGCATTACGGGATATTTAGGACACTCTTGATTTAGTTATTTTCATTTGTCGTTGTTGTGTCTGTTGCAGTACGTACGCACAATGGATGGTGCGACCCCGGCGCTATATAGCTTGCACGCGCCCGGCCGTTCGTTCGTTCCGGGCCTGACGTATTGAGTCACGTGACACATTACATCATCATTTCGGAAATTTTCTGACTCAAAAGTGGGGGGGCACATAAAAGAGCACTAAAAGGACGTGAATTTTTAATACAATTGATATTTGGTAAAAACGGTTTATGGTAAAGTTATATTTAGACATACATCGAATTAATTAGGCCTAAAGTATGTTTGATTTCTCTGAACCTTTAAAGATGGAGATTGACCCCTCCCGTTCATGGGGGGAAATTGACATGGAACTCTGGGTGACGGTTGCTGCGGTCCCGGTAACCACTAACCAATCGGGCAATCGGTTAGGTAACACACAAGGGTGGGCCCCGGCGTCCAAAACCGGCCGCGGAACCGGCAATTGCTTTAATTTTAACAATAACCAGGGTTGTGCATTTCCTCGATGTAGATACGCGCATACATGTAGTAAATGTATGCGCTCTGGCCACGGAGCATCTCAATGCTCATCAGTGGGTTCAACTTCCACTGCACCGCGTAACGCATTTACGTATCGTGCGCAGACACAACCCAGGCCCCGTCAACCCAGAGTCCCAATGTCCACTGCAGTAAAAGGGGGGAATTTTAGTACACCGCATACCAATTCTACGGGTTCTAACGCTGCCCATACTGCACAAGTCAACCCTCGTCCATGACTCGATTTGAGCAAACCCAAAACCCCGTTTGTTACCCCCACGCCCATTAACCAAACAGTGTTAGATAACTGGCTGACAAAATACCCAATTGCAGATGATTGTCGCATACTAAGTAATGGCTTTAAATATGGTTTTTCGTTGGGTTATGAAGGTCCCCGTATGCCCCGTGATTCAAATTGTTTATCTACGGCGTCAGAACGCCCAATGGTAGTCAGAGAAAAACTCGCCAAGGAAATCAGTTTAGGCAGGATTGCAGGCCCCTATCAAAATCGCCCCTTTTCTAATCTACAGTGTTCCCCATAGGTTTAGTCCCCAAGAGTATGCCTAATACCTTTCGACTCATTCATCACCTGTCTTACCCTGCCGGTAACTCAATCAATGACTTTATTGACAGGGAACATTGTGTAGTTCACTATGCCTCGTTTGACGAGGCTGTGGATTTGGTTATGACCGTAGGGGAATCGGCTTGGTTAGCGAAAGCCGACATTAAGTCTGCATTTCGTTTGTTGCCAGTTTCACCTGCTGATTATGAATTGCTTGGGTTTTTCTTTGACAACCATTTTTACTTTGACAAATGTATGCCAATGGGCTGTGCCATTTCTTGTTCGCTTTTCGAGAAGTTTAGTTCATTTTTGGAATTTCAAGTTAAGCGTATGGCAGATGTATCTTTAGTCACTCACTATCTAGATGATTTTTTGTTCGTGGGCAACTCGTCCTCCTCGTGTGCAGAGTTATTAGATGTTTTCCGAACTATGTGTACCAAGCTAAACGTCCCCTTAGCGCACGAGAAAACTGAAGGGCCAGTTCAAACAATTAAATATCTGGGTTTGGAAATCGATACTGTTCGCGCCCAAGTTAAAGTCCCACAGGAGAAAGTTACCAAAACATGTGGTCAAATTCATGCATTTTTGAGTAAGACAAAGGCCACGCTTGTGTCAATGCAGTCGCTTCTGGGTTAATAATACAAGGCATTTATATGGCGCTCTACAAAGAACACAGCGCCTCACATCAACAACAGAATTAATACAATGAAATACAGAAAATGCAGTAAAACAAACAAATCATAAGCTGGGAAATAGGTGAGTTTTGAGTTGGCGCTTGAAGGTCGCAGTAGATGTCGCTTCCCTGATAGCACACGGCAGCTTGTTCCACAATTTAGGGGCAACAACAAAAAATGAACTGTCCCCAGCCTTCTTTTTGGATCGCGGAACAATCAGCCGGGTGACATCAGAAGAAGAGCGAAGCCCCCTGCGACCTCCAGGCCCCTCAGTATTATATACATTTAGACCGTCAGAAATGTAACTTGGAGATTGCCGTTGGAAAAATTTATAAACAAACAGGAGAATTTTGAAAGTGATTCTTTCCTTGACGGGGTTCACTCAATTTTTTGTGCAGGGCCCCTATTGCCCCGGGTCGTGCCTTTTTGCGGCGTTTAACCAACCTCACTAAAGGCTTGAAACGGCCACATCACAAAGTTCGTATCTCTCCAGGGGCGCGACTTGATTTACTCATGTGGTTAGAATTTCTTGTGCATTTTAATGGCGTATCGGCATTTTCAAGTAGGCACTGGGTAGATAATGAAACACTTGCTTTGTACACGGACGCGTCCGGTAGCATAGGTTTTGGGGTGTATTTTGACGGTCAATGGATGCAAGGTCGATGGTCAGATGATTTATTAACGAACCCGCCATCCATTGCATTCCTTGAACTATTTCCCATAGTTGTTGCTATCCTTGGCTGGGCGTCTAGTTTCCAAAACCAAAAACTGCGGTTTAACACTGACAACATGGCTGTTGTCCATATTATAAACAAGCAAACATCTCCCTGCCCAAGAATAATGCATCTGGTGCGCCTACTTGTACTTGAATGTCTTAGATATAATATTGTGTTTAAAGCCGTGCATGTGCCGGGAGTACACAATGAAATTGCCGACTCTCTATCCCGTTTCCAGATGTCCCGTTTCCGCGAACTGGCCCCACGAGCAAGTCCACTCCCAACCCCCTTACCTCACCTTCCAGCGATCTGGTAGAGAATGAAATGCGGCGGCTGTTAGACGCTTCAATAGCACCAGGTACTCATAAAACATACGCAACAGGTTGGGCATCATTTTATCGGTTTCGCCAACAAAGCATATCAGAGAGGCGCCCCGCGAAGACATATGAAATCCGACAGTTTATAGCTTGGCTGTCATTACAATCAAATTCCCCATCTACAATTGCGACTTACGTGTCAGCAGTTGGATATAAACACAGGTTACAAGGTTGGCCTGGCCCAACTAAAGATTTTCTAGTTTCCAAATTACTCGAAGGGTGCCGTCGGCGCACACGCCCCTCGCGCGATTCTCGCCAACCCGTTTCCTTGCCTATGCTAAATCAAATCGTGCAGTCGCTTCCCCTTGTGTGTTCATCTCTCTACGAGGCAAAGATGTTTTCAGCCGCGTTTTTAAGTGCATTTTTTTGTTTTATGCGTATCGGGGAGTTCACGGCAAATTCTCGGTCTCACACTCAACCTTCAGTGATTACCGATTCGGATGTAGAATTTTCTTACCGCGATACCCAATGTCATGTTACCATTTCATTTAAGCAGAGTAAGAATAATCAACGTGGTGAACCGCAAACCGTATGTCTAAAGCCGTCCGATAATGTTTTCCTCTGCCCCGTGTCAGCACTGCTCACATATGCTCGGGTACGCCCCAATCATGCAGGTTCATATTTTTGTCATTTTAACTGTACCCCTCTTACTCGCTATCAGTTTAACGGGGTATTGAAGAAAGCACTGGCATTTAATAACATACCGGCTGACCACATTAAAGGTCATTCCTTGCGCATAGGTCGCTGGCGCTCGGACGCGGTCAATACATATATCCGCCCTCTGCCCATTTCTCCCTGGCCAGGCGTCTAGAACACTTGATTTATCACAGTTAAACGTTTATCTTAGTCCCCGTTATTTGCTGTCATTTACCTATTAGGTCCAGTATGGATAGTGGGAGATTCTATTGTGCGTGGGGCCGAAGGTCCTTTAAATCTTCCAATGAAAGTGATGTGGCGGGGTCTAAGCGGCGCCCACCTAAGTGATTTACCACAGCTGTTGACAGTTATACCTGATCCTCCCCCGTCAATCCTGATTATCCATCTGGGAACTAACGACCTGGTGGAGGTCGACGAATTTTCTTTCAGACAACGACTAGTCCTATCCATGCGCACATGTACCGAGCAATTCCCGCATACCACACTGATATGGTCAGATTTGTATGGAACGCCAAAGAGGCATAAACCCCGTTCAACGCATCGATCGGTCTTTTGCATCGACCGATCGGTCTTTTACATCGACCGATCGGTCTTTTACATCGACCGATCGGTCTTTCTACCGATCGGTCTTTTACATCGACCGATCGGTCTTTTACATCGACCGATCGGTCTTTCTACCGATCGGTCTTTTACATCGACCGATCGGTCTTTTACATCGACCGATCGGTCTTTCTACCGATCGGTCTTTTACATCGACCGATCGGTATTTTACATCGACCGATCGGTCTTTTACATCGACCGATCGGTCTTTTACATCGAGCGATCGGTCTTTCTTTCTACCGATCGGTCTTTTACATCGACCGATCGGTCGTTGCCATCGACCGATCGATGAAAAAAGACCGATGAAAAAAAACCGATGAAAAGTACCCCGCGCCAAAGAGGCATAAATCCGACCAACCTTGTTGACGTACGTGTACATGTACACAATCTTGGCCTATCTTTCATTGTGTATCTGAATAGTTAAAAAACCTACGGTTGTCGGGAATTTGCTTGCAAGACATGCAGTGCTCAAGGAGACCATTTCACGAGGGGACCGTGCAGTGGTCAGTCCATTTTCTTAACTGGTCGTTGATTGATAAATAGCATGAGCGGCCTTCTCCGACGACGCTAAAAGTGGTGGTCAACCCCCCCCCCCCCCCCCCCCCCCCCCCTCCCCCCGCCAGGCGTAACACAGACCATAATTATGCCAAATACACTGAAAGGGAAACTCTACCCTTTTTGGCAGTAAATATACAAACAAAAGGGGTTCTCCAAAGTTTGTTATCATTTATTATTTCTGGTTTATTAAAAAAACAAAACTGTCGCAGCCAAAAGCTGAAATAAAATGGCTTAAACAAAACGATTTACTAAATTTCATAAAAAATTGCCACAGAAAAACAAACTTTTTAAGTTTAAAAACCCTAAACCCTTTCTAAAAAAACCTTTACCCTACGATTCACACGCCACACGACCCCACGATCCTGGGCAGGGACGTTAAGTTTGGGAGTTTTTTTGGTTTTTTTTAAGATGTAGGATTTGTATGTCTCAAAAGAAAGATGATTTGATTGATATTAAATACTATCATGAAGTTAACAAAATCATCCTGCCTGACATATACAGCCAAGCCTAATTAATATTAGCATGCATGTGCCCTCCGTTTAGACCAGGTGGAAAAGTTTTGGGAACAAAATAATTATATTCCTATAAAATTCTTGTTAAGCATTTTGTTTTCAACTAATTGTTTACGTGCTCCGCCCTATGTTAGCCTTAATCAGTGGTTCCTAATTCCTACAGATTTTTGTTACAAACGGTGGTACTCAAACATGACCCCCCCCCCCCCCCCCCCCCCCCCCCCCCCCCCAACTCCCCCACTTCCTTCACCTGTTCTTATTCCTCCATGGTTTTCCATATCCATCCGCACACATCACAATATCGTGTTCTATCCATTACATTATTTCCTTGGTTTTATCATTGACACATTGAATATCTCTTAAATCCCGCTACGCCTACGTAGCTCGTTAATTACCGAGTCAATAATGCACATTAAACAGTGTCCACACGAGGTCTATTCCGGGTGGCCCGCGGCAGCCGAGCAACCCAACGTATATCGTGGTTCGTGTACAATCAAACTTCGCGTGTACATAATAATAGAGTTGGCATATTTGTGTACAAATTGTGTTAGCTGAGACGCTACTTTGTTTTTAAATTAATTTATAACCTAACGTTTTAGTACTTTCAATCGAGTTTTTTTGGTCTTGGCCTATCTTTCATTGTGTATCTGAATAGTTAAAAAACCTACGGTTGTCGGGAATTTGCTTGCAAGACATGCAGTGCTCAAGGAGACCATTTCACGAGGGGACCGTGCAGTGGTCAGTCCATTTTCTTAACTGGTCGTTGATTGATAAATAGCCTCAGCGGCCTTCTCCGACGACGCCAAAAGTGGTGGTCAAACCCCCCCCCCCCCTCCCCCCGCCAGGCGTAACACAGACCATAATTATGCCAAATACACTGAAAGGGAAATTCTACCCTTTTGGCAGTAAATATACAAACAAAAGGGGTTCTCCAAAATTTGTTATCATTTATTATTTCTGGTTTATTTTTAAAAAAAAAATGTCGCAGCCAAAAGCTGAAATAAAATGGCTTAAACAAAACGATTTACTAAATTTCATAAAAAATACTACTCTGTTTTATTTAAGCCATTTTATTTCCGCTTTTGGCTGCTACATTTTTTGTTTTTAATAAACCAGAAATAATAAATGATAACAAATTTTGGAGAACCCCTTTTGTTTGTATATTTACTGCCAAAAAGGGTAGAGTTTCCCTTTCAGTGTATTTGGCATAATTATGGTCTGTGTTACGCCTGGCGGGGGGGGGGGGGGGGGGGGGGGAGGGGGAGGGGGGGAGGAGGGGGGGGGGGGGGGTTGACCACCACTTTTGGCGTCGTCGGAGAAGGCCGCTGATGCTATTTATCAATCAACGACCAGTTAAGAAAATGGACTGACCACTGCACGGTCCCCTCGTGAAATGGTCTCCTTGAGCACTGCATGTCTTGCAAGCAAATTCCCGACAACCGTAGGTTTTTTAACTATTCAGATACACAATGAAAGATAGGCCAAGATTGTGTACATGTACACGTACGTCAACAAGGTTGGTCGGATTTATGCCTCTTTTTTCATCGATCGGTCGATGGCAACGACCGATCGGTCGATGTAAAAGACCGATCGGTAGAAAGACCGATCGGTCGATGTAAAAGACCGATCGGTAGAAAGACCGATCGGTCGATGTAAAAGACCGATCGGTCGATGTAAAAGACCGATCGGTAGAAAGACCGATCGGTCGATGTAAAAGACCGATCGGTCGATGTAAAAGACCGATCGGTAGAAAGACCGATCGGTCGATGTAAAAAAAACGATCGATCGATGTACAAGACCGATAGGTCGATGTAAAAGACCGATCGGTCGATGCAAAAAATCGATCGGTCGATGTAAAAGACCGATCGGTCGATGTAAAAGACCGATCGGTCGATGTAAAAGACCGATCGGTCGATGTAAAAGACCGATCGGTCGATGTAAAAGACCGATCGATGCGTTGAACGGGGTTTATGCCTCTTTGGCGTTCCATAGATTTATTACCACGTCTGTACTATTTTGGGGCTCGGTCGCAAAGCGGGATGGAAAAGAAGCGGCGCACACTCAATCGATGGGCGCGGTCGCAAGGTAGTTGGCTGGGGGTTAGTAATTTACACCATCCACAGTTTAAGTGGACTGAGGCCGCGTTGTATAAGTTTGATGCTATACATTTGTCACCTGTGGGCAATCGCATATTCCGTGATAACCTGTGCCAAGCCATTTCGGCCTTTTTATAATGTACATATGTTTCGAACTTAATTAGTTACAATAGCGCCTAGCGAAATCGCACATCTACTAAATATAGAGTGTTGTGCGATGTTTTTTGGGGCTGTCTTTCCCTTGGGACGCTATGCGTTTGGCCTAAATTACGGGATTCAGACAGCCAGTAGTTTGTTTTTGTAAAAATGTTGTAGTCAAAGGTAGTATGTATATTAAATTACACAGACTTGCAATCTCTCCTGCTGTTCCCCGAGAGATTATATTGTTCGATCCAGGGGGGGGGGGGCGGAGGGGGGCCCAAGAAAGTGCGCCACCAACGTTGAAATGTATCTCATTCGTTCTTCCACGCTCATGAGCCACACATCTCACACAGTAAATACGTATAGATCGCTACCGCGAAGCGCACCATTGAAACACGTACAGATTTGCTCCGTGTATCGCTCTCCGCATTTAGTGATTCATACAACGTCCGCAAAGCCAGGTACACAGGCACGATCTACACGAATTTTGTTTGGGGCGATGTCATTTTCTGCCATTTTCGTTCGAAAACAACACGATAAAACGCAAGGGGGTCACAGGCAGATTTTTTTTTAAATTCAGTATATCACTGCTACATCCTTTTTTAACGTATCCATGGAAACAAATGAGTGGGGTCAAAGCACGATTTTTCACAATTTATCGATTATTATTGCCCTTTTTAGGGGAGGTATTTGTTAACGTCGTTTGAGTATTTGTGCACAATCTCCACGCGCATCAACGGTACGTCAACGCTTAATTTTTTCGACTGCTTTTTTCATTTTCAATACAATTTTTGTCATTGGATGATAAACATTAAGGTAAATAACAACCTTGTACAACTACAAAAGACAAGATGTTAAGATTGGATGCCAAAAACTCTTTATTTTTCGAGTGAGAAAATTGTTCCCCCCTATTTTGAGAATGGACGGTACCACAGCGTTTCGCAATCACAGCCTCGAAGGGCCCCCCCCCCCCCCCCCCCTCCGCTCCCCCCCCCCCCCCCCCCCCCCCCCCCTGGTTCGATCCAGCCGTACGACGATTGAACAGCACATCTGTGTTAAGATCACATTAAAGTTAAATCATAACAGTTAAATTTAAAAAGAGACCCTGTCGGTCCAAGTGGGGTCACTGAGATGAACCCAAAAAAGAGACCCTGTCGGTCCAAGTGGGGTCACTGAGATGAACCCAAAAAAGAGACCCTGTCGGTCCAAGTAAAAGTCGGGCATCACGCTGGTGAGCTGCCCGCAGCTATACCATGGTGGGGTCACTGAGATGAACCTTCATCATATATATATATATGTTTGAATTTGTTTGAGGAAGTTTTTGGTCAAATAAAGGGCTGCTTTTGGCTGCAGCAAGGAACCAAGATATGTTTGTTTTACATTTTAATTGCTTCCAAGTATAATGCTTCCTATGAAGCCAGGTGACTTCGTTTGCAAAAGTTGAAAACGTTGCAACGCAAATGGCATGAAGTACGAATCGCATGAAGTATGCGCCGGCCTTAACACCTGTGTTACTATGGGCCTTTTCGAATTCCTGGCTTTGTCTCCGATGGTCTTAGGCTTATTAGGGCACATTTAGGTTTCAAATTGCGGGAAATCCAGCCACATTCTGGCGCTTGTTATGCTTCAGAAACATTCAATCGGTTGACGTGACCGACAAGTTCGAATAGTTGTATTTGTTTCTTAGATTCGGATTTCGGAGACGAAGCCGCGCCGAAGAAGAAGCAAAGGATTCGAAAAAAAACCTATATACTCCCCTTATTGGTATCGTGCTACTGGTGTATGACATAATGGAAATACAAATGTAGTCCTTGATGACGTCATGTGTTAGTTTTTTTCATGACGCGCCATATGCAGCAAGATATGGGGCAAAAAGAACAATAGAACTCTAACGGTAAATTGTAGTATGTTTTTGTTAATATATTCTGCATACATAACATTTCAAAAGCAAGCCTCTGCAAGCTGCGTTTCAAATCTGAGTACAATCAAAATATAGATCAACGTTAAGTACATTCATTTTGCATGTTGAAATATTTATACAATGATATACAATCTAAACTATATAAGGCATTTATGTCTACCTAGCTGTCGTACATTAAAATGTAATTTATGACAAATGTAACATTTCTGCATATTATAATAAAAGCCGTCGTGGTGGTTCACCTTACATATAAAATATGAAAGAAAATAGTTAATAAGCCGGAAAAAACCTATATTAAAATGTTACCTTATAGTTTTACATACACTCAATTAAATTTAACTTTCGTCGCTGCAATATTTAAAAGCAAACATTTTGTTAGATAAGTCCAATATTTCGTCACCGACACCATGAACTGACACTCAGTGGTCCCTGTTTCAAAAATTACAATTCAGAGAAAAACGCTTTTAAAGGTTTGACACGAATTAACTCACTCAGTCAAACAATACATACTTGTCGGGTTTTAGTATCATGTCGTTGGCGTTTGTCACGGTTAGGGTGTTATACATAGTACTTTTTTTCTCAGTTTGATACACTTCCGGAGGAGACTTGGCAACTGAGGGCGACGGTTTTGGTTTTATGTGGGGATGTATATCCCAACATATCTTAGTTAACGTTAGTTAACATTAACTAGTTAACGTTATCCACTAATTTGTTCAATAATTTTCTGTTTATATAATAATTCTTTCAAGCAATACTACTTTTAAAAAAAATCTTTAAAATCTATATACTGCCCTGTACAATTCGTTTACCACATGCTACCGATTTCTTTAATTATTTAAATGTTTTGACGGTCAAAAGTAAATAAAGTTCTCATGTCAACACTAAAGCGGGAATATGTACCTTATCTTTCGTTAATTTCATAAAATTTAAATGTTGCGTTCGTTCAAAATCACCGAGTAAAACATTCACTGCACTGTTTCCCAAAATAGATTTTTTAACTGTATGTTCAATTTGCTGAAATCGATATAAATGTATGATCTTGGCAAACACTTTATACACAATAACCTACTCAATATTCGCTATTAAAAGCCTTTCCGTAAAACGGGTTGTTTTGGCCCACAGAGGTAACTGTTAATAATTCAATAATTTTAAATTTATGGTTTTTCTAGTATTTTTGTATTTGTTATTATCTAAATGATTAAAAACGAGTTGAAAAATATTATTAAACTGGATATTTTATCAATCTCATAACAATTTACTCCTAATAACTATCTGCAAAGTTGCCCCTAAATTACCAAAGCGACCTCATTTTATTTATTTATTAACCACTTCCAACAGCGGAGGAACCGCCAATTACAGGAATGGGATAACGTTACGGTATAGGAAATATTACCTACAATGTTTTCAACAAACCTTTTAAATCAAAACATTTCATACACCAACCTTTGGTCGTAAACAAAGTCTGTACTAACTGAAAATGAAAAAAACTAATTTAATATTTTCTTGTTTTATGCTACCCTACAACCAACCATTTTGTCTTTGTAACTTAAAAAAATTCTTAGAGTAACTCCACTCTCCACAAAGGTCATTTAAAATGGCTTTGGGCATCAGTTTCTGTAAAGTAAAATGTACATTAACATTATAAAACTCATAAACTATAAAACTACATTCTGTTTATAATGACATATCAATACCAATCATTTAAGCATAATCAGTTTAGTACATACATAACTTTCGCTGTCGCTTTTAAAAGTCAATTCATTTTTCCCGACTACCGATCATACCACTTCGCTTATTTGTCAGTTTAAAATTGCCAAATCTCGTTTCTTTTTAGCATTTTTAAAGAGCATCATTTGCCTGTTAAAAGGAACACAGCCATTTAATCTGAGTAACGTGGAGTGCAACAGTTAAGTAAATTATTGTAATTAACCACATTTAAATTCTTATACATTCTAGCTTTGAAAGCTTCACATTGACAATAAATCGCTATATATCGAGGACCACCGCTTGAGATCACCCAAGGAAAAAAATGTTTCTGATACATACTCCAACATTGTTCTGGTTTCTTGCTA
Organism: Crossaster papposus; assembly: GCA_037893245.1. Lineage (NCBI taxonomy): Eukaryota > Metazoa > Echinodermata > Asteroidea > Velatida > Solasteridae > Crossaster > Crossaster papposus. The sequence goes on from JBAIAA010000152.1 coordinate 1,214,591, forward strand.
ATTTAGGCGGAATTATAATAAGCTGGCTAAACTGTGTACCTACATAAAAGCGCAATTGGAATTGAACTAATGCACTTAATATGTTGATCTAGCTGAAATAATCACAATGAATAATCACAATGAGAAAGTATTTTACAACGATACTCTTAAAGCATAACTTGTTTGCGAAACCTCTGCGGCCTAATTAGAGGCAACGATTTCGTCAATGATCGTCACCAGCTATTTCGTGAAGAAAAAAAACCAGATTTCTTTAAAAAAAAAATTCAACCCGGCACTTGTTTCGGGGTTATAATCCAGAATGACATGAAACAAAATAAACTGTTGTTTTTTGATAGTTACATGTATCTTGAAACAGATACTAACACTCTCTCTTTCTTGTGGAAGTTTATTTTTTCTTTATGAAGAAGTAAATCAGGCCGCAGATAGCAAGTACAACAATCAAAGCGCCAACAGCAATCGCAGCTATGATGCCCGGAGCTAACCCTTCGTCCTCTCCATCCTTCAAGCCAGCACAAACAGGGATGTGAGATGACCACCGACCATCCTCCAGACAGGTCAATCTGGAAGACCCTTTCAAGGTGAAGCCGTCATCGCAAGCCACATCCACAGTGGCATTGGCGAGATACAGAGACCCAGACACAGAGCCGTTCTCCACATCACCCGGGTAGCCACAGCTGACAACCTTGACCAATCCCTTCTGGACTTCAGTTATTGTGGTTGACACCACAAGCGTCTCGTTGGCAAAAGACAGACTTCCCGTGATCACCGCATCAAAGACACACTCAATGGAGTCGCCACACAGGTCCTTGATTTCCTGACTGACCTCGTTCAGATCTGGAACGTCGAAGGTCGGGGAAAACTCAGGAAAGTGGTATGTGCCGTAATCAAAGGGGGGAATATAGGTGAATATGGACTCATCCTGGGCCACCAACCACTCCAAACCAAAGTCGTGAAGATCTTTCAGAGAAGAATCCGGATCCATAATGGTTCCGTTTGGGAACTGCAGGTCATCGTCTGGATTTCCGTTAAGGTTTCCAAGTAGCCCTTGAACTTGACCCTGAAACTTGGTGTCCAGTTGGACAATGAAAGACATCACCTCGGTATCAATGAACACAGTGACAGCGATACCAGCACTGAATGCTATGTTGATTTTGGTCAGGTCGGAGTTGAAGCTGATTCGAACACCTCTGAGGTGATGAACTTTGACAGGTATCGAGTCAAGACGCAACGGCTCACCATCTACAAGAATCAGTGTTTTGTTTAGGTTAGAAATCTGCACCTGGACTTTGGAGGAATCGTTGGTTTGAAGAACGAATGCTGTGTACACAGAGGCGTTGGTGTTGCGGTACCTCTCCATACGGGCTTGGAAGGTCAAGTTATGTACTGCAGATGACGCCATTAGAAATTCCCCGGCTCCATTGAAGGTGAACTTGTAGCCATCCAGACTTGTAAGATGGGGATCTCCAGTGCCCCCAGCCGGTCGAGGTGGGTCGTAGTCAGAACAATCATCCGAGGGCCTGTACTTGTAGTATTCTTTACAGTTGTTCGATAGTTTGCATAAGCAAAGCCAAGGAAGGACGTCGTACCACTGATGCCGGATTGTATTCCAGAACCCACCTGGACTATATCTGTCGGCCGTTCCTCCTCCAGGGGGGCCTACCAGGATGTTCCCGTCCGATCCGTAACAACACTGTTGGCCTGCACCAGAAGGCAATGCGCTAACAGACCGATAACAGTTCTCAGCACCCCGATGAAAGAACGAATTCGCAAAATTCGCCTTCTTGAATCTTTGGTCTCGGTCAGCTTGTCCTGTGGTGCAGGGACATGAAGGCAGTCCTGTAGGTACAGTTCTCTTCAACTGGTACTTTGACACCCTACAGGTATATTTGGTGACTATCTTTACAGCACGACCATAATATCGCAAGCGCCGCAACAAACCCCCAATACCTCTTCGTCTTTCCACTATATCAGACGGACTAAGGTAAAGAGCTGAGAGTGACAAACCATCATCGATGAAGGACTCCAGATCTCTTGGATGTATCATCAGGCTACCGTTATTAACGACATGGCTCTTCACTTCAACGCCATCCATCAAGACTGGATTATCATCGCTGTCGTAGTCTGTTTTTTGTATCATAACAGTCACATGCGAAACGTCTTGATCAAGACTCTTGGGATCCCATGATAACACGATCGGATCGTCGGAGGTTAGGTCAATGATTCCATTGCCATATTCAGAAACCCCCTGTTGAATTTGAACTAATGGTGGTAGATCTTCTTCAGATGCAACGTAGACAATGCCAGAGTACGGAAATGATGCACCATCGTCAAGTGATACATAAACAGATGTAAGTCCGATCTCGTAGAAGGTTGGAGTGATACAGACGACAGTGTAAAAGTCGGTGCGTTCGCCAGGCACCAGAACATCTCCGGTGGCAGTGGCAAATTTACACTTGGCAACTGGAAAGGATATGGTGTTTGTTTGCAGACAGGGAACAGTAATAGTAAAAAGCTCGCCACCTAGTTCTCGAAAATAGTACGGTGTCAAACTCAGCAATCGTTTATTGCTTGGGAGAGACAGACCAGCGGCGTAGCCGTAGGATTCGGAGCTCTCATACCCATAGACAATGACAGAGAGAGGTGATGAATAAGGATCTGTTTGTTCGACGTAGTAGACACCTTCACCTTTTGGTACTTGGATCGTCAAGGATATGTAACTAGTGTGTGGAACATCGTTCTCATGTACATTCGTACCGTTAATCGGGGAACCGTTAAGATAAACAGTTTCCCGGGAATCGTTTTTCACAATGATATTAATGAAATTGAAGTAACCGCCGGAATCACCAGCAGAGTGAGGAGGCGTTGTGAAACCAAACACAAAACCAAAGTGTTCTTCTGCAGGAACTTGAATGATAGAGGGGTCGACTGTGATACCATTAATGGACGCCAAATGCTGCATCATAAGGGCGGGTTTACTGGACGTCACGAGGCCGGAACCTGAAAGACGTCCTTCCCAAAATTCACCTGGTTCCAACGACTGTGGTTCAAAGCCGGGGATTATGAGATTAGTTTCGCTGAAATAAGCAACTATTCGGTAGATGTTGTGATCGTCACTTCGAGCCGCGGTGTAGACGTGTTTCTGTCCCCAGCTCCTAACGGGCACCAACTGCTCAGTCACTGTGTCACAAGCCGAGCTTAGATGATTCGTGCATTCATTGCCACTAAACACAGCAACTGGTTTGTCACTCTGAATGATGCTTCCCGTTAAATCTACTGAAGTCTGACCTTGGATTTGAACGGCCTCTAAGTTATTGACAATGAATCTCAGAACATCCCCTGCACTATAGCTCTGTCCTTCAAATGTAACAGCTCCTCGCAGTGTCACCTGGACATTAGTAGAATCTTCAGCTCCAAGTACAGCAAACTGACTTCGCCAGTTAGATCTTGGTGTTGATGTCGTCACCACGTATTGCGTGCCGAGATTGTTTCTTGGGATGCCGAGAAAACCATCGGTGGTGTAATGTTGATACATCAGACCGTAAGCAGAAACGTCGGAGTCTGCAGAAATCTCCAGCACTTTTAGGCTTCTCTCCGTGTCCATCATGACAAGTTCATTGGGAACGGTGGTTCTTATGAATCCACCTGCATCGATTACAAAGGTCTCCTCGAATGGCTTCCCCGCTATTTTGTACTTGCTGCTGATGGTGACCGTAGTTTGCTGATTACTGAACGCCACCACCAAAATAAACAGCTTTCTGGATGCTGTGTCATCATCGAAATTATCAATAAATCCAAGGACAAATTGTTTACCTCTCGAAATCCCTAAGCATGTGGGCTGATTGGTGCCTGGTAACTGCAGATCCAGAGCTGACACCGGCATTTCTTGAAATGCAAAGGTCATGAAGATGACCATCCAAAAAAGATGTCCTCCCAGTACAGGCTTCATTCTGACAAAATAGAACAATTTTCAAAAGATTGACTAAGTGAAGTTCTTCAAAAAAAAAGGTATAGGTCTCTTACATGCGTTTCAAATATTGCTTGAATTATCAGGAATAGGTGGATTTAGGGGGTTGTATTGTATAGTAAATATCGTTTAATTGACCTGTCCGAAGTTTTACAATTACGAATGCTGAATATAAAGCAAGAAAAACGGCGTTCGTTTTCAACCGGCATGGGCAGTGGTTCTTTTGTTGTTCTTGGGTTGGTTTTTTTCGCGATCGCCGTCCGGCGAGGGAGTTTCCATATTTGGCGCAATCATTTTGCTGGATGCCTACAATCATTGTTTACTTTTAAATAAGCAAGACATTTCTTAATAATTTGGTAGTAAAGATTTTCGATATCTGCAAATGGTGTATCCTACATTTATAACAAAATTGTTGCCGAAAGGAATAATTCAGGAAAAGCGCCTAGCCGTTAAGTAGAATACCAGCACGATTTACAACATTTGAAGACGCCATATTTAGTTTTGTTGTTGTGTCCAGAGTGTGTAAAGAGCTGGTGTAATGATAATAGGATTTAATTGGATCAAGGTTTTACAAAAATGGGACATTTGTTGACAGGGGAGGTGCTGGATTTGTCAAAGACAATTTAATTGAGAGCGCGAAACATGAAACCTTTACGGCGTTGACAATTTTGGATTGATATGCATGCTCTGTGGTGCAATCTGAGGCGATTCCCTGCGCTTTTACTTTTTTTAAACAAAAGTTTTAGGTTAACCAAAACTTAGTTTAGTTATTTAGAATATAATCTTGGTCTTGAATATTTTCTGTTGACAACGGCGGTATATGCAGCTCGGTATGTTTTGTTCTCCCTATTTTGCAAAAGGATAATAACCTATTATGGAATAATGTAGACATGGTGGCTTTCTGTAACTCCACTGCCTTCCAGGAAAATATCGCGATACATTCCTATTCTTTCCTTCATGTTGTTAAAAGTCAATTGGAATTTTCATCTTAATTTATCAATATTTGTCAACATAACGTAATGCTTGCAGTCAGTTTACTTAAACCAAAGTAAAACTAAAATCAGTCCAAGCTAAAAACCATACTTGTCTTATGACTACGAAAATTTAATCACGTGGTTTTTAAGTTATTATTGTCTTCCTCTCGGTAAAAATGCCCTGCATGTAGGAAGCCTGCTGAATTTCATGTTTTTAATGAAATCACCCAACAAATTTAGTATACAAGGTATGTATGTCATTGAAACAGGAGCCAATATATGTTTAAATAATTTTCACTTTTTTTTGCGAAATTCAGTGAAAAGAATTTAAATTTGTTTTAACAGACTAGGCCCTATTACAATTTTCAATCAAAAATGATAATATCAATAATCCTCATTAAATAAAAATGATTTGATCTTTAAATTAGCTTATTATCTTTATTATCTTCATTAAATAAGCTTATTTTTATTTTATCGCTCCAATGAAAACCGTCAAAATTGCCCAGACGGTTCGCCGCGCGTGCAGCATAAGAAAACAAGTCCAATCTCGGAAATCTCGGACGCGGCAACGTCAACATGCGACACGTGTACGCGTAATGCTGTTTGCAATTGCCGGACTATGGAATACTAAAACCTGAAAGGACGTCGTGACAATAACCGCCGATTGTTTTGATTCTAAAAGAACGAACAGGTATTTTTTTTAGTGCCACACCTTTCAGAGACGTAGCGCCCAAAACGAGCGTTTCCTTGAAAGATTTAACCAGCTGCCGAATTTGTGGAAATGCAAATAATTTGCATATACATGTACCCCCTTGTCCTCGAATGATGTTGTCCACAGCGAAAGTGTATGTATTGTGTCTTGTCTAGTGATCGCTTGAGCAGTGCAGTACGCGCTGCGTAGGCCTGTGTAGGCCTGTGTGCTGCATCAGTGCAAGACATGAAATTCACTATGTACCCGACACAAACAGGTAAAAAGAAATAAGTCCCCCCTGGGAAATTTGCATTTTTCTGGAAGACATGCTCCTTAACCTGTTACACAAATGTAAAATGTAGTCTGAAATGTTACACATTTATTGTGCAACCAAGTTTCACCAAACAGTTAACCTTTGCCTTGAAATGCTGCCATTTATTAAATGTGATGACCAATAAAAAATGACACTTTCTTGCATAGGGATTGGACAAATGGAGAAAATCATGTTTTTACAGAATTTGTTAATATTCTTTCCTCACTTCAATTAAATTTCCTAAAGTGTACAAATGTAAACATGCATTTAATGTTTTTGTTTTTGTTTTTAATTTTCTAAATTTACGAAGTACAGTAAATTAGAGTCACCCAAGCAAAACAAAAGCATAAAGGTTTTGTGGAAATGGAATTTTTTGTTGTTCTTTTGTTTCAGTAATGAAATTAAAAACAAAAACAAAAACATTAAATGCATGTTTACATTTGTACACTTTAGAACAATTAAATAAAGTGAGGAAAGAATATTAAAAATTTATGTAAAAAAATGATTTTCTCCAATCCCTATGCAACAAAGTGTCATTTTTTTATTGGTCATCACTTTTAATAAATGCCAGCATTTCAAGGCGAAGGTTAACTGTTGGGTGAAACTCTTTTGCACAATAAATGTGTAACATTTCAGACTACATTTTACATTTGTGTAACAGGTTAAGGATCCTAACTGTCTTCCAGAAAAATGCACATTTCCCAGGGGGGGACTTATTTTCTTTTGACCTGTTTTGTCCCGTACCGGGTCGTATGCACGACTCTGCAGTACTACTCGTACGGCCGGTGGGGCATGAGATGGGGGTCTATTTTCAAAATTTGCTATCTTATGGCCTGCGTGTGACGTGATTCTGTGTGCTGATAGAAAATAGACCCCGATTTTTTATAATTTGGAACAAAATGCATGCTGAAAAACCCCAACATACGCACATCAAAATATGAATTGTGTACGAGACCCAAACTAACAATGAATAGAGAATCTTTCTATAGACAATAAATAAATCAATTATATTTTGATTTGGGCAAGTATTTTTAGCTCCAGACCCTATTTATTGAAGTGAAGTCAGTGGTCCTTTTCGCACTGAGAAATAACTAAACTGCACTATATGTCCTGAAATCCCTCAAAATATCATGTTTTGGATTGTTTACTTACTTTATTTCAAACAAATGGTTGAAAAGAAACTAACCTAATGTCTTACCTTTCCCAAGAAAAGACTAAAAACCCTGGTTGTTTACATCGACGGTACACGTACACGAACGTGTTTTTTAATGTTCAATACACGTTGTGCGTTCCCCATAAATTGCACACAGCACCAATGTGGTTTATTACACGTCCGAAAAAGGCGAACACTTTCCGGATGAAATTATGAAGCAGAATCAGTGTCAAAAAGATCGGACGTGTTTTTACAACTCGGATGCTTTCCTAATTCGGATGTATTCTTAATTCGGATGCTTTTTGCAAACTCGGATGCTTTTTTTAATTCGGATGAATTCGTAATTCGGATGCTTTTTGTAAACTCGGATGCTTTTTTAATTCGGATGCTTTTCTAGTTCGGATGCTTTTTGTAATCTCGAATGCTTTTTTAATTCGAATGCTTTTTAAAAACTCGGACGTTTTTTTTAATTCGGATGCTTTTCTAGTTTGAATGCTTTTTGTAAACTCAGATGCTTTTTGCAAACCCAACATATTCGCAAATCGGATGCTTTCCTAATCCGGCACTAGGGTGGCCCTGAAAGGACATTACACATCGCAGATTCTGCGATATCGCGCATTCTGCGCGAATTTGAACGATGACAAACATGCAGATTTTTGAAAAGGCCCTTTTTTATATTAGATTTCAAGTTCTGCGAAGATTTTTCAGTATGCAGATTTGTGCGATGTCGAACGGATGGGCTTGCACCTACATGTGTTCTAAAACGGACAAGCAAACGTTGTGGTTTAACTTTCAAACGTCGTGGTTCAACTTTCAAAACATCGTACTTCAACTTTCAAAACGTCGTGCGCTTTTACCTGGCTCAAGCACCGCTGTTTCTTAAGCGACATACAGTTGTGCGCATGTGTCATTTTCAAATCTAGATTAAATAAAATGCATTATTCATGAGCGGTGACCCGCGACAGAGGAACGAAAAAAAAACCCGGAAATTACCAATGAATACTAACATTAGGGGCTTTTCAATTTTCATCAGTTTATTCATAAAAATATTCGTGATTTAATAAACCCCCAAAACCAAACAAAATTGGTATGACAAGCGCAAAATTTAAACTGAAATACAGACGCTCTGTTTCGTTAGGCATTGAGGGAAAGGATGGTTTTCAGGACAAATTTAACAGTGAAGATGACTTGTTCCAAACTAAAAAAATGGTTTGTATAAAAAAGCAGATTGTGATCTCTTCGAATCATGTGTTTTCGAAAGAGCAAACCCAGCAAGTGATAAACAAAACTAGGTTTGAATAAAAAAATTGTTTCCATCTTTAACGGAGTTTTCTGCAACGCGACATTGCGGCCTAGTATGATACCCGTGTAAATAAGTCTCGCATATTGTTTAAGGACACGTTTGGGAATACGCGGTTCTAGATTTCGAACCAGAGTGGGCAAATATCAGGCTGAATACTGTTTACAATTTTTAATTTGCCGCGTATTCGGCCCGAGATTTGCCAACTTGGATTCGAAATCTAGAACCGCGTATTCCCAAACGATATGCGTATTCCCATTTGGACGGGTATCATGCTAAACCTCAATGTCGCGTTGCGGAAAACTCCGTTCAAGATGGAAAAAACTAAATATTCAAACCTAGTTTTGTTTTTCACTTGCTGGGTTTGCTCTTTTGAAAACACATGATTCAAAGAGATCACAATCTGCTTTTTTATACAAACCATTTTTTGAGTTTAGAAAAAGTCATCTTCACTGTTAAATTTGTCCTGAAAACCATCTTTTCCTTAATGACTAACGAAACGGAGCGTCTGTATTTAAGTTTAAATTTTGCGCTTGTCATTCCAATTTTGTTTGGTTTTGGGGGTTTATTAAATCACGGATATTCTTATGAATGAACTCATCAAAATAAAAAAAGCCCCTAATGTTAGTATTCATCGGTAATTTCCGTTTTTTGATCGTCCCTCTGTCGCGGGTCACCGCTCATGAATAATGCATTTTATTAAATCTAGATTTGAAAATGACACATGCGCACAACTGTATGTCGCTATACACAATGGCAGAAACAGCGGTGCAAGGTAGCCGCGTATTCGGTCGGATCTCTCCGCGCGGATTCAGTCCGCATTCACTAAAAGGCGACAAATATTTAATACATGCTGCAAAAGGTGATGCATTTTCTAAAAAGGTTTATGTCAATTTATTTAAAGAATTTTTCTAAATAAACCGTAAATATAACAATACTTTTTCAAACCCTTTCAAATCATACAGCATATTAGCCACACTTGTTTAACCTTTCCTGTAATTTTGATGACAAATTACAGTTAAATTAGCTGCCTAATGAACTAAGTAATCCTACTTCGAGTTATTTTTATAGATTTGAAAATGAGAATGAAACATTTAAAACAAAATATACCTCACATGTTATCAAAAACTCATACTTTTATTTCATAATCTACAAGATAATGTTACTGGGCAAGCTTAATGTGGGTATAGGTTTCAGCCGAACACTAATTAGTGCCTAATTAGCCCGTTAAACAAATCCCCTTTTCAATGCAGCATTGTAATGCGTTTTTCGGCTGCGAGTATATTTGCCTCTTTAAAACAAAGTGTACATCACATGTTATTCAAACCTCATATTTGTATTTCATGATCTACGAGATCATGTTTCTGGGCACACTTAATTTTGGTATAGGCTTCAGCCGAACAGTAATTAGTGCACTCGCACTTGGTTGGGCTTATTTGCATTCGAATGCTTTTCTAGCTCGGATGCTTTTTGTAATCTCGAATGCTTTTTTACTTCGAATGATTTTCTAGTTCGAATGCTTTTAATAAACTCGGATGCTTTTCTAGTTTGAATGCTTTTTGTAAACTCGGATGCTTTTTGCAAACCGAACATCTTCGCAAATCGGATGCTTTTCCAATCCGGCACTAGTGTGGCCCTGAAAGGACATCACACATCGCAGATTCTGCGATATCGCGCATTCTGCGCGAATTTGAACGATGACAAACATGTTATCGCATATATCTAAGCATATATCTAAGATGTGGAAGATTTTATTGAAGATTTCAAGTTCTGCGCAGATTTCTTAGTACGCAAATTTGTGCGATGTCGCACGGATGGGCACTACATGTACATTTTCATTGCACATTCTGCGCAGCTATAATGTCGCACTCACGTACAGCAGATTTATATGCAGATTTATGTGCACATTTCTGCCGCGATGTCAGCACATACGACGTTTTTAAAGTTGAACCACGACGTTTTGAAAGTTTAAATACGGCAACAGTGTGGTTTTCACAAATTCAAGACCTGCTTTTATCATTGCTGTATACTTTCTTTTCCTTTTGCCACATGAATTGCAATTGTCGGTTTCGGTAAAGCACACCCGCAAGGACAATCTTTCCGTGCCCCACTCTTTCTATCTGGCAAGTGTTCTTTTAAGCACGAGTTGCAGTACGGAGTTTCCAAGATTCTTTTATATGCTAATTTTGACATATAACCTTTGTTCTTTGTTAACATTTTATGTAGTTTTAATAATATCTGCTTATTTGCACTCGACCTTAGAAACTTACATTTAACCCAAGTGTGCTATATATCGCAAAGAATTATGGGGCGATATTAGGTGGAAATAAAAAAAAATTATGGACACGGTCTGAAACCGTCTTTTACCTAACGATCTAAGCTGACAAACTACTAGGATCCATCTAATGATGCAGAACTTAGTTGAAGGGCTGTTGTGTTATTAAATAAAGTAACATTTATCGTTCTCATAAAATCTGGCGTGGTGAAATTAATTGTTGAAATTGTTGATTGACGAAACTGATTCACCGAAAACATTGCAAATAAGCCCAACCAAGTGCGAGTGCACTAATTACTGTTCGGCTGAAGCCTATACCAAAATTAAGTGTGCCCAGAAACATGATCTCGTAGATCATGAAATACAAATATGAGGTTTGAATAACATGTGATGTACACTTTGTTTTAAAGAGGCAGATATACTCGCAGCCGAAAAACAAATTACAATGCTGCATTGAAAAGGGGATTTGTTTAACGGGCTAATTAGGCACTAATTAGTGTTCGGCTGAAGCCTATACCCACATTTAGCGTGCCCAGTAACATTATCTTGTAGATTATGAAATAAAAGTATGAGTTTTTGATAACATGTGAGGTATATTTTGTTTTAAATGTTTCATTCTCATTTCCAATTCTATAAAAATAACTCGAAGTAGGATTACTTAGTTCATTAGGCAGCTAATTTAACCGTAATTTGTCATCAAAATTACAGGAAAGGTTAAAAAAGTATTGTTATATTTACGGTTTATTTAGAAAAATTCTTTAAATAAATTGACATAGGCCCTAAACCTTTTTAGAAAATGCATCACCTTTTGCAGCATGTATTAAATATTTGTCGCCTTTTGGTGAATGCGGACTGAATCCGCGCGGAGAGATCCTGCCGAATACGCGGCTACCTTGAGCCAGGTAAAAGCGCACGACGTTTTGGAAGTTGAAGTACGACGTTTTGAAAGTTGAAGTACGACGTTTTGAAAGTTGAAGTACGACGTTTTGAAAGTTGAACCACGACGTTTGAAAGTTAAACCACAACGTTTGCCTGTCCGTTTTAGAACACATGTAGGTGCAAGCCCATCCGTGCGACATCGCACAAATCTGCATACTGAAAAATCTTCGCAGAACTTGAAATCTAATATAAAAAGGGGCCTTTTCACAAATCTGCGCAGAAAATATTCGCCTTCACATAAATCTGTGCAGAAATCTACAATAAAATCTTCCACATCTCAGATATATGCATATGCGATAACAGGTTTGTCATCGTTCAAATTCGCGCAGAATGCGCGATATCGCAGAATCTGCGATGTGTGATGTCCTTTCAGGGCCACCCTAGTGCCGGATTGGGAAAGCATCCGATTTGCGAATATGTTCGGTTTGCAAAAGCATCAGAGTTTACAAAAAGCATTCAAACTAGAAAAGCATCCGAATTTAAAAAGCATCCGAGTTTATAAAAAGCATCCGAGCTAGAAAAGCATTCGAATTAAAAAAGCATTCGAATTAAAAAAGCATTCGAGATTACAAAAAGCATCCGAACTAGAAAAGCATCCGAATTAAAAAAGCATCCGAGTTTACAAAAAGCATCCGAATTACGAATTCATCCGAATTAAAAAAGCATCCGAGTTGTAAAAACACGTCCGATCTTTTTGACACGGATTCTGCTTCATATGTGTGATACATGTATATGATGTGTCCCACTCTAATATTACAGCCAGAGTGCCAGAGTGCCAGACTGGCTGATGAAAGGCCTAGCATACTAATACTAAGGTGTGTATAATGATGTATACAAATAACAAAATAGTTATTGTGAGTATTCTAAAGAATCTATTTACAGAGAATGTGCATGCAGTGCTGAGCTAGGGTTATTCCATCTACTGTAGTGGGTGTGCAGGAGAAAACTTTAGAATAAACCACTTCAAAACACAGGGGTGCATACAACATAGATTAGTCACTACAGATGTATATCTCCTTCATGTTCCGATTACATCATTTCGTTAAAAACGCGTTTTGTTGCGCAATTCGGGGCGCTTTCAGGACATAATATCCTCTCTAAATTTGCGGGCGCGGTTTAGCTATTTCTCGGTGTAAAAGGATCCCTTTAATTTATGCGCACGCAACACGTTTTGTAAAAACAAAATTGGTTGAAGAGAGACGTCGCTGGTCAGATTGTCTTTATAATGTGACCTCTGGTTTCATACACATTTATATGTAAAACGCGATGCGTGCGCATAACGCTATGTACATTTGAATATTTTAAACAGAGGGCACATCGTCTATATCCTGCACAACCAAAGGAGTGGAGTCTAGACACAACATTTCTGCTACATTGCTTTTAAAAGAAGCAAGGCGGAAGGGACTTTATACATTTCTTTATCTCACCTGGTCAACTTGTGGCAAGCCATCAAACGTCCTGTACAGGGTTATAATACACGAGTATGCTGACAGGAAATGTTGTAAACGTGAACCTATTAAGAAAGATAAGTACGGCATTAATTTAATTGGTAATTATATTTTGCACTACGTAAAATCTTTGATACAGCGGGATGTCATTTTTCCAAAAGCACGTTGGAAATGTAACTTTTAAGAAAGTTTATATTGATGGGATTGAAACAGCTTGCCCATAGCAACGAGGCCCCATGCAGGGATGTCATCTGTTTTTTCTTTTTTTATTTGTAATCGCAGGACAGAGGATTGTCAACAGAATACTGCGATCTAAGAATCAGTGTGCGCATTTCTGTGTTTCCAATCCGTTAGAAATAAGCCTACTTTTATAATTTACTAACAAATATTATTCAGTATACCCAGTCCCTAAATTAGATTTTGCAACAAAATTGTTCTCGATTGCTGTATTATAGTATTATATTGTTTGCAGAAGTCAAGACTTGTATTCAACCAATGTGAAGCGATACGAAAATATAAGATTACAATTGACTTGTTTTTCGTGCTTTGTGAAAATGATAAAACAACATTTTTCGAAGTTTTCTAAGAGAACTTTCTCACAATAGGGCAAAGCTACATTAAATATCCAAACGTTTTCAGAGTCAGTTTAACATTCAACATTCCAAATCGTGCTAAATTAAATTTTAAGGTTTGGGTATTTGACTGCGGACTGAAAAACTTACAATTCGATATACTTCAGTCGCTCCAGAAAATCCGTCAGCCCATGGAGGAATAAGAACGAAGCACGTCCGCAACACAAGATATGTACATGTTGCTGCGTACGTATACCAAAACCAATCGCTTTTATAACGAGAATCGTTACGCATGTACGCACAACATTACGATAGATCCTATTATTATACGTATTGAACGTATGACTTTTTAAAAACGTTGTCATGTAAATTACAAGATTGCGACATTCAGTTGGGAAATTTGAGGTGAAGTCCCTTGTATTAAAGGCTTTGTACACCATTGGTAATTGCTTGAATTGTCAAGAATAGGTGGATTTGGGGGTTGTATTTTTATAGTAAATATGGTTTAACTGACCTGTCCGAAGTTTTACAATCGTGGATGCCGAGAAAGAAGCAAGAACAACAGCAATCGTTTTCTTGTGTTTTTTTGCGATTGCAGTCCGGTAGTAAAATTCAATTTTCGGAACAATTACAGGATATCTAAAGCAATCATTTTAAAGGATGCCTATATAGAGGTTCATTATTTACTTTTAAATAAGTAAGCTATCTTTCTTAATAATAAAATAATAAAAGAATTGATGTCTTTAAATGGTGTGTCATACCTTTAAGGTAGAGCGTAATGGCAAGCTAGTGTGTGGAGTGTCATTGTTATTTTGTTATTGTTATTTTGGAGATGAATATTTTGGGATACATGTTGCTGCGTACGTATACCAAAACCAATCGCTTTTATAACGAGAATCGTTACGCATGTACGCACAACATTACGGTAGATCCTATTATTATACGTATTGAACGTATGACTTTTTAAAAACGTTGTCATGTAAATTACAAGATTGCGACATTCAGTTGGGAAATTTGAGGTGAAGTCCCTTGTATTAAAGGCTTTGTACACCATTGGTAATTCCTTGAATTGTCAAGAATAGGTGGATTTGGGGGTTGTATTTTTATAGTAAATATGGTTTAACTGACCTGTCTGAAGTTTTACAATCGTGGATGCCGAGAAAGAAGCAAGAACAACAGCAATCGTTTTCTCTGTGTTTTTTTGCGATTGCAGTCCGGTAGTAAAATTCAATTTTCGGAACAATTACAGGATATCTAAAGCAATCATTTTAAAGGATGCCTATATAGAGGTTCATTATTTACTTTTAAATAAGTAAGCTATCTTTCTTAATAATAAAATAATAAAAGAGTCGATGTCTTTAAATGGTGTGTCATACCTTTAAGGTAGAGCGTAATGGCAAGCTAGTGTGTGGAGTGTCATTGTTATTTTGGAGATGAATTCCGAAATCAACCACAAACACATTCGTGTTAGTCCTCTATTTTGTAGTATTTCGGAAAATTAGGTCAGCCTTCTATTTAAATTTGCTCTATTTCTTAAGTAGGTCTACAGACTCGTGTGGGTTTTTTTCACGGAAAACTATTGGCAGTTTGGACGCCAGTGCTGTTCTGTTAAAAATGGTTTCAGCGGGACGAATTATTTGTTACGACTTTTAAATACTGTCGGTTTACGTCCCTTTCAAATAGCCTCAATTGTTATTCCTGTAAAAAGACGGGGTATACAAAAATCCAATATTTTGCTGAAATTCAGCTAGGTTGCCAGACTGCAAATGTACATTATAAATGGTATGCCCTACCTTTAAGGCAGAGTGCAATGGCGCGCTGGTGTGTGGAATGTTAGGTTAGTCCTATATTTTGTTAGTCCTCGGCGAGAATGCAAGGCCAGTCCCTATACAAAACAACAACATACAATGAGACTGTTGCTTACCTGGAATGTTCTTTGTTCTCTTTTTTAAAACTTTTGTTTTTACTTGGCCCAAGTCCAAAGTTAGGGTGAGGCCCCTGGTATTTCAGCACACAAGCATTTTATAACTAAAGGGAGAACCAGAATACTGAAATGGAAGTAATTTATTACACAATACTATATATAAAGATATACAGTACAAATGCTACGATAAAACTATATACTAAACACTACAAACTGGATATTGTCGTGATTTAGCTTTAGATTCAGCTTTTCATGCCATGATGAACTCACGGTTTCCCATAAATGATATTAATTTTGAATACGAAATGATCTAATGCGATTCTTCACCTATGTTTAAAATCTGAATATTATTGTGGAATTGTTATTATAATTGTAGAATTGTTATACGAAAGATACATGTATAATGCGATTATTCACCTATGTTTACCTAAACAAAATCATCTGAATATCTAAAACTAATATTATTGTGGAATCAGAGTTTTATAAAACGTCCTTTTGCAATGACACTTTTGCTTACCTGGGACTTTCTTTGTTGTCTTTAAAAAAAAATTTTTTTTAACTTGGCCCAAGTCCAAAGTTAGGGTGTTTGCTTAGGCAGCTGGTATTTCAGCACAATAGCATTTTATAACTAAAGGGGAACCAGAATAAGTGAAAGTAATTGATTACACAACACATTACTACATGTATATATAGATATAGAGTACAAATGCTACGATAACCTACTAAACACTACAAACTGAATATTGTCGTGATTTAGCTTTAGACTCAGCTTTTCATGCCATGATGAAGTCACGGTTCCCCATAAATGATTTCAAGATTTTGAATACGAAATGATCTAATGCGATTATTCACCTATGTTTAAAATCTGAATATTATTGTGGAATTGTTATTATTGTGGAATCAGAGATTTACAAAACGTCCTTTTACAAGTATGAGTAATTAGCATCAAATTTTTTTCACTGACTAAAATCCACGATTCAATAACAATATTTTCAAAATCCAGCTTAATCTTGTACAACGATCTAATGGTATATATTCATTCTCTTGGTCGAATCATAGGTGATTCCAGCGGCGTAACTAGGGTCTGTATAGGGCGCATATGGGGTGCACTGAATGACAACTATATACAGATGTAGACAGAGGAGGAGCTAAGAATTGAGGACCAGCAGCTGCATGTACAGGAGAGTGACCCAATGGACTTGTTGCTTAAGGCGATGGTACGTTAAGAGATTTTAAAAGTATGCCTCCTAAAAATATGCATTTTTTACATGTATAGACTCATTTTGTTCTTCACACGTGGCAGAGAAAACATATTTCCGAAATTCAAAACGGATATGACACAAACTCGCCACGAGCAAGGCCGGAAATGTCTGTTAAAATTAATCCCGCATTCTTGGACATTCTAAAATAAAGACGCATGGTACTATATCAACATGAAACAGTATCAACAGGGTTTTTTCACATGCCCCATTGGCCTTCTAGAGCGAAAGTAATCCTCCAGGTCCCATTCTACAATGCAATGTTTAAATCTGTCCTAATTGTAGGAGAGAGAGGAAGCTCAACTCCCTGGACCATTGGAGTTTGGTACATCACCAGCAGCCAGTACCCCACGCCCAGCTCACCACCAAAGTGATGATGATATCAGCACTGGAGAGGAGGTATGCAGTTTGTCAATTCAAACACTGTTAGCACATCTCATACAGTAAATACGTATAGATCGCTACCTCGAAGCACAGTATTGAAACACGCACTCGATGAGCTCCGTGCATCGCTCCCAGAATTCAATGATTTCTCACACGTCCGCAAAGCCAGGTACACAGGCACGATCTACACGAAATGTTTTTGGGGGAGATGTCATTTTCTGCCATTTTCGTTTGAAAATAACACGATAAAACGCATGGAGTTCACAGACAGATTTATTTTAAAATTCAGTATATCACTGCTACATCCTTTTTTAACGTATCCATGGAAACAAAATTGTGGGTTCGAAGCAGAATTTTCCATAATTTATCGATTATTATTGCCCTTTTAGGGGAGGTATTTGTTAACGTCGTTTGGTAATTTGTGCACGATCACCAAGTACAGCAATTGTACGTCAACGTTAATTTTTTTTCGACTGCTTTTTTTATTTTTAATACAATTTTTGTCATTGGATTAAATAACAACCTCTTTTCAACTACAAAAGACAAGATGTTAAGATAGAATGGCAAAAACTCTTTATTTTTCCCGTAAGAAATTGTTCCCCCTATTTTGAGAATGGACGGTACCACAGCGTTGTTACTCAAGTTGTCAGTGGCACTTGCATGCCCAACAACAGATGAAGACAGAAGAGGAGCTAAGAATTGTATACCCAGCACGACATGTGGCAGCGGGGTACCCCCCTCTTATCCTATACCATTTGTATGCAAATTAGGTCAAAATATGATAATTATGCAAAAATGTAATAATTATGCAAAAATTTCTCCATTGTTTCTGAAATTAATTAATAAGGGGTTAGCCTTGCATTTGTATGCAAATTAGGTCAAAATTTGATAATTATGCAAAAATATAATAATTATGCACAAATGTCCTTGTCTCCTAAATTATTTGATAAGGGGTTAATCTTGCATTTGTATGCAAATTAGGTCCCGATATACTAATTATGCAAACATTTATCAAATGTCCCTTTAATTTATTTGTATGCAAGTTAGGTAAAAATGTAATAATTATGCAAACATTTCTCCAATGTCCCTTAAATTAAATTATGAGAGGTTAGCCTTGCATTTGTATGCAGATTAGGTCGAAATATGATAATTATGCAAAAATATAATAATTATGCACAAATGTCTCTATTGTCATCTAAATTAATTTTAATCTTGCATTTGTGTGCAAATAAGGTCAAAATATGATAATTATGCAAAAATGGTCTCAAAGGTCCCTTAAATTATTTGATAAGGGGTTAGCCTTGCATTTGTATGCAAATTAGGTTCAGATATAATAATTATGCAGAAATGTCTTAAATGTTTCTTAAAGAGAAAAGCCTTGCATTTGTATGCAAATTAGGTCAAAATATGATAATTATGCAAAAATGGTCTCAAAGGTCCCTTAAATTATTTGATAAGGGGTTAGACTTGCATGTGTATGCAAATTGGGTATGCAAAAATTGTCCTAAATGTCCCTAAAAATAATTTATAAGTGGTAAGCCTTTCATTTTTATGCAAATTAGGTCAAAATTTGATTTTGTCCAAAAATGTCTCTCAAATTTGTTGATAAGGGGTAAGCCTTGCATTTTTATATATAAGGGGTCAGCCTTGCATTTGTATGCAAATTAGGTCAACATATTACATTGTTATGCAAATTAGGTCAAAATACAATTTTGTCCTACAATGTCTCAAATGTCCCTAAAATTAATTTATAAAGGGTTAGCCTTGCATTTTTATATATAAGGGGTCAGCCTTGCATTTGTATGCAAATCAGGTCAAAATACGATTTTGTCCTAAAATGTCTGTAAAATTAATATATAAGGGGTAAGCCTTGTATTTGTATGCAAATTAGGTCAAAATTAAATTTTGTTCAAACATTAATCAAATGTCTCTAAAATTTGTAGGGGGTTAGCATGTTTATGCAAATGAGATCAAAATTAAATTTTGTCAAAAAATGTCCCTAAAGTTTGTTGATAAGGAGTAAGCCTCTCACAACGAATTTGTTTTTATCCATTGATTTAAAGTTTGGTTTTAATTCTGATTGTTATTCTTTTGGTTACATTCAAAGCATTTTCTGATAGTTGATGTACTATTAGGTTTGGATGTGTTGTTCATGCATGATACCACTACAGTGAGGCGTCAACCGATAGCATACTTAAGCAATCCTGAAAATGTTCCTTGTTTTGTCTTTTTGTAAACAGTGACGTCCCCTCCGTTGTTTGTTGTGACAGTTCCTTCCCAGACATAGTTCTCCGTAGTGTTCTCTAGATGATGCCACTGATTGTCGTTCGCGACTACAGCCACATCGTCGGTATCTGGAACGTAGATCCTGAAAGCCACCTCGGTATTCGCAGGTAGGGTACCCTGCATTGGTTCCACAAGTTGGCAGCTGTCACCGAAAAGATTATACACAACTGGAAAGGCTGTGGGGTTGGACGGGTCGTTCGTAGACTCCACCAGAAAATCCCCCATGTACTGGGGGCTGCCTTCGCTACTGGCCGGCTTGGCGAAGAGTGTGCATTTGAATAATCCTTCTGAAGGAACGGCCACTAGGTACGCGAAACCGTCCTCCGTGCTGGTTCTTAGGACGCTATTAGCCGAGCCTACCCCGCCGGCTTTGGACAAATCACATTTGGTCTCAATGGGTCGATTCTTGTCGGTTTTGAACTCCACTTTGGCAGCCCGTGTTGCCGTCGGGTACCACTGAAGGGTTCGTTCCCTTGAATGACAGTCCTATAGCCGTGGCTTTGGCATTTAGACCCCACTGGGGCACAGTGGGGTAGGGGTTATTGGGACACGACACGGAGATACATCTTAGCAGGAAGTTGCCCAGCCATTCCTTATCGTTGTCGGATGTGGTTCTTTCCTTGGCAAAGAGAGTTAACTTGTAGTCGACGGCAGAGGGAGCGTTCACCACAAGATGGACGGTTTTGAAATCCTCCTGGTCAACGTACAAATACGAGTACTGACTGTATGTCTGCCCGGAGACCTTGTCGGTTAAGTCGTGCGAAACCGAGATTGGCCGTTTAGACGAGAAGCCGAATTTAATCGAGTCTTTAAACTCAATCAGAGATTTGTAGTGACTCAGACTGAAAGGGCGCCGATTCGTATTGTGTCAGAGTCCACGGTGTATCAAGTAGTTGCCACTTGTCCAGGTTTTTGTCTTTGTGGTAAGGAAGGTGTGAGTAAATAAACTCCTCGGGATCGGACAGAAAGTAGTTTTCTTCAAACTGGAACTGAAACACACAAAAAAGATCCACAAAGTATTATGCGTATTTCGAAACCCTGAAAAAAGACAAACGTTGTTCCCTGTCGTATTCTTATATTGTTTTTGTGGTACCAGGCATTCTAATGAGGCAAATTATTATGAATATATAGGTTACAATAAGCCATTTGCGAGTTAAATTTTAATAACATCTGGTACACTGACTTGCTCAAAAATGCTTGGCACATTTTTGCTTTGAACTCTCTAGACCAAAGAGACTGTTACTGTAGATCACGTGATTCGGGGCAAGCCTTATGCTAGCAACCCCGGCCCCAAGCTCCGGAATGGTCTGGTGTCTTTGTGCTATACTCATCTATTGTGAACCATGTATTGTTGATGAGCGTCTCTTAGGTAACTATGCAAGAACATAGTGTACCAGATGTTATTTAAATTCAGCTATGGCTTTAAGATGTTGGTGGTGTACAATATGTAACCATGTGCCCAATCATCCTTGACTCATAAGCTATATATACCCACAAAGTTTCGTAAAAATCCACCCAGTATTTTTTCGTAATCAGACAAACAGACATGACAAACGCCTGCAAAAAAAGACGTCCTTGGCGAAGGTAATATTATTTAAGTAAAGACATTATACCTGGAAGGGATGGTCGGGATTCACGAAGCCGGTAGCCCACGTGCAGGCAACGAGTCGCCAGGATTTGTCCACATAGACGGCGTTCCAGGCGTGGTCGGTGTCCTTGCCCTCAAACGCGTCACCGGGGGAATATCCAGCACCTTTGGCGTGTCCGCTGATCTTCTCACACGTGATGCCTGCCTGCCTTAAAAGTGGATATAACCAGTGGATATATAATAATTAATCATAACTCGTAGCTGGGATTCTTAATTGTGAAGGACGCGGCTTTACACGTCGTCGGGTCAATGGCACGTAAAGGTGCCTTAGGCAGCCATCCATGCGACCCATATCTGACAACGGAGCCAGCCAAAGATCGTAAATGTTTATTTCTATGGAGGGAAAAAAGCCGAAGAAAAACCCTCGTGGCACAGGAGTGAATCATAACTAACTCTACTTACATAATTGGTCCAAGCCGGGAATCGAACCCGGGCCACGTTGATGAGAGACGAGTGCTTTTACGCACTTGCCACCCATACCTTCATTGAAAAACGTTATTCATAAACCTCACTGATGAACCTGTAAACCTCAACTTGTGAATACTGTTGGTAAAACAAAGTCTTCTTTTTACGGGCCCAATGTGATCGAAGAGATTTGCAACATCTGGACGTACGTACGAATATCCCGAAATCTTCGGATGTGCGCGCTCTACCGATTTCACCTTTTGGGAAGCTATGACCCCCTGTGTCGGGCGCTGTAAGACAGATAGACATGTAATAGCGAGTAGGTTCTAGCCACGGTGGGCGGTGCCGGGCGATACCGCCCGGCACTGCAAATTTCCGCCCGACACTTGGGTTCAAATTGGCTGTGCCGCCCGGCACATTTTTTATTTATTTATTTTTTTAATTTTTTTAAAATCAAATTATGAGCACAAAAGAAAGAGAGGAGATACTAAGTCACATTAATCATGTTCATGTAGTGATTTATTTTATTATTATTTTATTTTGGTAAACCTAAATATTTTTAGGAACTTAATCGTTGCGGTGTCTCATATAGGCTCTTCCTAATTACTTAAACAATGACAGTATTGCTTATCCATGCAATGCAAAAAACATTAATTGCCCTCCAAATCCGGCTGCAAGTACTGGTTATTAGAATAACTTTGCTTCAGTAACGCTGTTTTTACAAAATTTAAAGTGGTTACAAAAAACTACGTTACCTGCACATGTCCTGGAATAGCTGCCCGTACCCGTCACACACCCCACAACCTCTCCTCAGCACCTCATCCGGGGCACAGTTCCCTGCCTGAATGTTACGGCAGCCCTCCACGTCATACCTTAAAGAAGGATAAAACAGGGTTTAATCTCGAAAAAGAAACCACGTTGATCATTGAATCTTCTCAGTGTATGACTTTGTAGACTCACACAAACAGGTTACCAAGCGAGTGTTTGAACACCTTCAATTGTGGAGTCCCTATTGTCTCTCTTTTTTGTTTGTACTCTTTGGTTATCGTTTTTGGTGCTTTAGCAATTTGTGGCTTAAGCAACTTCGTGAAATTTGCCCTGGGTAACGGTTAACACATAATTTATACATGTTCTCCCAGTCTTCAGACTTATAGACAACCTGCTACACTTTCCAAAAACCCTCAACAAACCAGCAACTCCAAGCCAACATCGGCTGAATTTGCATCAGAATTGTCTACATCAGAATATTAATTATTGTAACGGGATTTATTGGGATTAGCATTAATAAAGCTTTATACAAAAAATTATAAAGATGATGTGATTACTCACTCAATGTTGTTGGTGATCCACCGGAAGAGCACGCGAATTTTCTCTAGGTCGTTTGAGCAAACCTCGGTTAAATATTTCACGAGGAGTTGAATCGAGCTGGCTGCGGATTTTGGTGCCTGGCGAATCAGTCAAAACAAAGAATAATTTTATCATACAGTCAAAGAGTCGCTAAATCGAGCGTTTGCCTGTGCCTACCGCTCATACTGGGCGCCGGGAAGGTATGTTATTACGCACTTTAGATTTCTGTTAAAGAAACGAATGGCATTGCGGGTAGCGTACCATGACCTTTTGAATTTCATGCGGCGCAGCTGACTTGCGGAACTGGTGACATCTAGTTTACAGCTCACACATTGTCTATCTAATCGGAGCTCAAAGCGCATCAGCCTTGCCACCAGCGCCCGAGCGAATATTAGGTAAAGAATGAATAAATGAACCTATATATGATTCGGTTAGTCAAACCGACCATCCATCCACCTTTAAAACAACATATAGCAGACCAATCAATCACCCTGAACCACCCTGAACCGACCTAAACCGCCCGACCGACCAACTATACACAGTCGGAAAAATGTAGCCCAGTATAGGTGCAACATGGTACACTTTAAAAAGTCCCGGGAACAGATTTGACCCTGCATGAAGCCTGACCATTTTTCCGGGTCAGAATGACACTTTTTTTGGTCATAGTGACACCTTTTCGGGGTCAAAATAACCCGGAAAAGGAATCAAAGGAGTGTAATTTTGACCCAGAAAAATGTCAGTCTGACCATAGAGCAAGGAACAGCTCTATGGTCTGACCAGAGACTGTTTATAGTGTACGTTATACGATACGATACCACTGCCCAGGTCAGTCAATGAGTATGCCATAAATGTTAATATATATCTTCTTTCTCTTAAATTTACTTTATTCTTTGTCTGTAGCCCACACCTTTAAGTGGCCCTAATTAGGCATTTTGTAATAGGCGAGTTCCAATTTGTTTTAAAGTCAATGAGATTGTTATCAAGAGGAAACCAGGCTTCTCCTCCCTTGGGACAAACGGCAAGTCGTATGTTTTCATACCAGGATTCGCCTATACTTTACCTTCAGTGCGTGGTCGTCAATATCTGTGAACACGTTCGAGTCCAAAATGTATTCCTTTTTCTTTGTCGCAGGGGGAGTGGGCTCGGGTGAGTACTCGCCGTTCTTTGTCGGTTCGCTCTTGAGGATCAGCGGGCTAGATAAATGGACATCCCTTGCCGTCTGTGCGTCGAGTGTCTGCTCTGGTTGTGTTTGCTGTTGGGACACCTGCTGCTGCTGCTGCTGATGCTGATGTTGCGGATGTTGCTGATGCTGCCTTAGCTTTGGTTCTTGGCGCCGATTTTTGGCAAGCTCGTCCTTTTTAGGACTAGCTGAATCGCAGGCCGCGGTTTTAGACGCTCCACATCCCATCATCGATGGCTTTGTACTGATCTATTCTATTATGTTGACATTAGTAGGTTCTGTATATTTAATTACTCACACCTAAAAGAATAAAGAGCATGCAGCTCCAAGCTGCCCTCAGTGCATTCGGTTTGTTTGTTACCTATTAAACCTAAATAATCGGTATTTTGTAATTGGATGTATGGACAAATTACAATCTTCACATGGATCTGTTCTTTTTAGTCTTGATCTGATATTTAATTCGTGTTGAGAGTTTATTTATATTGCATTTTTTTATTTCTCAAAGTACCCGGTAACTCCTAGGTGTAAGAGAACAAACTAATATTTAAGCCAATTGTATTATGCCAATATGATATAAAGCGGCGTTATTTCATCAATTTGTTTTGGGTTTAGTTTGTTTAATAGGCAATGCTATTTGAAATACGACCATGACAAAATATGAATGACAGTTACCGTTCAATTGGACGCTAGAAGTTTCTATAGAGTTCTGCAACGAGTCATGCTTCACTGCGTTGTGTCTGTGGTACCTCATGACCTTCCACAGCAGCGTGTTTGCGTGTTTGCGTCCGAAGTGCACAAGGCGATGTTGGCCACAGACGCACGCGCACACATACAGATTGCCTTATGAAATGCCATCTGCCGGAGTACTATTTGGAATTTTTTCAAACATTAATTGATATTACGTTATGCTTGTACATGTATTTGCATCGCGTACGTGCATACAATGTATGTACCGTTGACTTGCGGCGTTTTCTGTCATTTAAAAAAAATATAATTCTGAATTTCAACGAGTTCTGTACTCAAACCAAGAGTTGCATTTCTCTGCGCTGTCAACATGTATTAAAATGTCATGCATATACGCACGGACAGAAATGGGCTCGTGTATACGTTGCCAAGCGACTTCTGAACGTACACGTACATGTATCAGTAGCGCATGGAGTTAAAGTCGGTTGTTAACGATCTCTTTATGTGAGTGTGTTCGCAGTTCACCAATTATTTACAATGGATCGACCTTTCTTTTATATCCGGGTTCAGTGCTTGGACTCTGCTCAGCTGGTGGCGCAATATACCGACCGTACGCGACTTAATTAACAGGTTGATGTTGCGCGAATAATGTTTCCTATGAAGCCAGGTGACTTCGCTTGCAAAAGTTGAACCCGTCCCGGCGTTGCAACGCAAATGGCATGGAGTACAAATCGCATGAAGTATGCGCCGGCCTTAACACCTGTGTTACTATGGGCCTTTTCGAATCCCTGGCTTTGTCTCCGTCTTAGGCTTAATAAGGCAAATCTAGGTTTCAAATTGCGGGAAATCCAGCCACATTCTGGTGCTTGTTGTGTTTCAGAAACATTCAATCGGTTGACGTGAACCGACAAGTTCGAATATTTGTATTTGCTTCTTAATGATTCGGATATCGGAGACGAAGCCGCGCCGAAGAAGAAGCAAAGGATTCGAAAAAAAACCTAGTACCCCCCTTATTGGTATCGTGCTACTAGTGTATGACATAATGGCAATACAAATGTAGTCCTTGATGACGTCATGTGTTGGTTTTTTTCATGATGCGCCATATGCAGCAAGAAATGGGGCAAAAAGAACAATAAAACTATAACGGTAAATTGTAGTATGTTTTTGTTAATATATTCTGCATACATAACATTTCAAAAGCAAACCTTTGCACGCTCCATTTCAAATCTGAGTACATTCAAAATATAGATCAACGTTAAGTACATTCATTTTGCATGTTGAAATATTTATACAATGATATTAAATCTAAACTATTTAAGGCATTTATGTCAACCTAGCTGTCGTACATTAAAATGTAATTTATGACAAATGTAACATTTCTGCATATTATAATAAAAGCTGTCGTGGTGGTTCACCTTAATATGAAAGAAAATAATTAATTAGCCGATTTAACCTATATTAAAATGTTACCTAATAGTATCACATACACTTAATTAAATTTAACTTTCGTCGCTGCAATATTTAAAAGCAAACCTTTTGTTAGATAAATCCAAAATTTCGTCACCGACACCATGAACTGACACCCGGTGGTCCCCGTTTCAAAATTACAATTCGGAGAAAAACGCTTTTAAAGGTTTGACACGAATTAACTCAGTCAAATAATACATACTTGTCGGATTTTAGTATCATTTCGTCGGCGTTTGTCACGGTTAGGGTGTTATACACCGTACTATTTTCTCAGTTTGATACACTTCCGGAGAAGATTGGGCAACTGGGGGCGACGGCTTTGGTTTTATGTGGGGATGTATATCCCCACATCTCTTAGTTAACGTTAGTTAACATTAACTAGTTAACGTTATCCACTAATTTGTTCAATAATTTTCTGTTTATATAATAATCCTTTCAAGCAATATTTTTGAAAATCTTTAAAATCTATATATACTGCCCTGTATAATTCGTTTACCCCGTGCGACCGATTCCTTTAATTATTTAAATGTTTTGACGGTCAACAATAATTAAAGTTCTCATGTCAACACTAAGGCGGGAATATGTACCTTATCTTTCGTTAATTTCATACAATTTAAATGTTGCGCTCGTTCAAAATCACCGAGTAAACAATTCACTGCACTGTTTCCCAAAATAGATTTGTTAACTGTACGTTCAATTTGCTGAAATCGATATAAATGTATGATCTTGGCAAACACTTTATACAAAATAACCAATACAATAGGCCTATTCGCTATTAAAAGCCTTTCCGTAAAACGGGGTAGCTTTGGCCCGCAGAGGTAACTTAGGCAACTGTTTTCAATAATTTAAATTGTATGTTTTTTTCTAGTATTTTTTCTAGTTATTATCTAAATGATTAAAAACGAGTTGAAAAATATTATTAAACTGGATATTTTATCAATCTCATAACATTTTACTGCTAATAACTATCTGCAAAGTTGCCCCTAAATTACCAAAGCGACCTCATTTACGTTACGATCTAGGAAATATTACCTACAATGTTTTCAACAAACCTTTTAAATCAAAACATTTCATACACCAACCTTCGGTCGTAAACAAAGTCTGTACTAACTGAAAATGAAAAAAACTAATTTAATATTTTCTCGTTTTATGCTACCCCACAACCAACCATTTTGTCTTTGTAACTTAAAAAAATTCTTAGAGTAAACCCACTCTCAACAAAGGTCATTTAAAATGGCTTTGAGTATCAGTTTCTGTAAAGTAAAGTGTACATTAACATTATAAAACTCATAAACTATAAAACTACATTCTGTTTATAATGACATATCAATACCAATCATTTCAGCATAATCAGTTTAGTACATACATAACTTTCGCTGTCGCTTTCAAAAGGTAATTTATTTTTTCTGACTACCGATCATACCACTTTGCTTATTTTTCAGTTTAAAATTGCCAAATCTCGTTTCTTTTTAGCATTTTTAAAGAGCATCATTTGCCTGTTGAAAGGAACACAACCATTTAATCTGAGTAACGTGGAGTGCAACAGTTAAGTGCATTGTTATAAATTGTAATTAACAACATTTAAATCCTTATACATTCTACCTTTGAAAGCTCCACATAAATCGCTATATATCGAGGATCACCGCTTGAGATCCCCCAAGAAAACAAAATGTTTCCGATACATACTCTAACATTGTTCTGGTTTCTTGGTCATTTAGGCGGAATTTTAATAAGCTGGCTAAACTGTGTACCTATATTAAAGCGCAATTTGAATTAAACTAATGCACTTAGTATGTTGATCTAGCTGAATTGATCACAATAAAAAAAGCAAGTATTTTACAACGGTCCTCTTAAAGCATAACTTGTTTGCGAAACCTCTGCGGTCTAATTAGAGGTAACGGTTTCGTCAATGATCGTCACTAGCTGTTTTGTTTTAAAAAACACCGATGGCTCTCTTTCTTGTGAATGTTTTTTTTTTCTTTATGAAGAAGTAAATCAGGCCGCAGATAGCAAGTACAACAATCACAGCGCCAACAGCAATCGCAGCTATGATGCCCGGAGCTAGCCCTTCGTCCTTTCCATCTTTCAAGCCAGCACAAACAGGGATTTGAGATGACCACCGACCATCCTCCAGACAGGTCAATCTGGAAGACCCTTTCAAGGTGAAGCCGTCATCGCAAGCCACATTCACAGTGGCATTGACGAGATACAGAGACCCCGACACAAACCCGTTCTCCACATCACCCGGGTAGCCACAGCTGACAACCTTGACCAATCCCTTCTGGACTTCAGTTATTGTGGTTGACACCACAAGCGTCTCGTTGGCAAAAGACAGACTTCCCGTGATCACCGCATCAAAGACACACTCAATGGAGTCGCCACATAGGTCCTTGATTTCCTGACTGACCTCGTTCAGATCTGGAACGTCGAAGGTCGGGGAAAACTCAGGAAAGTGGTATGTGCCGTAATCAAATGGGGAAACATAGGTGAATATGGACTCATCCTGGGCCACCAACCACTCCAAACCAAAGTCGTGAAGATCTTTCAGAGAAGAATCCGGATCCATAATGGTTCCGTTTGGGAACTGCAGGTCATCATCTGGATTTCCGTTAAGGTTTCCAAGTAGCCCTTGAACTTGACCCTGAAAATTGGTGTCCAGTTGGGCAATGAAAGACATCACCTCGGTATCAATGAACACAGTGACAGCGATACCAGCACTGAATGCTATGTTGATTTTGGTCAGGTCGGAGTTGAAGCTGATTCGAACACCTCTGAGGTGATGAACTTTGACAGGTATCGAGTCAAGACGCAACGGCTCACCATCTACAAGAATCAGTGTTTTGTTTAGGTTAGAAATCTGCACCTGGACTTTGGAGGAATCGTTGGTTTGAAGGACGAATGCTGTGTACACAGAGGCGTTGGTGTTGCGGTATCTCTCCATACGGGCTTGGAAGGTCAAGTTGTGTACTGCAGATGACGCCATCTGAAATTCCCCGGCTCCATTGAAGGTGAACTTGTAGCTATCCAGACTTGTAAGATGGGGATCTCCAGTGCCCCCAGCCGGTCGAGGTGGGTCGTAATCAGAACAATCATCCGAGGGCCTGTACTTGTAGTATTCTTTACAGTTGTTCGATAGTTTGCATAAGCAAAGCCAAGGAAGAACGTCGTACCACTGATGCCGGATTGTATTCCATAACCCACCGGGACCATATCTGTCGGCCGTTCCTCCCCCAGGGGGACCTACCAGGATGTTCCCGTCTGATCCGTAACAACACTGTTGGCCTGCACCAGTAGGCAATGCGTTAACAGACCGATAACAGTTCTCAGCACCCCGATGGAAGAACCAATTTGCAAAATTTGCCTCCTGTAAGCTTTGGTCTCTGTCAGCTTGTCCTGTGTTGCAGGGACATGAAGGCAGTCCTGTAGGTACAGTTCTCCTCAACTGGTACTTTGACACTGCACAGGTAATTTTGGTGACTATCTTTACAACACGAGCATAAAATCGCAAGAAACCCCGCAAGAAACCCCCAATACCTCTTCGTCTTCTCACTCCATCAGACGGACTAAGGTAAAGTGCTGAGAGTGACAAACCATCATCGATGAAGGACTCCAGATCTCTTGGATGTATCATCAGGCTACCGTTATTAACGACATGGCTCTTCACTTCAACGCCATCCATCAAGACTGGATTATCATCGCTGTCGTAGTCTGTTTTTTGCATCATAACAGTCACATGTGAAACGTCTTGATCAAGACTCCTGGGATCCCATGATAACACGATCGGATCGTCGGAGGTTAGGTCAATGATTCCATTGCCATATTCAGATATCCCCTGCTGAAGTTGAACTAATGGTGGTAGATCTTCTTCAGATGCAACGTAGACAATGCCGGAGTACGGAAATGAATCACCATCGTCAAGTGATACATAAACAGATGTAAGTCCGATTTTGTAGAAGGTTGGAGTGATACAGACGACAGTGTAAAAGTCGGTGCGTTCGCCAGGCACCACAACATCTCCGGTGGCAGTGGCAAATTTACACTTGGCACCTGGAAAGGATATGGTGTTTGTTTGCAGACATGGAACAGTTATAGTGAAAAGCTCGCCACCTAGTTCTCGAAAATAGTACGGTGTCAAACTGAGCACGTGTTCATTGCTGGGGAGAGACAGACCAGCGGCGTAGCCATATGTTTCGTAGCTCTCATACCCATAGACAATGACGGAAAGGGGCGATGACTGGGGATCTGTCTGTTCGACATAGTAAACGCCTTCACCTTTTGGAAGTTGAACCGTAATTGACATGTAATTAGTGTGGGGAACGTTGCTTGTGTATACACTTGTGTCGTTGATTGGATAACCGTTAAGATAAACGGTTTCCTGGGAATCGTTTTTCACAATTATATTGATGAAATTAAAGTAACCGCCGGAATCACCGCCAGAATGTGGAGGCGTAGTGAATCCAAACACAAAACCAAAGTGTTGTACTGCAGGAATCTGAATGAAAGAAGGATCGACCGTCTTTCCGTTTACAGTTGCCAACTGCTGCATCATCAGGGTCGGATTATTAGACGACACGAGTCCAGAACCGGACAAGCTACCTTCCCAAAATGCTCCCGGTTCGAGTGACTGATCTTGATATCCAGGGATTGTAACGATTGTTCCACTCAAATAAGCAACAACCTTGTAGTTGTTGCTGTCGTTATCTCGGGCTGCTGAGTAGATGTGTTTCTGTCCCCAACTTTTGACAGGCACCAACTGCTCCGTCACTGTGTCACAAGCTGAACCTGCCTGACGTACGCATTCATTACCACTGAACACAGATACCATTTTATTGGTCTGAACAATGCTTCCTGTCAAGTCCTGTGTTCTATCAAGCCCTTGAACGTGAACAGCTTCTAACTCATCTACCATGAAGCGTAGCACGTCCCCAGCATTATAAGTCTGTCCTTCGAATGTAACAGTACCCTGTAAAGTAACCTGAACCGAGGTGGAATCTTCTGTACCAATGACAGAAAACTGGGACGGTAATAATCCTTGCGTAGGTGTTACAACCACGTACTGCATACCCAGATTGTTTGTGGGTATACCGAGAAAGCCATCGGTTGTGTAATCTTGAAAAATCAGACCATATACAGACACCTCACTAGAAGCCCTAACTTCGATTCCTTTCATACTTCTTTCATTACCGTTCATGATTAATTCAACCGGAGCGTTGATTCGTCGAAATCCACCTGCTTCTACATCAAAGCTCTCTTGAAACGGTTCCCCCTCTACTTGAAACTTGCTGCTGATAGTCACGGAAGTTTGCTGATTACTGAAAGCAACTACGAGAATGTAGAGCTTCCTTGTATGGCTGCCTTCATCGGTATTATCAGTAAATCCAATGATAAAGCGTTTGCCTCTTGAGATTCCAAAGCATTTGGGCTGATTGGCGCCTGGTAACTGAAGATCCTGCGCCGACACCGGCATTTCCGCTACTATGGAAGTCATAAAAATGACCAACCAGAAAAGATGTCTCCTCATCAGTACAGGCTTCATTCTGACAGAAAATGGGGGAAAAACCGAAGACTTTACCTACTCATGCACATGCAGTATTCGTTTCAAACGAAATGAGTGGAATGAGGTAACAACACGTTGTTGCTAATTTTCTTTAGGCTCTACCAGAAATGCTTTAAAATGTTCAATGCGTCCTATTTTGTTCATATACAGAGTGGCCAAAAAAAACAGACAAGCATATCTCAACGGACAAACTTTCACTACCCCGAGGCCAAAACTACCTATACCAATGGATGGATAATCTTTCTAGAAGAAAACCAAAACCAATATTTTTGTTTTGGGCAGGTATTTTGTGAAGTGAAGTCAGTGGTCCTTTCGCACCGAGAAATAACTAAACTGTACCATGTTAAAGGGGATACACCATTTGCAAATATATACAAAAATGTACTACCAAATTATTACGACATATCTTACTTATTTTAAAGTAAATAACGACTGTAGGCATCCAGCAAATTGATTTCACTAAATATCCTGTAATTGTTCCGAAAAATTGAATTTTGTACCAACAATTTACGATTGCCGGACGGCGATCGCGAAAAAAAAACACTGCCCGACGCCGGTTGAAAACGAACGCCGTTTCTTTTGCTTTTCTCAGCATCCATGATTGTAAAACTTCGGACGGGTCAGTCAAACGATATTTACAATGCACAATTCTCAAGTTAACGTTGAGAAAACGAATGCTATTTGAATTGGTTCGAAGAAGGGCAGTGGGGGGAGGCTTTGTAAATGGATTAACGTGAACTGGGTTGAAGCTAAGAATACTTTTAAAATTCTTGGTATTGAGTTTTCTACGGACCTTAATTCCATGGTTTGTTAAATTATAATAGGGTTGTCTTTATCCTTACGTAGTCAACATTTTAACGGTTCAAATAGATATTTAACTGTTCTCAGTATAATTGTGGCGGGGTGTTGAGAGCTATTAAGTCGTCTTTCCAGAACGTTTTGTTGGAATATCATATGTATTAATTTCCCCTTCATACCGTTCAACCTTGAAGTCATTTTAAAAGACAAAAAAGGTCGCAAAGAATATATCTGGCCAAATTCATAAACGGTGATGATCACCGCATTATTTTAGTCACGTACAACTCATGTACGGTGGCTAAAACTGAGAAGTGCGCGTGTGGATAAACTCCTGCGATCATCGCAATTCAGTAAGAAAATAATCAGCTGTTTATCCAGCCGTGTGCAAGTTCCTGCTAAGCCGATGTTTAGTGGTCTTGCCTAACACTATTCTATTCATAGCGGATTACATAATATGTTGAATCAAAGGTCATATCTACGATCGAAAACCCGCATATCGATGTGCTCTGCTGATCAGCTCAGTTGACACTAGTGGGAGGGTCGCCATGTCGAAAAAACGCGCTAATAATTTTACTCATGACCAGAAAATGGGTCTAATTGAGAGTGTAAAAGATGGGGAAAAGTTTTTTCTGTGCTATTTCAATGATACGCAGCAGATCCATGGCCATACGTCTGTCCCACAAGCAAAATGGTAACTTGTACACGAGATAAATAAGCCCCTTGGGACGTTTAACATTTCCTTTGTTACTGAGACGCATGTCACTAACCATGTACGTTTGGTAAACAGCAGCTGATCTAAGCACTCTTTATGAATTCGGGCCTAGATTTGTACGTTCGATCATCAACTGTTTATACACAGTTTAGCCTAGTTAATCGTGATCAAGGGAAAATCACCGTTTATGAATTTGGCCCATCATGTTTTAGTTTTTTCTAAACATTTAAA
Source organism: Crossaster papposus (assembly GCA_037893245.1). Classification (NCBI taxonomy): domain Eukaryota; kingdom Metazoa; phylum Echinodermata; class Asteroidea; order Velatida; family Solasteridae; genus Crossaster; species Crossaster papposus. The sequence continues at coordinate 1,248,102 of JBAIAA010000152.1, forward strand.
AAGGAAGTGTATTGACAAATGGAACGCTAAATTGAATATTTATTTTGATTTGTCCAAATGGTCTTTAATTTTTGATATTCCATATTTCTGTACTGTGGACACGAAATTAAGATGGTTTCAGTTTTGATTAACTCATCGGACTTTGGGAACTAATTCAATTTCTTGTTGGTCTTCGGTATTTATATGGATCAAGGAGAAGACCAACTTTTCTATTGCAATGGACAAAGAAGTATTTTTATTTGGTAATTATGTCAATAGTAAAGTGGTTCATTTGATATTACTGATTTGTAGATTTCATGGGTATAAAATATAATTAATGGAAAATGCTCTTCACTTTTGGTGCTAAAAAGATATGTGAAACATTATATTTCAATGGAAAAATTTATGTTCTACACTAACTCTTTCTTGACGTTGGGCCAAGGTTAATTTGTTTACAACATTAATGATTGTATCTTGTACTTGTCAGCTACAAATGTTTGTACGGCTGTCAAGAAAATATACAGTGAGAAACATTTAATGAAAAACAAAAAATAAAATCAAAAATACAACCTCCTAGTTTTACCCTTTCAGGATCATTTAAGCATTACCAATGGTGTATCGAACCTTTAAAGGAAACTATGTCTTAAAATCCCCCTCCCCCCCCCGAAAAAAAATTTAAAAAAAAAATATATATATATATAGAAAATATTAGATATATTTCAAACATAATGGTTGAAAATAAACTAACCTAATGTCCTAACGGTTCCGAAAAAAACCTGGTTGTTTACATCGGACACGAGGGTGTACCTAAATGTTCGATACACGTTGTGCGTTTCCCATAAATTGCATACGGCACCAATGCACAAATGTGGTTTATTACACGTTCGCCAAAGGCGAACACTTTCCAGATGAAATCATCCCTAAATCCGAATAGCTCGAGATTAAGTTGGGAGTCACTTTTGTGACCCCCTAAACTTGTTCTACACAAGAAAGACCACAAAACGCCCAGTAAAAAAAAATGGTTGTATTGATGTGTAGTAAACTGATGTAATCTACAATTTTCGACATACCTACAACCTTTTTCTTGTATGGTTGTTCATGTGCAGGGCATCGACTTATCGTCAGTAAATGTGCTTTTAGCAAGTTATGGGTGGCTTTATTGGTTCCTTTCTACACATTATGTTTACATTGAACTCTACGTGTTAACCTATATATGTACATGTAATTATCCTAAAGACTACACTAAACCTAAAGATTAGTAAACTATTAAAGTAATGTGCATAAGACTACAGTAGATATAAGAGTATGTGTGACACATGTAATGATGTGTCCCACTCTAATATCACAGCCAGAGTGCCAGACTGGCTGATGAAAGGCCTAGCATACTAATGCTATGGCGTGTATACTGATGTATACAAATAACAAAATAGTTATTGTGAGTATTCTAAAGAAACTATTTACAGAGAATGTGCATGCAGTACTGAGCTAGGGTTATTCCATCTACTGTAGTGGGTGTGCAGGAAAAAACTTTAGAATAAACCACTTCAAAACACAGGGGTGTATATACAACATAGATTAGTCACTACAGATGTATATCTCCTTCATGTTCCGATTACATTATTTCGTTAAAAACGCGTTTTGTAGCGCAATTCAGGGCGCTTTCAGGACATAATATCCTCTAAATTTGCGGGCGCGGTTTAACTATTTCTCGGTGTAAAGGGATCCCTTTAATTTATGCGTACGCAACACGTTTTGTAAAAACAAAATTGGTTGAAGAGTGACGTCGCTGGTCAGATTGTCTTTATAATGTGACCTCTGGTTTCATACACATTTATATGTAAAACACGATGCGTGCGCATAACGCTGGGCACATTTTAATATTTAAAACAGAGGGCACATCGTCTATATCCTGCAAAACCAGAGAAGTGGCGTCTAGACACAACATTTCTGCTACATTGCTTTTAAAAGAAGCATGAGGCGGACGGAACTTTATACATTTCTTTATCTCACCTGGTCAACTTGTGGCAAGCCATCAAAAGTACGTTCTGCCCAGGATTAATACACGAGTATGCTGACAGGAAATGTTGTAAACGTGAACCTATTGAGAAAGATAAGTACGGCATTATTTTAATTGGTAATTCTATTTTGCACTATTATACGTAAAATCTTTGATACAGCGGGATGTCATTTTTCCAAAAGCACGTTGGAAATGTACCTTTTAAGAAAGTTTATATTGATGGGATTGAAATAGCTTGCCCATAGCAACAGGGATGTCCTCTGTTCTTCCTTTTTATTTGTAATCGCAGGACAGAGGATTGTCAACAGAATACTACGATCTAAGAATCAGTGTGCGCATTTCTGTGTTTCCAATCCATTAGAAATAAGCCTACTTTTATAATTTACTAACAAATATTATTCAGTATACCCAATCTCTAAATTCGATTTTGCAACAAAATTGTTGTCGATTGCTGTATTATCAATAAATTGCTGTAAAATCAATATTGTTTGTAGAAGACAAGACTTGTATTCAACCAATGTGAAGCGATACGAAAATATAAGATTACAATTGACTTGTTTTTCGTGCTTTGTGAAAATGATAAAACAACATTTTTCGAAGTTTTCTAAGAGAACTTTCTCACAATAGGGCAAAGCTACATTAAATATCCAAACGTTTTCAGAGTCAGTTTAACATTCAACATTCCAAATCGTGTCTTATTATCAGCTAAATTATATTTTAAGGTTTGGGTATTTGAAAGCGGACGGAAAAACTTACAATTCGATATACTTCAGTCGCTCCAGAAAATCCGTCAGCCCATGGAGGAATAAGAACGAAGCACGTCTGCAACATAAGAGATGTACATGTTGCTGCGTACGTATACCACCACCAATCGCTTTTATAACGATAATCATTACGCATGTAACAGTACGCTTACCATTAATGTACATTGTAGATCAATTGCGATTGTGTACGATGTACGAGTATTGAACATATCTTTTCAAAATCGTTATCATGTAAATTACAAGATTGCGACATTCAGTTGGGAAATCTCAGGTGAAGTCCCTTGTATTAAAGGTGTGATACACCATTAGGAATTGCTTGAATTATCAGGATGGGTTGATTTGGGGGTTGTATTTTATAGTAAATATCGTTTAACTAAACTGTCAAGTTTTACAGTCATGGATGCCGAGAAAGAAGCAGGAAAATCAGCGTTCATTTTTTTTTTTGCCATCGCCGTCCGGCAATCGCGATTTTTCTAATAGTAAAATTCAATTTTCGCAACAATTACAAGATATTTAGAGCAATCATTTTACAGGATGCCAATATAGAGGATCATTATTTACTTTCAAATAAGAAAGATATTTCTTAATAATTAGGTAGAAAACAAAATTGATATCTGCAAATGTATGTTCTACCTTTAAGACAGAGCGCAATGGCACGCTGGTGTGTGGAATGTTAGGTTAATCATTTGTTAGTCTTCCGCGATAATGCAAGGCCAGTCCCTATACAAAACAACAACAGAAACAAAGAATTTTGCTTACCTGGGATTTTATTTGTTCTATTTTATTTATTAGTCCAAAGTCCTAAGTCCAAGGTTTGCTTAGGCACCTAGTATTTCAGCACACAATCATTTTATAACTAAAGGGAGAACCAGACTAAATGGGAGTAATTTATTAAACATTACTGTATATAGATAGAGAGTACAAATGCTACGATAACCTACTAAACACTACAAGCTAGATATTGTCGTGATTTAGCTTTAGACTCAGCTTTTCATGCCATGATGAACTCACGGTTACCCATAAATGATTTCAATGTTAAATACAAAATGATCTAATGCGATTATTCACCTATGTTTACAATCTGAATATTATTGTGGAATTGTTATTATTGTGGAATCAGTGATTTACAAAACGTCCTTTTACAAGTATGAGTAATTAGCATCAATGTTTTTTTCACTGACTAAAATCCACGATTCAATAACAATTTTTTCAAAATCTAGCTTAATCTTGTTGTATAATGATTTAATGGTATATATTCACTCTCGTGGTCGAATCATAGGTGATTCCAGCGGCGTAACTAGGGTCTGTATAGGGCGCATCTGGGGTGCACTGAACTATATATTGTTTGTGTGCAATTTTGTATACCAAACAAACAAACATATATCTACATTCGTCTTATGAAAACACCCCCCCCCCCCCCCCCCCCGCCCTCAATGAACTATTGTCCAATCACAGCTGAGATTGCCAGTGAGAGCGAGTGACAGCTGCCACCGCGCGTCAAGCATTATTTTCACACAGGAACGAACGCGTTCTTTGAATCGCCGAAATCAGTGGCGCGTTGTTACTTAAGTTGTCAGTGGCACTTGCATGCCCAACAACAGATGAAGACAGAAGAGGAGCTAAGAATTGTATACCCAGCACGACATGTGGCAGCGGGGTACCCCCCTCTTATCCCCATACCATTTGTATGCAAATTAGGTCAAAATATGATAATTATGCAAAAATATAATAATTATGCACAAATGTCCTTATTGTCTCCTAAATTATTTGATAAGGGGTTAATCTTGCATTTGTATGCAAATTAGGTCAAAATATAATAATTATGCAAAATTGTCTAAAATGTCCCTTAAATTATTTGATGAGAGGTTAGCCTTGCATTTGGATGCAAATTAGGTCCCGATATACTAATTATGCAAACATTTATCAAATGTCCCTTTAATTTATTTGTATGCAAGTTAGGTAAAAATGTGATAATTATGCAAACATTTCTCCAATGTCCCTTAAATTAATTTATGAGAGGTTAGCCTTGCATTTGTATGCAGATTAGGTCGAAATATGATAATTATGCAAAAATATAATAATTATGCACAAATGTCTCCATTGTCATCTAAATTAATTTTAACCTTGCATTTGTGTGCAAATAAGGTCAAAATATGATAATTATGCAAAAATGATCTCAAAGGTCCCTTAAATTATTTGATAAGGGGTTAGCCTTGCATTTGTATGCAAATTAGGTCCAGATATAATAATTATGCAGAAATGTCTTAAATGTTTCTTAAAGAGAAAAGCCTTGCATTTGTATGCAAATTAGGTCAAAATATGATAATTATGCAAAAATGGTCTCAAAGGTCCTTTAAATTATTTGATAAGGGGTTAGACTTGCATGTGTATGCAAATTAGGTATGCAAAAAATGTCCTAAATGTCCCTAAAAATAATTTATAAGTGGTAAGCCTTTCATTTTTATGCAAATTAGGTCAAAATTTGATTTTGTCCAAAAATGTCTCTCAAATTTGTTGATAAGGGGTAAGCCTTGCATTTTTATATATAAGGGGTCAGCCTTGCATTTTTATGCAAATCAGGTCAAAATACGATTTTGTCCTAAAATGTCTGTAAAATTAATATATAAGGGGTAAGCCTTGTATTTGTATGCAAATTAGGTCAAAATTAAATTTTGTTCAAACATTAATCAAATGTCTCTAAAATTTGTAGGGGGTTAGCCTTGCATGTTTATGCAAATGAGATCAAAATTAAATTTTGTCCAAAAATGTCCCTAAAGTTTGTTGATAAGGAGTAAGCCTCTCACAACGAATTTGTTTTTATCCATTGATTTAAAGTTTGGTTTTAATTCTGATTGTTATTCTTTTGGTTACATTCAAAGCATTCTCTGATAGTTGATGTACTATTAGGTTGGATGTGTTGTTCATGCATGATACCACTACAGTGAGGCGTCAACCGATAGCATACTTAAGCAATCCTGAAAATGTTCCTTGTTTTGTCTTTTTGTAAACAGTGACGTCCACTCCGTTGTTTGTTGTGACAATTCCTTCCCAGAGAAAGTTCTCCGTAGAGTTCTCTAGATGATGCCACTGGTTGTCGTTCACGACTACAGCCACATCGTCGGCATCTGGAACGTAGAGCCTGAAAGCCACCTCGGTATTCGCAGGTAGGGTACCCTGCATTGGTTCCACAAGTTGACAGCCGTCACCGAAAAGATTATACGCAAATGGAAAGGTTGTGGGGTTGGACGGGTCGTTCGTAGACTCCACCAGAAAATCCCCCATGTACTGCAGGGGGCTGCCTTCGCTACTGGCCGGCTTGGCGAAGAGTGTACAATTCGAGCGATTCACAATACCTAGAAGCTGCCGTTGGAGGCGCAAATCCTGCTATACCCGCAGTGCATCATGGGAAAAAGTCGACATCAGTTTGAAAAACGGTATTCATTTTGCATAAACTCATCAGTTTTTACGTCTTTTTGGATGCGCACGATTAAAGTTCCAAATTTTTTTCTGCAAATAACAATGTTTTAATCAACGACGCTTCCGGATACATTGATGTTTGTGTTGTATCTCGCGTGAACAACGAAGAATAGATATTTCACTACGGTATGATATACGGAAGAAGTCGACCGTAAAGTTTAAAAGTGGCTCTTTTGAGTCAAACGCTTGGTGGCGCACTGCATTGTGAATCGCCCGAATTGAATAATCCTTCTGAAGGAACGGCCACTAGATACGCGAAACCGTCCTCCGTGTTGGTTCTTAGGACGCTATTAGCCGAGCCTACCCCGCCGGCTTTGGACAAATCACATTTGGTCTCAATGGGTCGATTCTTGTCGGTTTTGAACTCCACTTTGGCAAGACCCGTGTTGCCGTCGGGTACCACTGAAGGGTTCGTTCCCTTGAATGACAGTCCCATAGCCGTGGCTTTGGCATTTAGACCCCACTGGGGCACAGTGGGGTAGGGGTTCTTGGGACACGACACGGAGGTACATCTTAGCAGGAAGTCGCCCAGCCATTCCTTATCGTTGTCGGATGTGGTTCTTTCCTTGGCAAAGAGAGTTAACTTGTAGTCGACGGCAGAGGGAGCGTTCACCACAAGATGGACGGTTTTGAAATCCTCCTGGTCAACGTACAAATACGAGTACTGACTGTATGTTTGCCCGGAGGCCTTGTCAGTTAAGTCGTGCGAAACCGAGATCGGCCGGGTAGACGAGAAGCCGAATTCAACCGAGTCTTTAAACTCAATCAGAGATTTGTAGTGACTCAGGCTGGATGGGTTTATGCCGAGCTCGAAAAAGCCTGGTTTCAGAAAGGGCGCCGCTTCGTATCGTGTCAGAGTCCACGGTGTATCAAGCAGTTGCCACTTGTCCAGGTTTTTGTCTTCGTGGTAAGGAAGGTGTGAGTAAATAAACTCCTCGGGATCGGACAGAAAGTAGTTTTCTTTGAACTTGAACTGAAACACAAAGAAGATCCACAAGTATTATGCGTATTTCGAAACCCTGAAACAAAGACAAACGTTGCTACCTGTCGTATTCTTATGTTGTTGTGGTATACCAGGCATTCTGATGAGGCAAATCATTATGAATATATAGGTTACAAATAAGCCATTTGCGAGTTAAATTGTAATAACATCTGGTACACTGACTTGCTCAAAAATGCTTGGCACATTTTCACTTTGAATTCTCCAGACCAAAGAGACTGTTACTGTAGATCACGTGATTCGGGGCAAGCCTTATGCTAGCAACCCCGACCCCAAGCACCGGAATGGTCTGGTGTCTTTGTGCTATGCTCATCTATTGTGAACCATGTATTGTTGCTGAGCGTCTTTTAGGTTACAAAATATAGTGTACCAGATGTTATTTAAATTTAGCTAAGGCTTTAAGATGTTGGTGATGTACAATATGTAATCATGTTCCCAGTCATCCTTGACTTATAATCTATATACCCACAAAGTTTAGTACAAATCCACCCAGCATTTTTTTCGTAATCAGACAAACAGACATGACAAACGCCTGCAAAAAAAAGACGTCCTTGGCGAAGGTAATATTATTCAAGTAAAGACATTATACCTGGAAGGGATGGGCGGGATTCACGAAGCCGGTAGCCCACGTGCAGTCAACGAGTCGCCAGGATTTGTCCACATAGACGGCGTTCCAGGCGTGGTTGGTGTCCTTGCCCTCAAACGCGTCCCCGGGGGAATATCCAGCACCTTTGGCGTGTCCGCTGATCTTCTCACACGTGATGCCTGCCCGCCTTAAATCAGTGAATATTATAATAATTAATCATAACTCGCAGCTGGGATGCTTAATTGCGAAGGACGCGGCTATACATGTGGTCGGGTCGACGGCACGTAAAGGTACCTCTGGCAGCCAGCCATACGACCCATATCTGACAACGGAGCCAGCCAAAGATCGTAAATGTTTATTTCTATGGAGGGAAAAAAGCCGAAGTAAAACCCTCGTGGCACAGGAGTGATTCATAACTAACTCTACTTACATAATTGGTCCAAGCCGGGAATCGAACCCGGGCCACGTTGATTAGAGACGAGTGCTTTTACGCACTTGCCACCCATACCTTCATTAAAAACGTTATTCACAAACCTCATTGATGAACCTGTAAACCTCAACTTGTGAATACTTTTGATAAAACAAAGTCTTCTTTTTACGGGCCCAATGTGATCGAAGAGATTTGCAACATCTGGACGTACGTACGAATATCCCGAAATCTTCGGATGTGCGCGCTCTACCGTCGGGCGCTCTAAGACAGATAGACATGTAATAGCGAGTAGGTTCTAGCCACGGTGGACGGCGCCGGGCGATACCGCCCGGCACTGCAAATTTCCGCCCGGCACTTGGGTTCAAATTGGCTGTGCCACCCGGCACATTTTTTTTAATTTTTTTTAAAAAATTTTTTTAATCAAATTATGAGCACAAAAGAAAGAGAGGAGATACTAAGTCACATTAATCATGTTCATGTAGTGATTTATTTTATTATTATTTTATTTTGGTAGACCTAAATATTTTTAGGAACTTAATCGTTGCGGTGTCTCATATAGGCTCTTCCTAATTACTTAAACAATGACAGTATTGCTTATCCATGCAATGCAAAAAACATTAATTGCCCTCCAAATCCGGCTGCAAGTACTGGTTATTAGAATAACTTTGCTTTAGTAACGCTGTTTTTACAAAATTAAAAGTGGTTACAAAAAACTACGTTACCTGCACATGTCCTGGAATAGCTGCCCGTACCCGTCACACACCCCACAACCTCTCCTAAGCACCTCATCCGGGGCACAGCTCCCTGCCTGAATGTTACGGCAGCCCTCCACGTCATACCTTAAAGAAGAGTAAAACAGGGTTTAATCTCGAAAAAGAAACCACGTTGATCATTGGAGATTCTCGGTGTATGACTTTGTAGACTCGGAAAAAAAGTTACCAAGCGAGTTGTCAGGAAATACCGAGCACCCAGACAAGTGTTTGAACACCTTCAATCGTAGAGTCCCTATAATGTCTCTCCCTCTTGTTTGTACTGTTTGGTTATCTTTTTTGGTGCTTAAGCAATTTGTTGCTTAAGCAGCTTCATGACATTGGCCCCGGGTTACGGTTAACCCATAATTTATACATGTTCTCCTAATCTTCAGACTTATGGACAACCTGGTGCACTTTCCAAAAACTCCCAGCAAACCAGCAAACTTCAAGCCAACATCGACTGAATTTACATCAGAATATGAATTATTGTCACTGGATTTATTAGGAATAACATTAATCAAGCTTTATACATGTATACATATGATGTGATTACTCACTCAATGTTGTTGGTGATCCACCGGAAGAGCACGCGAATTTTCTCTAGGTCGTTTGAGCAAACCTCGGTTAAATATTTCACGAGGAGTTGAATCGAGCTGGCTGCGGATTTTGGTGCCTTGCGAATCAGTCAAAACAAAGAATAATTTCATCAAACAATCAGAGAGTCTCTAAATCGAGCGTTGGTCTGTGCCTACCGCTCATACTGGGCGCCGGGAAGGTAAGTTATTACGCACTTTAGATTTCTGTTAAAGAAACGAATGGCATTGCGGGTAGCGTATCATGACCTTTTGAATTTCATGCGGCGCAGCTGACTTGCGGAACTGGTGACCTCCAGTTTACAGCTCACACAAAGTCTATCTATTCAGAGCCCAAAGCGCATCAGCCTTCCCAGCGCTTGAGCGAAAATCAGGTAAAGAATGAATAAATGGACCTATATGATTCGGTGAGTCAAACCGACCATCCATCCACCTTTAAAACAACATATAGCAGACCAATCAACCACCCTGAACCACCCTGAACCGCCCTGAACCGCCCGACCGACCGACTACACAGTCGGAAAAATGTAGCCCAGTATAGGTGCAACATGGTACACTTTAAAAAGTCCCGGGAACAGATTTGACCCTGCATGAAGCCTGACCATTTTTCCGGGTCAGAATGACACTTTTACTGGTCATAGTGACACTTTTTTTCGGGGTCAAAATAACCCGGAAAAGGAATCAAAGGAGTGTAATTTTGACCCGGAAAAGTGTCAGTCTGACCATAGAGCAAGGAACAGCTCTATGGACTGACCAGAGACTGTTTATAGTGTACGATATACGATACGATACCACTGCCCAGGTCAGTCGTAAATGCCATAAATGTATGCCATATATGTTAATATATATCTTCTTTCTCCTAAATTTACTTTGTCTGTAGCCCACACCTTTAGGTGGCCCTAATTGGGCATTTTGTAATAGGCGATTTCCACTTTGTTTTAAAGTCAATGAAATTGTTATCAAGAGAAAACCAGGCTTCTCCTTTGGGACAAACGGCAAGTCGTATGTTTTCATACCAGGATTCGCACATACTTTACCTTCAATGCGTGGTCGTCAATATCTGTGAACACGTTCGAGTCCAAAATGTATTCCTTTTTCTTTGTCGCAGGGGGAGTGGGCTCGGGTGGGTACTCGCCGTTCTTTGCCGGTTCGCTCTCGAGGATCAGCGGGCTAGATAATTGGACATCCCTCGCCGTATGTGCGTCGAGTGTCTGCTCTGGTTGTGTTTGCTGTTGGGACACCTGCTGCTGCTGCTGCTGATGCTGATGTTGCGGATGTTGCTGATGCTGCCTTAGCTTTGGTTCTTGGCGCCGATTTTTGGCAAGCTCGTCCTCTTTAGGACTAGCTGAATCGCAGGCCGCGGTTTTAGACGCTCCACATCCCATTATGGGACAATAATGTCTGCATGCACATGAATACAGTTAGATGCGATCGATGGCTTTGTACTGATCTATTCTATCATGTTGACATTAGTACGTTCTGTATATTTAATTACTCACACCTAAAATAATAAAGGGTATGCAGCTCCAACTCCAAGCTGCCTGCAGTGCATTTGGTTTGTTGTTACCTATTAAACCCCAAAAATCGGTATTTTGTAATTTGAGGTATAGACAAATTACAATCTTCAGATAGGCCTGTTTAGGTTAGTTTCACCGAGAGAAAATATTACTCATTCGCATCATTTTTCGGGTTTTTTCACCCTGATATTTATTTCGTGTTGAGAGGTTTTTTTATTCAAATATTTATGGTTTATTCATATTGCATTTTTTGTATTTCTCAAAGTACCCGGTAACTCCTAAGAGTAAGAGAACAGACTAATATTTTAGCCAATTCATATAATTTCCAGTGCATTTTTTATTATGCCAGTGTGATATAAAGCGTCGTTATTTCATCAATTTGTTTTGGGTTTAGTTTGTTAAAATAGGCAATGCTATTTGAAATACGATCTTGACAAAATATCATGACGTGAAATACGATCATGACAAAATATGAATGACAGTTACCGTTCAATTGGACGCCAGAAGTTTCTATGAAGTTCTGCAACAAGTCTTGCTTCACTGCGTTGTGTCTGTGGTACCTTATGACCTTCTACAGCAACTAGTCTTATTTGCGTCCGAAGTCCACAAGGCAAGGATGGCCACGCACGCGCGCGCACGCCTACAGGTTGCCGTTTGAAATAAAATTTGCTGGAGTACTATTTTGAATGTTCTCAAACATAAATTGATATTTATTTGTGCATGTATATGGATCGCGTACGTGCATAAAATGTATGTAACGTTGACTTGCGGCGTTTGCTTTCATTAAAAAAAAAGAATTCTGAGTTCAACGAGTTCTGTACTCAAACCAAGAGTTGCATTTCTCTGCGCTGTCAACATGTATTAAAAAGTCATGCATACGCACGGACAGAAATGGGCTCGTGTGTACGTTGCCAAGCGACTTCTGAATGTCCACGTACATGTATCACTATCAGTAGCGCATGGAGTTATAGTCGATTGTTATCGATCTCTTTATGTGAGTGTGTTCGCAGTTCACCAATTATACATAATGAATCGACCTTTCTTTTATATCCGGGTCAGTGCTCGGACTCTGCTCAGCTGGTGGCGCAATATACCGACCGTACGCGACTTAATTAATAGGTTGATGTTGCGCGAATAATTCTTCCTATATGAAGCCAGGTGACTTTGCTTGCAAAAGTTGAACACGTCCCGCCGTTGCAACGCAAATGGCATGGAGTACAAATCGCATGAAGTATGCGCCGGCCTTAACACCTGTGTTATTATGGGCCTTTTCGAATCCCTGGCTTTGTCTCTGTCTTAGGCTTATTAAGGCAAATCTAGGTTTCAAATTGCGGGAAATCCAGCCACATTCTGGTGCTTGTTGTGCTTCAGAAACATTTAATCGGTTGACGCGAACCGACAAGTTTGAATATTTGTATTTGCTTCTGAATGATTCGGATATCGGAGACGAAGCCGCGCCGAAGAAGAAGCAAAGGATTCGGAAAAAACCTTTATACTCCACTTATTGGTATCGTGCTACTGGTGTATGACATAATGGCAATACAAATGTAGTCCTTGATGACGTCATGTGTTGTTTTTATGATGCGCCATATGCAGCAAGATTTGGGGCAAAGAGGACAATAAAACTATATCGGTAAATTGTAATCTATTTATGTTAATATATTCTGCATACATAACATTTCAAAAGCAAACCTTTGCAAGCTGCGTTATAAATCTGAGTACAATCAAAATATAGATCAACGTTAAGTACATTCATTTTGCATGTTGAAATATTTATACAATGATATAACATCTAAACTAAGGCCTTTATGTCTACCTAGCTGTCGTACATTAAAATGTAATTTATGACAAATGTAACATTTCTGCATATTATAATAAAAGCTTACATATAAAATATGAAAGGAAATAATTAATTAGCCGGAAAAACCTATATTAAAATGTTACCTAATAGTATCACATACACTCAAGTAAATTTAACTTTTTTCGCTGCAATATTTTAAAGCAAACATTTTGTTGGATAAATCCAATATTTCGTCACTGACACCATGAACTATTTTCTCAGTTTGATACACTTCCGGAGGAGACTGGGCAACTGGTTTTGGTTTTATGTGGGGATATATATCCCCACATCTCTTAGTTAACGTTAGTTAACATTAACTAGTTAACGTTATCCACTAATTTGTTCAATAATTTTCTGTTTATATAATAATCCTTTCACGCAATACTACTTTAAAAAATCTTTAAAATCTATATACTGCCCTGTATAATACGTTCACCCCGTGTGACCGATTCCTTTAATTATTTAAATGTTTTGACGGTCAACAATAATTAAAGTTCTCATTTCAACACTAAAGCGGGAATATGTACCTTATCTTTCGGTAATTTCATAAAATTTAAATGTTGCGTTCGTTCAAAATGACCGAGTAAAACATTCACTGCACTGTTTTCCAAAATAGATTTTTTTAACTGTATGTTCAATTTAATGAAATCGATATAAATGTATGATCCTGGCAAACACTTTATACATAATAACCAACACAATATTCGCTATTAAAAGCCTTTCCGTAAAACGGGATAGCTTTGGCCCACAGAGGTAACTTCGGCAACTGTTTTCAATAATTTAAATGTTATGGTTTTACTAGTATTTTGTATTTGTTATTATCTAAATGATTAAAAACGAGTTGAAAAATATTATTAAACTGGATATTTTATAAATCTCATAACAATTTACTCCTAATAACTATCTGCAAAGTTGCCCCAAAATTACCAAAGCGACCCCATTTACGTTACGATCTAGGAATTATTACCTACAATGTTTTCAACAAACCTTTAAAATCAAAACACTTCATACACCAACCTTTGGTCCTAAACAAAGTCTGTGTACTAACTGAAAATGAAAAAAAATCATTTAATATTTTTCTCGTTTTATGCTACCCTACAACCAACCATTTTGTCTTTGTAACTTAAAAACATTCTTAGAGTAAATCCACTCTCCACAAAGGTCATTTAAAATGGCTTTGGGCATCAGTTTCTGTAAAGTAAAATGTACATTAACATTATAAAACTCATAAACTATAAAACTACATTCTGTTTATAATGACATATCAATACCAATCATTTCAGCATAATCAGTTTAGTACATACATAACTTTCGCTGTCGCTTTTAAAAGTCAATTCATTTTTCCTGACTACCGATCATACCACTTCGCTTATTTGTCAGTTTAAAATTGCCAAATCTCGTTTCTTTTTAGCATTTTTAAAGAGCATCATTTGCCTGTTAAAAGGAACACAGCCATTTAATCTGAGTAACGTGGAGTGCAACAGTTAAGTAAATTATTGTAATTAACCACATTTAAATTCTTATACATTCTAGCTTTGAAAGCTTCACATTGACAATAAATTGCTATAGGCCTATATCGAGGACCACCGCTTGAGATCACCCAAGGAAAAAAATGTTTCTGATACATACTCCCAACATTGTTCTGGTTTCTTGCTAATTTAGGCGGAATTATAATAAGCTGGCTAAACTGTGTACCTACATAAAAGCGCAATTGGAATTGAACTAATGCACTTAATATGTTGATCTATAGCTGAAATAATCACAATGAATAATCACAATGAGAAATTATTTTACAACGATACTCTTAAAGCATAACTTGTTTGCGAAACCTCTGCGGCCTAATTATAGGTAACGATTTCGTCAATGATCGTCACCAGCTATTTCGTGAAACAAAAACACCGCTTTCTTTTTTTTTACAAATCAACCCGGCACTTGTTTCGGGGTTATAATCCAGAACAAAATAAACTGTTGTTTTTTGATAGTATCTTTTTTTAATATACATGTAACTAACACTCTCTCTTTTTTGTTTAAGTTTATTTTTTCTTTATGAAGAAGTAAATCAGGCCGCAGATAGCAAGTACAACAATCACAGCGCCAACAGCAATCGCAGCTATGATGCCCGGAGCTAACCCTTCGTCCTCTCCATCCTTCAAGCCAGCACAAACAGGGATGTGAGATGACCACCGACCATCCTCCAGACAGGTCAATCTGGAAGACCCTTTTAAGGTGAAGCCGTCGTCGCAAGCCACACCCACAGTGGCATTGACGAGATACAGAGACCCAGACACAGACCCGTTCTCCACATCACCCGGGTAGCCACAGCTGACAACCTTGACCAATCCCTTCTGGACTTCAGTTATTGTGGTTGACACCACAAGCGTCTCGTTGGCAAAAGACAGACTTCCCGTGATCACCGCATCAAAGACACACTCAATGGAGTCGCCACACAGGTCCTTGATTTCCTGACTGACCTCGTTCAGATCTGGAACGTCGAAGGTCGGGGAAAACTCAGGAAAGTGGTATGTGCCGTAATCAAAGGGGGGAATATAGGTGAATATGGACTCATCCTGGGCCACCAACCACTCCAAACCAAAGTCGTGAAGATCTTTCAGAGAAGAATCCGGATCCATAATGGTTCCGTTTGGGAACTGCAGGTCATCGTCTGGATTTCCGTTAAGGTTTCCAAGTAGCCCTTGAACTTGACCCTGAAACTTGGTGTCCAGTTGGACAATGAAAGACATCACCTCGGTATCAATGAACACAGTGACAGCGATACCAGCACTGAATGCTATGTTGATTTTGGTCAGGTCGGAGTTGAAGCTGATTCGAACACCTCTGAGGTGATGAACTTTGACAGGTATCGAGTCAAGACGCAACGGCTCACCATCTACAAGAATCAGTGTTTTGTTTAGGTTAGAAATCTGCACCTGGACTTTGGAGGAATCGTTGGTTTGAAGAACGAATGCTGTGTACACAGAGGCGTTGGTGTTGCGGTACCTCTCCATACGGGCTTGGAAGGTCAAGTTATGTACTGCAGATGACGCCATCAGAAATTCCCCGGCTCCATTGAAGGTGAACTTGTAGCCATCCAGACTTGTAAGATGGGGATCTCCAGTGCCCCCAGCCGGTCGAGGTGGGTCGTAGTCAGAACAATCATCCGAGGGCCTGTACTTGTAGTATTCTTTACAGTTGTTCGATAGTTTGCATAAGCAAAGCCAAGGAAGGACGTCGTACCACTGATGCCGGATTGTATTCCAGAACCCACCTGGACTATATCTGTCGGCCGTTCCTCCTCCAGGGGGGCCTACCAGGATGTTCCCGTCCGATCCGTAACAACACTGTTGGCCTGCACCAGAAGGCAATGCGCTAACAGACCGATAACAGTTCTCAGCACCCCGATGAAAGAACGAATTCGCAAAATTCGCCTTCTTGAATCTTTGGTCTCGGTCAGCTTGTCCTGTGGTGCAGGGACATGAAGGCAGTCCTGTAGGTACAGTTCTCTTCAACTGGTACTTTGACACCCTACAGGTATATTTGGTGACTATCTTTACAGCACGACCATAATATCGCAAGCGCCGCAACAAACCCCCAATACCTCTTCGTCTTTCCACTATATCAGACGGACTAAGGTAAAGAGCTGAGAGTGACAAACCATCATCGATGAAGGACTCCAGATCTCTTGGATGTATCATCAGGCTACCGTTATTAACGACATGGCTCTTCACTTCAACGCCATCCATCAAGACTGGATTATCATCGCTGTCGTAGTCTGTTTTTTGCATCATAACAGTCACATGCGAAACGTCTTGATCAAGACTCTTGGGATCCCATGATAACATGATCGGATCGTCGGAGGTTAGGTCAATGATTCCATTGTCATATTCAGATATCCCCTGTTGAATTTGAACTAAAGGTGGTAGATCTTCTTCAGATGCAACGTAGACAATGCCAGAGTACGGAAATGATTCACCATCGTCAAGTGATACATAAACAGATGTAAGTCCGATCTTGTAGAAGGTTGGAGTGATACAGACGACAGTGTAAAAGTCGGTGCGTTCGCCAGGCACCACAACATCTCCGGTGGCAGTGGCAAATTTACACTTGGCACCTGGAAAGGATATGGTGTTTGTTTGCAGACATGGAACAGTTATAGTGAAAAGCTCGCCACCTAGTTCTCGAAAATAGTACGGTGTCAAACTGAGCACGTGTTCATTGCTGGGGAGAGACAGACCAGCGGCGTAGCCATATGTTTCGTAGCTCTCGTACCCATAGACAATGACGGAAAGGGGCGATGACTGGGGATCTGTCTGTTCGACATAGTAAACGCCTTCACCTTTTGGAAGTTGAACCGTAATTGACATGTAATTAGTGTGGGGAACGTTGCTTGTGTATACACTTGTGTCGTTGATTGGATAACCGTTAATATAAACGGTTTCTTGAGAATCGTTTTTCACAATTATATTGATGAAATTAAAGTAACCACCGGAATCACCGCCAGAATGAGGAGGTGTCGTGAATCCAAACACAAAACCAAAGTGTTCTACTGCAGGAATCTGAATGAAGGAAGGATCGACCGTCCTTCCGTCTACAGTTGCCAACTGCTGCATCATCAGGGTTGGTTTATTAGACGACACGAGTCCAGAACCGGACAAGCTACCTTCCCAAAATGCTCCCGGTTCGAGTGACTGATCTTGATATCCAGGGATTGTAACGATTGTTCCACTCAAATAAGCAACAACCTTGTAGTTGTTGCTGTCGTTATCTCGGGCTGCTGAGTAGATGTGTTTCTGTCCCCAACTTTTGACAGGCACCAACTGCTCCGTCACTGTGTCACAAGCTGAACCTGCCTGACGTACGCATTCATTACCACTGAACACAGATACCATTTTATTGGTCTGAACAATGCTTCCTGTCAAGTCCTGTGTTCTATCAAGCCCTTGAACGTGAACAGCTTCTAACTCATCTACCATGAAGCGTAGCACGTCCCCAGCATTATAAGTCTGTCCTTCGAATGTAACGGTACCCTGTAAAGTAACCTGAACCGAGGTGGAATCTTCTGTACCAATGACAGAAAACTGTGACGGTAATAATCCTTGCGTAGGTGTTACAACCACGTACTGCATACCCAGATTGTTTGTGGGTATACCGAGAAAGCCATCGGTTGTGTAATCTTGAAAAATCAGACCATATACAGACACCTCACTAGAAGCCCTAACTTCGATTCCTTTCATACTTCTTTCATTACCGTTCATGATTAATTCAACCGGAGCGTTGATTCGTCGAAATCCACCTGCTTCTACATCAAAGCTCTCTTGAAACGGTTCCCCCTCTACTTGAAACTTGCTGCTGATAGTCACGGAAGTTTGCCGATTACTGAAAGCAACTACGAGAATGTAGAGCTTCCTTGTATGGCTGTATTCATCGGTGTTATCAGTAAATCCAATGATAAAGCGTTTGCCTCTTGAGATTCCAAAGCATTTGGGCTGAATGACGCCTGGTAACTGGAGATCCTGCGCCGACACCGGCATTTCCGCCACTATGGAAGTCATAAAAATTACCAACCAGAAAAGATGTCTCCTCATCAGTACAGGCTTCATTCTGACAGAAAATGGGGAAAAAACCGAAGACTTTACCTACTCATGCACATGCAGTATTTGTTTCAAACGAAATGAGTGGAATGAGGTAACAAAACGTTGTTGCTAATTTTCTTTAGGCTATACCAGAAATGCTTTAAAATGTTCAAGGCGTCCTATTTTGTTCATATACACAGTGGCCAAAAGACTAGACAAGCATATCTCAACGGACAAACTTTCACTACCCCGAGGCCAAAACTACCTATACCAATGAATGGATAATCTTTCTAGAAGAAAACCAAAACCAATATATTTGTTTTGGGCAGGTATTTTGTGAAGTGAAGTCAGTGGTCCTTTCGCACCGAGAAATAACTAAACTGTACCATGTTAAAGGGGATACACCATTTGCAGATATATAAAAAAATGTACTACCGAATTATTACGACATATCTTACTTATTTTAAAGTAAATAACGACTGTAGGCATCCAGCAAATTGATTTCACTAGATATCCTGTAATTGTTCCGAAAAATTGAATTATATACCAACAATTTACGATTGCCGAACGTCGATCGCGAAAAAACAAGAACAACATAAAAAAAAACTGCCCCACGCCGGTTGAAAGCGAACGCCGTTTCTCTTGCTTTTCTCAGCATCCATGATTGTAAAACTTTGGACAGGTCAGTCAAACGATATTTACAATGTATAATTCTCAAGTTAACGTTGAGAAAACGAATGCTATTTGGATTGGTTCGAAGAAGGGCAGTGGGGAGAGGCTTTGTAAAGGGATTAACGTGAACTGGGTTGAAGCTAAGAATACTTTTAAAATTCTTGGTATTGAGTTTCTACGGACCTTAATTCCATGGTTTGTTAAATTATAATAGGGTTGACTTTATCCTTACGTAGTCAACATTGTAATGGGTCAAAGAGATATTTAACTGTTCTCGGTAGAATTGTGGCGGGGTGTTGAGAGCTATTAAGTCGTCTTTCCAGAACGGTTTGTTGGAATATCAAGTATGTAATAATTTCCGCTTCATACCGTTCAACCTTGAAGTCATTCAAAGACAAAAAAAGGTCGCAAAGAATATATCGGGCCAAATTCATAAACGGTGATGATCACCGGATTATTTTAGTCACGTACAACTATAATGTCGGTGGCTAAAACAGAGAAGTGCGCGTGTGGATAAACTCCTGTGATCATCGCAATGGACCGATCCGGCCTGTCAATCACTACGCGCGCATTGACCAATAAGATTACGAGTTTTGTTCAGGTAACTTAGCAACGGTTGCTACAGGCGTGGTCCGCCATTAGCTCGGTCAAACTATCACATGTGGTTACAAACGTGTACACAAACAAATGGCTTCGGTCGAAAAAGCACCGTATTTGACAATCGAAATACGGCTTTGTGGAGTTTTAAACATTGTCAAAAATATGCATGAAATGGTCATGAAATATGTAAATAACACGCTGGTACTCGGATTACGACATCATTTTTTTCCCGTTAAATACCAAAACAAATCTCGAAAATGAGAATTACCGCGTTGAACTCGTGTGACGTGAACGGTGGGAATGTCAAGAAGATAAACATTGCAAGGTCAAGGACAGTGCAGTCTAAGGTAGGATAGGGGCCTATGTAGAGTTAATAGTAATGCTCTACATGTATAGCAGTCTATTAATTAGGCTATGGTTTAATCCTGTTGTGACAAAATACGCGATTTATTCCAGTACCGGTAGTGACTTACCAAGCAACACTTACATGTACACCGTCCATATAAATTGACATGCATGCATGCTTCATTTCCCCCAACTGCAACTTAACCATCCTCCATGTACTGTTCATACCGTTCCTTAAAATAATGGTCATCCTTTTAGTTCGCCCGCTAGCTTACTGATAGTAATTTTGTCCCCGCCTAAAGTTTAAATCAATATTTTCGTTGTACGTGTTCTACGCCTAGTCTACACGTACATGTACTACAATACCCACGTTCACGTGTGTGCAACTTGACCGAGGTAATGACGTCGCCATGCCGTTGCTAAGGTGGGCGGGGCTTATGGTCAAATCCGGATCGGTCCATTCAGTAAGAAAATAATCGGAAAATAATCCAGCCGTGCGCAAGTTCCTGCTTAGCCGATGTTTAGTGGTCTAGCCGTATATTATTCTATTCATAGCGGATTACGTAATATGTTGAATAAAAGGTCATATCTATCTTCGAAAACCCGCATGTCGATGTGCTCTGCTGATCAGCTCAGTTGACACTAGTGGGAAGGTCGCCATGTCGAAAAAACGCGCTAATAATTTTACTCATGACCAGAAAATGGGTCTTATAATTGAGAGTGTGCTATTTCAATGATACGCAGCAGATCCATGGCCGTACGTCTGTCCCACAAGCAAAATGGTAACTTCATGTACACGAGATAAATAAGCCCCTTGGGACGTTTAACATTTCCTTTGTTACTTAAGCCCTGGGCCCAATTTCATAGAGCTGCTAAGCAAAAAAAATTGCTTAGCACAAAAAGTCTTGCTCATTAAAAGCAGGTTACCAGCCAAAATTATACGTGTTTTTCATGCTAAGCCAAAAAACAGCTGATTTTCAATCCAGAACAATAAAAATCAGGGGAAAATTTGGTCTGTAACCTTGTTTTTGCCAAGGACAAATTGTCATGCCAAGCAAATTTTTGTGCTTAGCAGCTCTATGAAATTGGCCCCTGTCCGCACTGGACTTAATTTGGGCAAACTAACCGAGCCAATGGGTAACTTGCCCATTTCAAGTCCAGTGCGGACAGCCTGGGTAACTTTCCTCACAGGTAACTTACCCACGCCGCGTGGGTAGTTTAACCGAGCCAAAGGTGCCCAGGAAGATTGACCAGGAAGATTTAACCGAGCCAGAAAATCCAGTGCGGACGCGACGTCTCGGTTAAATCTTCCATCACCCATTATGTAAGAAAATAATGTTGAGAGCTAGCGTCGGGAACAGACGATCCGGTCGTCAAGTCGCGGTCATAGGTCACGCAGGGCGCCCTCTTTGTTGTTTTGGAGCCAGCTCGGTTAGTTTACCTATCGTCAATTAAATCCAAGTGCGGACGGTGGGAAGATCAACCCATCGGAATGTTACCCGGCGTCATGGTCAAATTACACAACATGTTTATTCAGTGCGAACACGGCTTTAGACGCATGCAACTAACCATGTACGTTTGGTAAACAGCAGCTGATCTAAGCCCTCTTTATTAATTCGGGCCTAGATTTGTACGTTCGATCATCAACTGTTTATACACAGTTTAGCCTAGTTAATCGTGATCAAGGGAAAATCACCGTTTATGAATTTGGCCCATCATGTTTTAGTTTCTTCTAAACATTTAAAAAGGAAATGTATTGACAAATGGAACGCTAAATTTAATATTTATTTTGATTTGTCAAAATGGTCTTTAATTTTTGATATTCCATATTTCTGTACTGTGGACACGAAATTAAGATGGTTTCATTTTTGATTAACTCATCGGATCTTGGGAACTAATTCAATTTCTTGTTGGTCTTCGGTATTTTTATGGATCAAGGAGAATACCAACCTTTCTATTGCAATGGACAAAGAAGTATTTTTATTTTGTAATTATGTCAATAGTAAAGTGGTTCATTTGATATTACTGATTTGTAGATTTCATGGGTATAAAATACAATTAATGGAAAATGCCCTTCACTTTTGGTGCTAAAAAGATAATGTGAAACATTATATTTCAATGGAAAAATTTATGTTCTACACTAACGGAGTTAGCTTCAATATTTTTCAGAAATGGGACTCTTTCTTGATGTTGGGCCAAGGTTAATTTGTTTACAACATTAATGACGGCTGTCAAGAAAATACAGTGAGAAACATAAAAAATACAACCTCCTAGTTTTACCCTTTCGGGATCATTTAAGCAATTACCAATGGTGTATCCAACCTTTAAAGGAAACTGTCTTAAAATCCCCCCCCCCAAAAAAAAAAAAAAAAAAAAAAAAACATTAACAAAAATATATATATATATATATATATATATATATATATATATATCCAATGAATTTGGCATCTATCACAATCCAAAGTGCTCGATACATCTCTGTAGAGCTATAATTATGAAATAAATTTAGGATACGAGTTAAAATAACTATCGTCAGTAAATGTTAAAATAACTATCGTCAGTAAATGTGCTTTTAGCAAGTTATGGGTGGCTTTATGGGTGCCATTACACACATTATGTTTAAATTGAACTCTACGTGTTAACCTATATATGTACATGTAATTATCCTAAAGACTACACTAAACCTATATATATATAAAATATTAGATTTACTGTATTTCAAACATAATTGTTGAAAAAAAAAAAACTTAATGTCTTAACGGTTCCGTAAAAAACCTGGTTGTTTACATCGGACACGACGGTTCGGTACACGTTGTGCGTTTCCCATAAATTGCACACGGCACCAATGCACACATGTGGTTTATTACACGTTCGCAAAAGGCGAACACTTTCCAGATGAAATCATCCCTAAATCCGAATAGCTCGAGTTTAAGTTGGGAGTCACTTTTGTGACCCCCTAAACTTGTTCTACACAAGAAAGACCACAAAACGACCAGTTAAAAAAAAAATGGTTGTATTGATGTGTAGTAAAGTGATGTAAACTACAATTTGCGACATACAACCTTTTCCTTGTATGGTTGTTCAGGCGCAGGGCATCGACTTATCGTCAGTAAATGTGCTTTTAGCAAGTTATGGGTGGCTTTATGGGTGCCATTACACACATTATGTTTAAATTGAACTCTACGTGTTAACCTATATATGTACATGTAATTATCCTAAAGACTACACTAAACCTAAAGATTAGTAAACTATTAAAGTAATGTGCATAAGACTACAGTAGATATAAGAGTATGTGTGATACATGTAATGATGTGTCCCACTCTAATATCACAGCCAGAGTGCCAGACTGGCTGATGAAAGGCCTAGCATACTAATGCTATGGCGTGTATACTGATGTATACAAATAACAAAATAGGTATTGTGAGTATTCTAAAGAAACTATTTACAGAGAATGTGCATGCAGTACTGAGCTAGGGTTATTCCATCTACTGTAGTGGGTGTGCAGGAGAAAACTTTAGAATAAACCACTTCAAAACACAGGGGTGCATACAACATAGATTAGTCACTACAGATGTATATCTCCTTCATGTTCCGATTACATCATTTCGTTAAAAACGCGTTTTGTTGCGCAATTCAGGGCGCTTTCAGGACATAATATCCTCTCTAAATTTGCGGGCGCGGTTTAGCTATTTCTCGGTGTAAAAGGATCCCTTTAATTTATGCGCACGCAACACGTTTTGTAAAAACAAAATTGGTTGAAGAGTGACGTCGCTGGTCAGATTGTCTTTATAATGTGACCTCTGGTTTCATACACATTTATATGTAAAACACGATGCGTGCGCATAACGCTGGGCACATTTTAATATTTAAAACAGAGGGCACATCGTCTATATCCTGCAAAACCAGAGAAGTGGCGTCTAGACACAACATTTCTGCTACATTGCTTTTAAAAGAAGCATGAGGCGGACGGAACTTTATACATTTCTTTATCTCACCTGGTCAACTTGTGGCAAGCCATCAAAAGTACGTTCTGCCCAGGATTAATACACGAGTATGCTGACAGGAAATGTTGTAAACGTGAACCTATTGAGAAAGATAAGTACGGCATTATTTTAATTGGTAATTCTATTTTGCACTATTATACGTAAAATCTTTGATACAGCGGGATGTCATTTTTCCAAAAGCACGTTGGAAATGTACCTTTTAAGAAAGTTTATATTGATGGGATTGAAATAGCTTGCCCATAGCAACAGGGATGTCCTCTGTTCTTCCTTTTTATTTGTAATCGCAGGACAGAGGATTGTCAACAGAATACTACGATCTAAGAATCAGTGTGCGCATTTCTGTGTTTCCAATCCATTAGAAATAAGCCTACTTTTATAATTTACTAACAAATATTATTTATTATACCCAGTCCCTCAATTCGATTTTGCAACAAATTTGTTGTCGATTGCTGTATTATCAATAAATTGCTGTAAAATCAATATTGTTTGTAGAAGACAAGACTTGTATTCAACCAATGTGAAGCGATACGAAAATATAAGATTACAATTGACTTGTTTTTCGTGCTTTGTGAAAATGATAAAACAACATTTTTCGAAGTTTTCTAAGAGAACTTTCTCACACAAGGGCAAAGCTACATGAAATATCCAAACGTTTTCAGAGTCAGTTTAACATTCAACATTCTAAATCGTGTCTTATTATCAGCTAAATTATATTTTAAGGTTTGGGTATTTGACTACGGACTGAAAAACTTACAATTCGATATACTTCAGTCGCTCCAGAAAATCCGTCAGCCCATGGAGGAATAAGAACGAAGCACGTCCGCAACACAAGATATGTACATGTTGCTGCGTACGTCATGACGTATACCACCACCAATCGCTTTTATAACGAGAATCGTTACGCATACACGCACAACATAGGGTAGATCCTATATTATTATACGTATACGTATTAGAACGTATGACCTTTTTAAACGTTGTCATATAAATTACAAGATTGCGACATTCAGTTGGGAAATCTCAGGTGAAGTCCCTTGTATTAAAGGTGTGATACACCATTAGTAATTGCTTGAATTATCAGGATGGGTTGATTTGGGGGTTGTATTTTATAGTAAATATCGTTTAACTAAACTGTCAAGTTTTACAGTCATGGATAATAATAATAATAATAATAATAATGAGATTTGTAAAGCGCACATATCCACCCTGCAGGGTGCTCAAGGCGCTGTAGACAACAACAAGTAAAGTAAGTAAGTAAGTAAATTAATCCTTGAAAATTTGTGACATCTAGTAAACCTAGTTGTACAATGGCATGATCTGAGTTCAAGTGGCAATGAATTCCAAAGTCGAGGAGCTGCAACAGAAAAAGATTTGGCGCCCCATGTTCGTTTAGCAATTGGTTCCTTGAGAAGTTGCTGGTTACTTGATCTAAGAGTTCTTGCTGGAGAATATTCATGTAGTAGTTCCTTAATGTAGTAGGGAGCCTTGTTGTTTAGAGCTTTGTGGACCAGAAGCATGAGTTTGAAAACAATCCTTTGGGAGACAGGAAGCCAGTGTAGTTCCTTCAAAATGGGGGTTATGTGACAGTTCCTCCTAGATAAGGTGATGATGCGGGCAGCAGTATTCTGAAGACGTTGAAGACGGTATATTTGATTCTTAGGGAGTCCGTAGAGTAGTGAATTGCCGTTGTCTAGTCGTGAAGTCACAAATGCATGGATAATGTGCTCGGTAGCACTTCTATTCAAATACTTGCGAATACGACCAATGTTTCTAATTTGGAATGATGCCAAACGGACAGTGTTAGCAACGTGAGATTTAAATGTCATTGCGGAATCAAATATAACCCCCAAGTTCCGGGCCTGCAACGATGGGGCTATCTGTGCATCACCGATTGTCATAAATGGCACAGGCACCTTTTTTAATTGTTGGCGTGATCCAAACAAGAGAAACTCCGTTTTTTCCTCATTCAGTTTTAGAAAGTTGTTTTTCATCCAGCATCGGATCTCAGAGATGCATTGCTCCAGTCTTGCAATCGAAGAATCGGCAGGCTCCTGTAAAGACTTGAAGGATATGTAGAGTTGAGTATCGTCAGCATAGACATGGTAGTTCAGATGATGTTTCAAGATGATATCACGAATTGGCAAGGTGTAAAGAGTAAACCACTGTGGGCCTAGCACAGACCCTTGTGGTACAGAGTACTCTAAAACAACAGGATCTGATATTGCATTGCCAATGCTGACATGCTGGGTTCTATTTGAGAGATAGGACCTGCACCATTCGAGAGCCGTGTCGTGTATACCGAGATAGTTTTGAAGTCGAGATAAGAGGATGCCATGATCAACGGTATCGAATGCTGCACTCAAATCGAGCATAACCAGCGCAGTGATATCGCCATTATCCATCGAAGACAGGATATCATTACTGACCCTAACAAGCGCAACTTCCGTCCCGTGGAATGGCTTGTAATGGATGCCGAGAAAGAAGCAGGAAAATCAGCGTTCATTTTTTTTTTGCCATCGCCGTCCGGCAATCGCGATTTTGTTAATAGTAAAATTCAATTTTCGGAACAATTACAAGATATTTAGAGCAATCATTTTACTGGATGCCAATATAGAGGATCATTAGCGTTCTTTTTTTTTTTGCCATCGCCGTCCGGCAATCGCGATTTTTGTAATAGTAAAATTCAATTTTCGGAACAATTACAAGATATTTAGAGCAATCATTTTACTGGATGCCAATATAGAGGATCATTATTTACTTTCAAATAAGAAAGATATTTCTTAATAATTAGGTAGAAAACAAAATTGATATCTGCAAATGTATGTTCTACCTTTAAGACAGAGCGCAATGGCACGCTGGTGTGTGGAATGTTAGGTTAATCATTTGTTAGTCTTCCGCGATAATGCAAGGCCAGTCCCTATACAAAACAACAACAGAAACAAAGAATTTTGCTTACCTGGGATTTTCTTTGTTCTCTTTTTTTTTTATTTTTTTTTTACTTGGCCTAAGTCCAAAGTCCTAAGTCCAAGGTTTGCTTAGGCACCTAGTATTTCAGCACACAATCATTTTATAACTAAAGGGAGAACCAGACTAAATGGGAGTAATTTATTAAACATTACTGTATATAGATAGAGAGTACAAATGCTACGATAACCTACTAAACACTACAAGCTAGATATTGTCGTGATTTAGCTTTAGACTCAGCTTTTCATGCCATGATGAACTCACGGTTACCAATAAATGATTTCAATGTTGAATACAAAATGATCTAATGCGATTATTCACCTATGTTTACAATCTGAATAATATTGTGGAATTGTTATTATTGTGGAATCAGTGATTTACAAAACGTCTTTTTACAA
This sequence comes from Crossaster papposus, assembly GCA_037893245.1. Classification (NCBI taxonomy): domain Eukaryota; kingdom Metazoa; phylum Echinodermata; class Asteroidea; order Velatida; family Solasteridae; genus Crossaster; species Crossaster papposus. The sequence goes on from JBAIAA010000152.1 coordinate 1,275,610, forward strand.
GTATGAGTAATTAGCATCAATGTTTTTTTCACTGACTAAAATCCACGATTCAATAACAATTTTTTCAAAATCTAGCTTAATCTTGTTGTATAATGATTTAATGGTATATATTCACTCTCGTGGTCGAATCATAGGTGATTCCAGCGGCGTAACTAGGGTCTGTATAGGGCGCATCTGGGGTGCACTGAACTATATATTGTTTGTGTGCAATTTTGTATACCAAACAAACAAACATATATCTACATTCGTCTTATGAAAACACCCCCCCCCCCCCGCCCTCAATGAACTATTGTCCAATCACAGCTGAGATTGCCAGTGAGAGCGAGTGACAGCTGCCACCGCGCGTCAAGCATGATTTTCACACAGGAACGAACGCGTTCTTTGAATCGCCGAAATCAGTGGCGCGTTGTTACTCAAGTTGTCAGTGGCACTTGCATGCCCAACAACAGATGAAGACAGAAGAGGAGCTAAGAATTGTATACCCAGCACGACATGTGGCAGCGGGGTACCCCCCTCTTATCCCTATACCATTTGTATGCAAATTAGGTCAAAATATGATAATTATGCAAAAATATAATAATTATGCACAAATGTCCTTATTGTCTCCTAAATTATTTGATAAGGGGTTAATCTTGCATTTGTATGCAAATTAGGTCAAAATATAATAATTATGCAAAATTGTCTAAAATGTCCCTTAAATTATTTGATGAGAGGTTAGCCTTGCATTTGAATGCAAATTAGGTCCCGATATACTAATTATGCAAACATTTATCAAATGTCCCTTTAATTTATTTGTATGCAAGTTAGGTAAAAATGTGATAATTATGCAAACATTTCTCCAATGTCCCTTAAATTAATTTATGAGAGGTTAGCCTTGCATTTGTATGCAGATTAGGTCGAAATATGATAATTATGCAAAAATATAATAATTATGCACAAATGTCTCCATTGTCATCTAAATTAATTTTAACCTTGAATTTGTGTGCAAATAAGGTCAAAATATGATAATTATGCAAAAATTATCTCAAAGGTCCCTTAAATTATTTGATAAGGGGTTAGCCTTGCATTTGTATGCAAATTAGGTCCAGATATAATAATTATGCAGAAATGTCTTAAATGTTTCTTAAAGAGAAAAGCCTTGCATTTGTATGCAAATTAGGTCAAAATATGATAATTATGCAAAAATGGTCTCAAAGGTCCTTTAAATTATTTGATAAGGGGTTAGACTTGCATGTGTATGCAAATTAGGTATGCAAAAAATGTCCTAAATGTCCCTAAAAATAATTTATAAGTGGTAAGCCTTTCATTTTTATGCAAATTAGGTCAAAATTTGATTTTGTCCAAAAATGTCTCTCAAATTTGTTGATAAGGGGTAAGCCTTGCATTTTTATATATAAGGGGTCAGCCTTGCATTTGTATGCAAATTAGGTCAACATATTACATTGTTATGCAAATTAGGTCAAAATACAATTTTGTCCTACAATGTCTCAAATGTCCCTAAAATTAATTTATAAGGGGTTAGCCTTGCATTTTTATATATAAGGGGTCAGCCTTGCATTTTTATGCAAATCAGGTCAAAATACGATTTTGTCCTAAAATGTCTGTAAAATTAATATATAAGGGGTAAGCCTTGTATTTGTATGCAAATTAGGTCAAAATTAAATTTTGTTCAAACATTAATCAAATGTCTCTAAAATTTGTAGGGGGTTAGCCTTGCATGTTTATGCAAATGAGATCAAAATTAAATTTTGTCAAAAAATGTCCCTAAAGTTTGTTGATAAGGAGTAAGCCTCTCACAACGAATTTGTTTTTATCCATTGATTTAAAGTTTGGTTTTAATTCTGATTGTTATTCTTTTGGTTACATTCAAAGCATTCTCTGATAGTTGATGTACTATTAGGTTGGATGTGTTGTTCATGCATGATACCACTACAGTGAGGCGTCAACCGATAGCATACTTAAGCAATCCTGAAAATGTTCCTTGTTTTGTCTTTTTGTAAACAGTGACGTCCACTCCGTTGTTTGTTGTGACAATTCCTTCCCAGAGAAAGTTCTCCGTAGAGTTCTCTAGATGATGCCACTGGTTGTCGTTCACGACTACAGCCACATCGTCGGCATCTGGAACGTAGAGCCTGAAAGCCACCTCGGTATTCGCAGGTAGGGTACCCTGCATTGGTTCCACAAGTTGACAGCCGTCACCGAAAAGATTATACGCAAATGGAAAGGTTGTGGGGTTGGACGGGTCGTTCGTAGACTCCACCAGAAAATCCCCCATGTACTGCAGGGGGCTGCCTTCGCTACTGGCCGGCTTGGCGAAGAGTGTACAATTGAATAATCCTTCTGAAGGAACGGCCACTAGATACGCGAAACCGTCCTCCGTGTTGGTTCTTAGGACGCTATTAGCCGAGCCTACCCCGCCGGCTTTGGACAAATCACATTTGGTCTCAATGGGTCGATTCTTGTCGGTTTTGAACTCCACTTTGGCAAGACCCGTGTTGCCGTCGGGTACCACTGAAGGGTTCGTTCCCTTGAATGACAGTCCCATAGCCGTGGCTTTGGCATTTAGACCCCACTGGGGCACAGTGGGGTAGGGGTTCTTGGGACACGACACGGAGGTACATCTTAGAAGGAAGTCGCCCAGCCATTCCTTATCTTTGTCCGATGTGGTTCTTTCCTTGGCAAAGAGAGTTAACTTGTAGTCGACGGCAGAGGGAGCGTTCACCACAAGATGGACGGTTTTGAAATCCTCCTGGTCAACGTACAAATACGAGTACTGACTGTATGTTTGCCCGGAGGCCTTGTCAGTTAAGTCGTGCGAAACCGAGATCGGCCGGGTAGACGAGAAGCCGAATTCAACCGAGTCTTTAAACTCAATCAGAGATTTGTAGTGACTCAGGCTGGATGGGTTTATGCCGAGCTCGAAAAAGCCTGGTTTCAGAAAGGGCGCCGCTTCGTATTGTGTCAGAGTCCACGGTGTATCAAGCAGTTGCCACTTGTCCAGGTTTTCGTCTTTGTGGTAAGGAAGGTGTGAGTAAATAAACTCCTCGGGATCGGACAGAAAGTAGTTTTCTTTGAACTTGAACTGAAACACAAAGAAGATCCACAAAGTATTATGCGTATTTCGAAACTCTGAAAAAAGACAAACGTTGTTACCTGTCGTATTCTTATATTGTTGTTGTGGTACCATGCAGGCATTCTAATGAGGCAAATTATTATGAATATATAGGTTACAAATAAGCCATTTGCGAGTTAAATTTTTAATAACATCTGGTACACTGACTTGCTCAAAAATGCTTGGCACATTTTCACTTTGAATTCTCCAGACCAAAAAGACTGTTACTGTAGATCACGTGATTCGGGGCAAGCCTTATGCTAGCAACCCCGGCCCCAAGCTCCGGAATGGTCCGATGTCTTTGTGCTATACTCATCTATTGTGAACCATGTATTGTTGATGAGCGTCTCTTAGGTAACTATGCAAGAACATAGTGTACCAGATGTTATTTAAATTCAGCTATGGCTTTAAGATGTTGGTGGTGTACAATATGTAACCATGTGCCCAATCATCCTTGACTCATAAGCTATATATACCCACAAAGTTTCGTAAAAATCCACCCAGCATTTTTTCGTAATCAGACAAACAGACATGACAAACGCCTGCAAAAAAAGACGTCCTTGGCGAAGGTAATATTATTTAAGTAAAGACATTATACCTGGAAGGGATGGTCGGGATTCACGAAGCCGGTAGCCCACGTGCAGTCAACGAGTCGCCAGGATTTGTCCACATAGACGGCGTTCCAGGCGTGGTCGGTGTCCTTGCCCTCAAACGCGTCCCCGGGGGAATATCCAGCACCTTTGGCGTGTCCGCTGATCTTCTCACACGTGATGCCTGCCCGCCTTAAAAGTGGTACGAATAAGTTGATATTTAATAATTAATCATAACTCGCAGCTGGGATGCTTAATTGCGAAGGACGCGGCTATACACGTGGTCGTGTCGACGGCACGTAAAGGCGCCTCTGGCAGCCATCCATACGACCCATATCTGACAACGAAGCCAGCCAAAGATCGTAAATGTTTATTTCTATGGAGGGAAAAAAGCCGAAGAAAAACCCTCGTGGCACAGGAGTGAATCATAACTAACTCTACTTACATAATTGATCCAAGCCGGGAATCGAACCCGGCCCACGTTGATGAGAGACGAGTGCTTTTACGCACTTGCCACCCATACCTTCATTAAAAACGTTATTCACAAACCTCACTGATGAACCTGTAAACCTCAACTTGTGAATACTTTTGATAAAACAAAGTCTTTTTTTTACGGGCCCAATGTGATCGAAGAGATTTGCAACATCTGGACGTACGTACGAATATCCCGAAATCTTCGGATGTGCGCGCTCTACCGATTTCACCTTTTGGGAAGCTATGACCACTGACCTCTATACATGGACAGATCATCATTGTTTCATTTTGAAGTCGGCATGCGGAGAAGTGCAACATGGCGGACCCACGACGTGACTCTGTGAGCCAATGAAATGTCCAGGTGTTGGTACGATACGTATTACGTAATGTTTATAAATACAAAATGTAAAGAATAAATCCGCTGACCTCCACACCTGGACATTTCATTGGCTCACAGCAGTGACGTCTCGGGTCCGCCATGTTGCACTTCCAGTTCGCGCTGACTTCAAGTGTTAGCACAGCAGAATATGGACAATGGTCCGTCCAGGTGTAGAGGTCAGTGGCTATGACCCCCTGTGTCGGGCGCTCTAAGACAGATAGACATGTAATAGCGAGTAGGTTCTAGCCACGGTGGGCGGCGCCGGGCGATACCGCCCGGCACTGCAAATTTCCGCCCGGCACTTGGGTTCAAATTGGCTGTGCCGCCCGGCACATTTTTTAGCTGTTTCGGCAATTCAGCCGAAACAGCTATTGTTTTCGTTAAATTTTTTTTTTTTTTTTTTTTTTTAGCTGTTTCGGCATTTCAGCCGAAACAGCTTTTGTTTTCGTTAAAGTTTTTTTTTTTCGTTTTTTTTTGCCTTTTCTTTTCCTCTTTCAGACTTTTTCCCCTTAGGATTTGTACACGTTTTTTCTGGCATAGCACTTTGACACTTTGGTAAATCCGATCGACTTGAGACTTGGCATACATTTAGACAACCACCCAAGGACGATCCTAGAAGAAATTCGGCCCGATTACGTCATTCAAGGTCACGTGACTTCGCGTTAAATGTGAAATTTTCCCCATAGGTTTTGTACACGTTTTTCTTTAGACTATTAACTTTGACACTTTCGTAAATTTGATCGACTGGAGACTTAGCACACACCTCAACCACCATCCCCAGGAGGGCCAAGAGAAAAATCGTCATGATGACGTCATCGTGGGTCATGTGACGTCACATTAAAGGTGCAGTTATTAGGCCCCTCTATCTCTGGAAGTACAGGCCCGATTGGGGTCAACCTTGGTATGCAAGTATTACAGGATGTGTTATAGACGAAAATGAGGGTGACGTCATGATGACATCATCGTGGGTCATGTAACGTCACATTAAAGGTGTAGTTTTTAAGACTATCTATCTCTGGAAGTACAAGTCCAATTAGGGTCAAACTTGGTATTCAGGTATTCCGGGATGTGTTATAGACAAAAATTAAGATGACATTGTGATGATATTATCGGGTGTCATGTGACGTCACATTAAAGGTTTAATTTTCCCAATAGGATTTGTACACGTTTTTTTCAACCAATATATCTTTGGCACTAAATTCGATCGACTTTAGACTTAGCACACACTTAGACCACCACCCAAATATTGAAAGTCATTTTAGGTATGCGAAACAGCTCTGTGTTTGTCCACAAACACATTTCTATTTTTTTTTTTTTCCTCTGTTTCAGACTCTTCTCCATAGGGTTTGTACACGTGTTTTCTTCTGCCAATACACTTTGGCATTTAGGTAAATCCGATCGACTTGAGTCTTGGCATACATTTAGACCACCACCCACAGATGGTTCTAGTAGAAATTTGTCACGATTGCGCCATTCAAGGTCACGTGACGTCACTTTAAAGGTGTAATTTTTCCCCATAGGTTTTGTACACGTTTTTCTTCAGACTATTGATTTTGACACTTCGGTGGATCCGATCGACTTTAAACTTGGCATACACTTGGAACACCACCCACAGATGGTCCGAGAATAAATTCGTCCCGATTACGTCATTGAAGGTCACATGGCGTCACGTTAAAGGTGCATTTTTTTCCCCCATAGGTTTTGTACACGTTTTTCTTTAGTCTATTGACTTTGGCACTTTCGTACATTTGATCGACTTGAGACTTAGCACACATCTCGACCACCATCTCCAGGAGGGCCAAGGGGTATATCGTCACGATGACGTCATTGTGGGTCATGTGACATCACAATAAATGTGCAGGTTTTCCCCATATGATTTGTACACATTTTGTTTACCAATATATATCTTTGGCACTTGGGTAAATCCGATCGACTTGAGACTTGGCATACATTTAGACAACCACCCAAGGACGGTCCTAGAAGAAATTCGTCGCGATTACGTAATTCAAGGTCACGTGACGTCATGTTAAACGTAAAATTTTCCCCATAGGTTTTGTACACGTTTTTCTTTAGACTATTGACTTTGACACTTTGGTAATTCTGACCGACTTGAAACTTGGCATACACTAAGAACCCCACTCCCAGATGTCCCTGAAAGAAATTCGGCACGATTGCGTCTTTCAAGGTCACGTGACGTGACGTTAAAGGTGCAATTTTTTTCCCCTCAAGGTTTGTACACGTTTTTCTTTAGACTATTGATTTTAACACTTTCGTAAATTTGATCGACTTGAGACCTCACACACCTCGACCACCATCTCCAGGAGGCCCAAGGGGAAAATTGTCATGATGACGTCATCGGGGGTCATGGGACGTCATATTAACGGTTCAATTTTTAGGACCCTCTATCTCTGGAAGTACAGGTCCGATTGGGGTCAAACTTGGTATGCAAGTATTCCAGGGTGTGTTATAGACGAAAAATAAAATGACATCATGATGATGTCATCGTGGGTCATGTGACGTCACATTAAAGGTTCAGTTTTTAAGACCCTCTATCTTTAGAAGTACATGTCCGATTGGGGTCAAACTTGGTATGCAAGTATTCCAGGATGTGTTACAGACGAAAATTAAGATGACGTCATGATGACATCATCGGGTTTCATGTGACGTCACATTAAAGGTGTAGTTTTTAGGACCCCAATCTATGGAAGTACATGTTTGATTGGGGTCAAACTTGGTATGCTCCAAGTTTTTTTCAACCAATATATCTTTAGCACTTTAATACATCCGATCGACTTCACACTTTGCAGACCCAAATATTAAAAGTCATTTAAGACATGCGAAACAGCTCTGTGTTTGTCCACAAACACATTTCTAGTTATTTATTTATTTTTTTAATTTTTTTTTAAATCAAATTATGAGCACAAAAGAAAGAGAGGAGATACTAAGTCACATTAATCATGTTCATGTAGTGATTTATTTTATTATTATTTTATTTTGGTAGACCTAAATATTTTTAGGACCTTAATCGTTGCGGTGTCTCATATAGGCTCTTCCTAATTACTTAAACAATGACAGTATTGCTTATCCATGCAATGCAAAAAACATTAATTGCCCTCCAAATCCGGCTGCAAGTACTGGTTATTAGAATAACTTTGCTTCAGTAACGCTGTTTTTACAAAATTAAAAGTGGTTACAAAAAACTACGTTACCTGCACATGTCCTGGAATAGCTGCCCGTACCCGTCACACACACCACAACCTCTCCTAAGCACCTCATCCGGGGCACAGCTCCCTGCCTGAATGTTAAGGCAGCCCTCCACGTCATACCTTAAAGAAGGGTAAAACAGGGTTTAATCTCGAAAAAGAAACCACGTTGATCATTGGAGATTCTCGGTGTATGACTTTGTAGACTCGGAAAAAAAAGTTACCAAGCGAGTTTTCAGGAAATACCGAGCACCCAGACAAGTGTTTGAACACCTTCAATCGTAGAGTCCCTATAATGTCTCTCCCTCTTGTTTGTACTGTTTGGTTATCTTTTTTGGTGCTTAAGCAATTTGTTGCTTAAGCAGCTTCATGACATTGGCCCCGGGTTACGGTTAACCCATAATTTATACATGTTCTCCTAATCTTCAGACTTATGGACAACCTGGTGCACTTTCCCAAAACTCCCAGCAAACCAGCAAACTCCAAGCCAACATCGACTGAATTTACATCAGAATATGAATTATTGTCACTGGATTTATTAGGAATAACATTAATCAAGTATACAGATGATGTGATTACTCACTCAATGTTGTTTGTGATCCACCGGAAAAGCACGCGAATCTTCTCTAGGTCGTTTGAGCAAACCTCGGTTAAATATTTCACGAGGAGTTGAATCGAGCTGGCTGCGGATTTTGGTGCCTGGCGAATCAGTCAAAACAAAGAATAATGTTATCATACAGTCAAAGAGTCGCTAAATCGAGCGTTGGTCTGTGCCTACCGCTCATACTGGGCGCCGGGAAGGTATGTTATTACGCACTTTAGATTTCTGTTAAAGAAACGAATGGCATTGCGGGTAGCGTACCATGACCTTTTGAATTTCATGCAGCGCAGCTGACTTGCGCAAATGGTGACATCCAGTTTACAGCTCACAAAGAGTCTATCTAATCGGAGCTCAAAGCGCATCAGCCTTTCCAGCGCCCGAGCAAAAATCAGGTAAAGAATAAATAAATGAACCTATAATGATTCGGTTAGTCAAACCGACCATCCATCCACCTTTAAAACAACATATAGCAGACCAATCAATCACCCTGAACCACCCTGAACCGACCTAAACCGCCCGACCGACCGACTACACAGTCGGAAAAATGTAGCCCAGTATAGGTGCAACATGGTACACTTTAAAAAGTCCCGGGAACAGATTTGACCCTGCATGAAGCCTGACCATTTTTCCGGGTCAGAATGACACTTTTCCTGGTCATAGTGACACTTTTTCGGGGTCAAAATAACCCGGAAAAGGAATCAAAGGAGTGTAATTTTGACCCGGAAAAATGTCAGTCTGACCATAGAGCAAGGAACAGCTCTATGGACTGACCAGAGACTGTTTATAGTGTACGATATACGATACGATACCACTGCCCAGGTCAGTCAATGAGTATGCCATAAATGTTAATATATAGTGGGGCGGCTTAGCTCAAAAAAAAGGTCGATTGTGCACTTTCCCTTAAAAGCATGAAACTTGGCACATAGTTAGAGTAACACAATACAAGGATTTTTAGTCCAGGGGCCACCGGAAATTGCACCCCGTATGGCGGCCATCTTGGATTTCAAAATGGCCGCCATTGTGGATCTGTTTTGTTGAATATCTCCTTAACTGGTAGAGATATCGAGACAGTTGAAACGCCTATACCCACATTTTAGGGGTCTAGGAATCCATTGGTGACATAAAAGTTTGAAAATTGTGGCCGCCATCTTGAATTCCAAGATGGCCACCATCCACGAGCTATTTTGCTCAATATCTCATGATTTTAGAATTTTAGAAATGAGATGGCACTATCCCATTCAGTGACACTCCCTTTCTCTTGACTTGTTTTGGCTTAAAATTGATTTTAAGCATGACTTAGTCTTTGCCGGTTATGTCCAAATTAAAATGTATATTGGGTGGACATAAGAGATTGAGTGACTTTAGTTGGTTGGATAATCAGATGTGATTAGAGGTGCGAGCAGAGGATTATTATACAAATCCTCTTGATAGCAATAGCATGCTTTCGTGCCTTGCTGTAGCACTCGTCAGTTGCAAATGGGTGATTCAAAAAGAATCGAAGCTGACTCGCAGAGAGGTTGTGGTTGGGATTGGGTATATTCCAATCATGTAAGTTTGGATTGAGCCATATGTTTGTTAGAGGGTTTCAGATTGTTTCTCCAGTAAGGAGAGCAATATGTTGAGGGTTTCGTCTGGTTCAGTAGGTTGTTCGAAAAAGCCAGAGTCTGTTGGGAGTGGTTCGAGCTTTTGCTTTTTATTATAGAAATGAGATGGCACCATCCCACCCAGCGACACTCCCCCTCTCCCGACCCGTTCCGGCCCAAAATGGACCCCAAGCATGACCCAGTCTTCGCCGGCTACGTCCAAACCAAAATGCACATTGGGCGGACACAAGAGACTGAGCGACTCCAGCCGGTTGGACAACCAGATGTGACTAGAGGTGCGAGCAGAGGACCACGTTTACAAACACCCCCGACAGCAACAGCATGCTTTCGCGCCCCGCTGCAGCACTCGTCAGTTGCAAATGGGTGACCCCAAAAGAATCGAAGCTGACTCGCAGAGAGGTTGCGGCTGGGACCCGGCACACTCCAATCATGCAAGCTTGGACCGAGCCACACGTCCGCCAGCCGGCTTCAGACCGCCCCCCCCCCCCCCCCCCCCCCCCCCCCCACCAAGGAGATCAACATGTTGAAGGCCTCGTCCGGCTCAGCAGGCTGCTCGAAAAAGCCAGAGTCTGCCGGGAGCGGCTCGAGCCCCCGCCCCCGCTGTGGCAGCTCAGCTCCCACCAACCTCTCCCGAATGCTCTGGGCCCCCTCGAAGGCAACAAAAGGAGGCCTCGTAAAAAGCTCTGAGAGCACCCGACTGCCCTCGATCAAGCTCCAGTGCCTGCCCACCGCTCGACACATGTTACCGCGATCCATGGCTGGGCTGCAGGTGGCTGCGAAGACAAGCGGAGCCCGTCCTGCTCCCTCTCCATCCCCTGCGCCGTGCACCAGTCTCGATCGGTCGGCACGTGAGACCCCGGCTGCTGCCGCTCCGACTTCACCTGAAGTACAGCCTCCCGTGGTTAGCCTCTCCGAGAACACCTTGACTCCGCTGCGGAAACCATCCGCGCTGCCGGCGCCCCCAGCGCAGCGGAGCGCCTCCCCGCACATGAACGCCTTGAAAATACGGGGTGGGGGGGATGATGCCCCACGGAGATACTGGAAGGCCTCCGCCGGCCCCGTGCAGACCCCGGCGTCCAGGACTCCTGCCCCATGGAAACGGTCTCCTTCAAATATGGTCAAGTCAAGGTAGCCGATTGATGATTCAGAGGCCCCGCATGCAAACCTTAGAGTTGGGCACACCTCCGCGACGAGACTCCGGATCTCGTTCAGAGCTCCGTTGCAGATGACCAACATGTCGCCTCCACAGCGCCACCATGCAAGGATGCCACCCGCCCCCTGGACCACTTTGCCCTCGAAGCCGTGCAGGGCGACGTCACAAATTTCAGGGCCTGATGCGGAGCCTACCGCACAACCAACCCTCCGGAGAAAGAACCCACTCCCGAAACGGAAGCAGCCGCGACCGAGGATGAGTTCCAGAAGCCCCCGGATGCAAATTGAAGGTGGTTCCGCGACTGGGCGGCAACGGCCTGCGCCCTCGAGGGCACCGCAAACACATTGGACTACCCCGCCCGTCGGACACCGGTGCACATAGAAACAACATCCATACTCGCGACCAGGACATCCCGCGAAATAATGTCCCTCCTCCAGCCCGCGCAAAACGTCCGCCGTATCGCGGACACATGTGGGCCGCGCGGCCACTATGGGAAGAAGGAAGCAGTCTATGCACTCTGAAACCCCCGCCGGAGAGCCAGTACAACCACCCACAATTGGACGTCCAACAAAAGGCTCCCCCGGTGGCGGTGCCCCGCGCACCTTGGGGAGAAAAAAAATGGCCGGACACTGACAGCTCCGCAGAAGTGGGCCGAGGCACCTCAGAGCATCGCTGCCGATGCGCCTGCCGCCTCTCACCTCCACGAGTGTGCCGCGAACAATCGCAACAGTTTGCGGGGCAACACCCCGGTCCAGCTGGGCACAGCGATGGGACTCAAGGCGGCGGCAACCCACCCGTAGATAATCCGAGCGGCCCACAATGCAAATGCCCCCGCCCCGCCACACGGCTCGACCACGATGTCAAGACCGTTCCCGAGTCCACCCATGGCGGACAAATCCCGCGCGGTCACGTCCGCCCGCCGACTCCCCAGCCCGACACGGGCCAGCTCGAACCCAGCGGCCTCCAAGCACTCTTCCAGCGTTGCACCAGGGGACGACTCACGTCGCCAGCCCGATGGCGGCCCGAAAGGATGGCCCCTGGAGCGCCCATCACGCACCAAGAATGCAACTCCCAGCCTTCGACTGAAGGCACTCACGCCACCTACAAGCGCCCCGCGGCCCGGCCCAGCAGGAGCAGGCACGAAACCTAAACCCCTTCCCAAAGCAACTGCTTCGGTCCGCGACAGTGCCGCCCCGGATAGGCCTGCCACGAAGGACCGGCACCGCTCCGCCAGCGAGCGCAAATGACTGGAGCCGGCTCGCCCGGCTCTCGATCTGCACCCGCCCGAGAAACGGCCAGACCTCGACCGACCAAGCGATCCCTCAGCTTTCCCGTCGAGTTCTCCTCCCGCCACGGCAGCCAATACACCAATGGCCCGGATACAACAAACAATGCAAGATGGGCTACATTCCAGTTCATTTATTACAGCCACCATACAATAATACGGGCAAGATGACGGACCCACCTCCCCCGAGAAGGCGTGGCAGCCCCGAAAAGGACTGCTCGGCCCCGCAGTGGTCAGAGATCGGCTCAGGGCTGTCGCCCCCTCCCGACGCCCCCGTTGGGCCGACAGGGTCCCGTGAAGAAGCTCAGGAGCCTCCGAGCGGCAGAATGGTCCCGACCCTGGAAACCCCCAGCAAGCCCTTCCTGCGCCTAGCGTCCGGCGCCGGCGAGCCGGTCCCTGGCGACTGGCAGCCGGTGCGTGCACCCCTCCAGCGAGATTCCCGCGAACAGCAACGATACTCCCCTCTGGAGACCGCTCCAACGATCCCGGAACGAACCCTGAAACCTCAGAGATCGGCGCAGATGCGGCGGCTGCACGTCCACCTTGATACAAGGTGGCGGCGTGCCAGCCTCGACCGACCGGGAAAGGAGCCGCACCTGGCGGGCGATGCGCTCCCCGGCAGCCATCAAAGCGCTGACGCCTTCCGCCAGGAACCTTACCCGTTTGAACCCCTCCTCGGACAGTCCGCGCGAGAACGCGGCCGGCCCGGTTGCCGATGCAGATGGGCCCAAGTCCAGCTCGCAGGAGAGGAGAAGACCCCTAAAACGTGGGTATAGGTGTTAAAAATGTATTGATATCTTTACTACTTCATGAGATATTGAGCAAAATAGCTCGTGGATGGTGGCCATCTTGGAATTCAAGATGGCGGCCACAATTTTCAAACTTTTATGTCACCAATGGATTCCTAGACCCCTAAAATGTGGGTATAGGCGTTTCAACTGTCTCGATATCTCTACCAGTTAAGGAGATATTCAACAAAACAGATCCACAATGGCGGCCATTTTGAAATCCAAGATGGCCGCCATACGGGGTGCAATTTCCGGTGGCCCCTGGACTAAAAATCTTTGTATTGTGTTACTCTAACCATGTGCCAAGTTTCATGCTTTTAAGGGAAAGTGCACATTATTGATCAGCTAAGCCGCCTCATCTTCTTTCTCCTAAATTTACTTTGTCTGTAGCCCACACCTTTAGGTGGCCCTAATTATGCATTTTGTAATAGGCGATTTCCTATTTAATTTAAAAGTCAATGAGATTGTTATCAACAGAAAACCAGGCTTCCCCTTTGGGACAAACGGCAAGTCGTCTGTTTTCATACCAGGATTCGCCTATACTTTACCTTCAGTGCGTGGTCGTCAATATCTGTGAACACGTTCAAGTCCAAAATGTATTCCTTTTTCTTTGTCGCAGGGGGAGTGGGCTCGGGTGGGTACTCGCCGTCCTTTGCCGGTTCGCTCTCGAGGATCAGCGGGCTAGATAATTGGACATCCCTCGCCGTATGTGCGTTGAGTGTCTGCTCTGGTTGTGTTTGCTGTTGCGGCACCTGCTGCTGCTGCTGCTGCTGCTGATGCGGATGCTGCAGATGTTTCGGATGTTGCTGATGCTGCCCTAGCTTTGGTTCTTGGTGCCGATTTTTTGCAAGCTCGTCGTCTTCAGGACTAGCTGAATTACAGGCCGTGGTTTTAGACGCTCCACACCCCATTATGGGACAATAATGTCTGCATGCACATGAATACAGTTAGAGGCGATCGATGGCTTTGTACTGATCTATTCTATTATGTTGACATTAGTACGTTCTGTATATTTAATTACTCACACCTAAAATAATAAAGGGTATGCAGCTCCAAGCTGCCTGTAGTGCATTCGGTTTGTTGTTACCTATTAAACCCAAATAATCGGTATTTTGTAATTTGATGTATAGACAAATTACAATCTTCACATGGATCTGTTCTTTTTAGTCTTGATCTGATATTTAATTCGTGTTGAGAGTTTATTTATATTGCATTTTTTTATTTCTCAAAGTACCCGGTAACTCCTAGGTGTAAGAGAACAAACTAATATTTAAGCCAATTGTATTATGCCAATATGATATAAAGCGGCGTTATTTTATCAATTTGTTTTGGGTTTAGTTTGTTTAATAGGCAATGCTATTTGAAATACGACCATGACAAAATATGAATGACAGTTACCGTTCAATTGGACGCTAGAAGTTTCTATAGAGTTCTGCAACAAGTCATGCTTCACTGCGTTGTGTCTGTAGTACCTCATGACCTTCCACAGCAGCGTGTTTGCGTGTTTGCGTCCGAAGTCCACAAGGCAAGGTTGGCCACAGACGCACGCGCACACATACAGATTGTCTTTTAAAATGCCATCTGCCAGAGTACTATTTGGAATTTTCTCAAACATTAATTGATATTACTTTATGCTTGTACATGTATATGCATCGCGTACGTGCATACAATGTATGTACCGTTGACTTTTGGGCGTTTGCTGTCATTTAAAAAAAATATAATTCTGAATTTCAACGAGTTCTGTACTCAAACCAAGAGTTGCATTTCTCTGCGCTGTCAACATGTATTAAAATGTCATGCATACGCACGGACAGAAATGGGCTCGTGTATACGTTGCCAAGCGACTTCTGAACGTACACGTACATGTATCAGTAGCGCATGGAGTTAAAGTCGGTTGTTTAACGATCTCTCTATGTGAGTGTGTTCGCAGTTTACCAATTACATACAATGTATCGACCTTTCTTTTTTATCCGGGTTCATCAGTGCTTGGACTCTACTCAGCTGGTGGCGCAATACCGACCGTATGAGACTTAATTAACAGGTTGATGTTGCGCGAATAATGTTTCCTATGAAGCCAGGTGACTTTGCTTTCAAAAGTTGAAACACGTTCAACGCAAATGGCATGAAGTACGAAACGCATGAAGTATGCACCGGCCTTAACACCTGTGTTACTATGGGCCTTTTTCGAATCCCTGGCTTTGTTTCCGTCTTAGGCTTAAGGCGAATTTAGGTTTCAAAGTGCGGGAAATCCAGCCACATTCTGGCGCTTGTTGTGCTTCAGAAACATTCAATCGGTTGACGTGAATCGACAAGTTCGAATATTTGTATTTGCTTCTGAATGATTCGGATATCGGAGACGAAGCCGCGCCGAAGAAGAAGCAAAGGATTCGGAAAAAAACCTTTATACTCCACTTATTGGTATCGTGCTACTGGTGTATGACATAATGGCAATACAAATGTAGTCCTTGATGACGTCATGTGTTGTTGTTTTTATGATGCGCCATATGCAGCAAGATTTGGGGCAAAGAGGACAATAAAACTATATCGGTAAATTGTAATCTATTTATGTTAATATATTCTGCATACATAACATTTCAAAAGCAAACCTTTGCAAGCTGCGTTATAAATCTGAGTACAATCAAAATATAGATCAACGTTAAGTACATTCATTTTGCATGTTGAAATATTTATACAATGATATAACATCTAAACTAAGGCCTTTATGTCTACCTAGCTGTCGTACATTAAAATGTAATTTATGACAAATGTAACATTTCTGCATATTATAATAAAAGCTGTCGTGGTGGTTCACCTTACATATAAAATATGAAAGAAAATAATTAATAAGCCGGAAAAACCTATATTAAAATGTTACCTAATAGTATCACATACACTCAGTTAAATTTAACTTTCGTCGCTGCAATATTTAAAAGCAAACATTTTGTTAGATAAATGTAGTCCTTGATGACGTCATGTGTTTGTTTTTTTCATGATGCGCCATATGCAGCAAGATATGGGGCAAAAAGAACAATAAAACTATATCGGTAAATTGTAATCTATTTATGTTAATATATTCTGCATACATAACATTTCAAAAGCAAACGTTTGCAAGCTCCGTTTCAAATCCGAGTACAATCAAAATATAGATCAACGTTAAGTACATTCATTTTGCATGTTGAAATATTTATACAATGATATAAAATCTAAACTATATAAGGCATTTATGTCTACCTAGCTGTCGTACATTAAAATGTAATTTATGACAAATGTAACATTTCTGCATATTATAATAAAAGCTGTCGTGGTGGTTCACCTTAATATGAAAGAAAATAATTAATTAGCCGATTTAACCTATATTGAAATGTTACCTAATAGTATCACATACACTTAATTAAATTTAACTTTCGTCGCTGCAATATTTAAAAGCAAACATTTTGTTAGATAAATCCAATATTTTGTCACCGACACCATGAACTGACTCCCGGTGGTCCCCGTTTCAAAATTACAATTCGGAGAAAAACGCTTTTAAAGGTTTGACACGAATTAACTCAGTCAAATAATACATACTTGTCGGATTTTGGTATCATTTTGTCGGCTTTTGTCACGGTTAGGGTGTTATACACCGTACTATTTTCTCAGTTTGATACACTTCCGGAGGAAACTGGGCAACTGGGGGCGACAGTTTTGGTTTTATGTGGGGACGTATATCCCCACATCTCTTAGTTAACATTAGGTAACATAAACTAGTTAACGTTATCCATTGATTTGTTCAATAATTTTCTGTTTATATAATAATCCTTTCACGCAATACTACTTTTAAAAGCCTTTAAAATCTATATACTGCCCTGTATAATTCGTTCACCTCGTGCGACCGATTCCTTTAATTATTGAAATGTTTTGACGGTCAAACATAATTAAAGTTCTCATGTCAACACTAAAGCGGGAATATGTACCTTATCTTTCGGTAATTTCATAAAATTTAAATGTTGCGTTCGTTCAAAATGACCGAGTAAAACATTCACTGCACTGTTTTCCAAAATAGATTTGTTAACTGCATGTTCAATTTAATGAAATCGATATAAATGTATGATCCTGGCAAACACTGTATACATAATAACCAACACAATATTCGCTATTAAAAGCCTTTCCGTAAAACGGGATAGCTTTGGCCCACAGGGGTAACTTAGGCAACTGTTTTCAATAATTTAAATGTTATGGTTTTACTAGTATTTTTATTTGTTTTATTATCTATATGATTAAAAACGAGTTGAAAATATTATAAAACTGGATATTTTATAAATCTCATAACAATTTACTCCTAATAACTATCTGCAAAGTTGCCCCTAAATTACCAAAGCGACCCCATTTACGTTACGATCTAGGAATTATTACCTACAATGTTTTCAACAAACCTTTTAAATCAAAACACTTCATACACCAACCTTTGGTCCTAAACAAAATCTGTGTACTAACTGAAAATGAAAAAAAACTAATTTAATAGTTTTCTCGTTTTATGCTACCCTACAACCAACCATTTCGTCTTTGTAACTTAAACAATTCTTAGAGTAAACCCACTCTCAACAAAGGTCATTTAAAATGGCTTTGGGTATCAGTTTCTGTAAAGTAAAGTGTACATTAACATTATAAAACTCATAAACTATAAAACTACATTCTGTTTATAATGACATATTAATACCAATCATTTCAGCATAATCAGTTTAGTACATACATAACTTTCGCTGTCGCTTTCAAAAGGCAATTTTATTTTTCCTGACTACCATTCATACTACATGTACATAGCTTTTTTTTCAGTTTAAAAGTTAGCAAATCTCGTTTCTTTTTAGCATTTAAAAAAAACACAGCCATTTAATATGAGTAACGCGGAGTGCAACAGTTAATTACATATTATAAATTGTAATTAACAACATTTAAATCCTTATACATTCTACCTTTGAAAGCTCCACATTGACAATAAATTGCTATATATCGAGGATCACCGCTTTAGATCACACAAGGAAAAGTAATGTTTCTGATACATACTCCAACACTGTTCTGGTTTCTTGGTAATTTAGGCGGAATTCTAATAAGCTGGCTAAACTGTGTACCTATATTAAAGCGCAATTTGAATTAAACTAATGCACTTAGTATGTTGATCTAGCTGAATTGATCACAATAAAAAAAGCAAGTATTTTACAACGGTATTCTTAAAGCATAACTTGTTTGCAAAACCTCTGCGGTCTAATTAGAGGTAACGGTTTCGTCAATGATCGTCACCAGCTGTTTTGTTTTAAAAAACACCGATGGCTCTCTTTCTTGTGAATGTTTTTTTTTTCTTTATGAAGAAGTAAATCAAGCCGCAGATAGCAAGTACAACAATCACAGCGCCAACAGCAATCGCAGCTATGATGCCCGGAGCTAACCCTTCGTCCTCTCCATCCTTCAAGCCAGCACAAACAGGGATTTGAGATGACCACCGACCATCCTCCAGACAGGTCAATCTGGAAGACCCTTTCAAGGTGAAGCCGTCATCGCAAGCCACATCCACAGTGGCATTGACGAGATACAGAGACCCCGACACAAACCCGTTCTCCACATCACCCGGGTAGCCACAGCTGACAACCTTGACCAATCCCTTCTGGACTTCAGTTATTGTGGTTGTCACCACAAGCGTCTCGTTGGCAAAAGACAGACTGCCCGTGATCACCGCATCAAAGACACACTCAATGGAGTCGCCACACAGGTCCTTGATTTCCTGACTTACCTCGTTCAGATCTGGAACGTCGAAGGTCGGGGAAAACTCAGGAAAGTGGTATGTGCCGTAATCAAATGGGGAAACATAGGTGAATATGGACTCATCCTGGGCCACCAACCACTCCAAACCAAAGTCGTGAAGATCTTTCAGAGAAGAATCCGGATCCATAATGGTTCCGTTTGGGAACTGCAGGTCATCATCTGGATTTCCGTTAAGGTTTCCAAGTAGCCCTTGAACTTGACCCTGAAAATTGGTGTCCAGTTGGGCAATGAAAGACATCACCTCGGTATCAATGAACACAGTGACAGCGATACCAGCACTAAATGCTATGTTGATTTTGGTCAGGTCGGAGTTGAAGCTGATTCGAACACCTCTGAGGTGATGAACTTTGACAGGTATCGAGTCAAAACGCAACGATTCACCATCTACAAGAATCAGTGTTTTGTTTAGGTTAGAAATCTGCACCTGGACTTTGGAGGAATCGTTGGTTTGAAGAACGAATGCTGTGTACACAGAGGCGTTGGTGTTGCGGTACTTCTCCATACGGGCTTGGAAGGTCAAGTTATGTACTGCAGATGACGCCATCAGAAATTCCCCGGCTCCGTTGAAAGTGAACTTGTAGCCATCCAGACTTGTAAGATGGGGATCTCCAGTGCCCCCAGCCGGTCGAGGTGGGTCGTAATCAGAACAATCATCCGAGGGCCTGTACTTGTAGTATTCTTTACAGTTGTTCGATAGTTTGCATAAGCAAAACCAAGGAAGGACGTCGTACCACTGATGCCGGATTGTATTCCATAACCCACCTGGACCATATCTGTCGGCCGTTCCTCCCCCAGGGGGAACTACCAGGATGTTCCCGTCTGTTCCGTAACAACACTGTTGACCTGCACCAGTAGGCAATGCGTTAACAGACCGGTAACAGTTCTCAGCACCCCGATGGAAGAACCAATTTGCAAAATTCGCCTCCTGTAAGCTTTGGTCCCGGTCAGCTTGTCCTGTGTTGCATGGGCACGGAGGCAGTCCTGTAGGTAAAGTTCTCTTCAACTGGTACTTTGACACTTCACAGGTGATGGCAGTGACTATGATTGCAACCGGGCCATAATATCGTAAGCGCCACAACAAACCCCCAATGCCTCTTCGTCTCCTCAATCCACCAGACGGACTAAGATAAAGTGCTGAGAGTGACAAACCATCGCCGATGAGGGACTCCAGGTCTCTTGGATGTATCGTCAGGCTACCGTTATTAACGACATGGCTCTTCACTTCAACGCCATCCATCAAGACTGGATTATCATCGCTGTCGTAGTCTGTTTTTTGTATCATAACAGTCACATGCGAAACGTCTTGATCAAGACTCCTGGGATCCCATGATAACACGATCGGATCGTCGGAGGTTAGGTCAATGATTCCATTGCCATATTCAGATATCCCCTGTTGAATTTGAACTAAAGGTGGTAGATCTTCTTCAGATGCAACGTAGACAATGCCCGAGTCAACGAGTCGCCAGGATTTGTCCACATAGACGGCGTTCCAGGCGTGGTTGGTGTCCTTGCCCTCAAACGCGTCCCCGGGGGAATATCCAGCACCTTTGGCGTGTCCGCTGATCTTCTCACACGTGATGCCTGCCCGCCTAAAAAGTGGATATAACCAGTGGATATATAATAATTAATCATAACTCGTAGCTGGGATTCTTAATTGCGAAGGACGCGGCTATACATGTGGTCGGGTCGACGGCACGTAAAGGTGCCTCTGGCAGCCAGCCATACGACCCATATCTGACAACGGAGCCAGCCAAAGATCGTAAATGTTTATTTCTATGGAGGGAAAAAAGCCGAAGAAAAACCCTCGTGGCACAGGAGTGAATCATAACTAACTCTACTTACATAATTGGTCCAAGCCGGGAATCGAACCCGGGCCACGTTGATGAGAGACGAGTGCTTTTACACACTTGCCACCCATACCTTCATTAAAAACGTTATTCATAAACCTCACTGATGAACCTGTAAACCTCAACTTGTGAATACTGTTGGTAAAACAAAGTCTTCTTTATCTTCGGATGTGCGCGCTCTTCCGATTTCACCTTTTGGGAAGCTATGACCTCCTGGGTGGGGCGCCCTAAGACAGATATACGTGTAATAGAGAGTAGGTTCTAGCCACGGTGGGCGGCGCCGGGCGGTACCGCCCGGCACATTTTTTTGTTCAATTGAAAAGAAAGAGAGGAAATGCAAAGTCACGTTAATCATGTTCATGTAGTAATTTATTTTATTAACTTAGCTAGACTTTCACAGAAACATGCAAAAATGAACTGGACCCCCGGCCGTGAGGCGCGAGAGCTCCGCTCGCTGCGCTCGCAACGCTTCGCAATCTTATAATTTACCCGGCACTAAAAAGGTCCTAGCTAGAACCTAATTTAGACCTAAATATTTGTCAACGGATTTGTAGAAGGTCAACATCGGAACTTATGCGTTGCGGTTTCCCATAGGCTCTTCCTAATTATTTAAACAATGACAGTATTGCTTATCCATGCAATGCAAAAACATTAGTTGCCCTCTAAATCCGGCTGAAAGTACTGGTTATTAAAATAACTTTGCTTCGGTAACGCTGTTTCACAAATTTAAAAGTGGTTACAAAAAAATTACGTTACCTGCACATGTCCTGGAATAGCTGCCCGTACCCGTCACACACCCCACAACCTCTCCTCAGCACCTCATCTGGGGCACAGTTCCCTGTCTGAATGTTACGGCAGCCCTCCACGTCATACCTTAAAGAAGGATAAAACAGGGTTTAATCTCGAAAAAGAAACCACGTTGATCATTGGAGATTCTCGGTGTATGACTTTGTAGACTCGGAAAAAACAGGTTACCAAGCGAGTTGTCAGGAAATACCGACCACCCAGACAAGTGTTTGAACACCTTCAATCGTACAGTCCCTATAGTGTGTCTCCCTTTTGTTTGTACTGTTTGGTTATCTTTTTTGGTGCTTAAGCAATTTGTGGCTTAAGCAGCTTCATGAAATAAAGGGTTACGGTTAACTCATAATTTATACATGTTCTCCCAGTCTTCAGATTTATAGACAACCTGGTACACTTTCCAAAAACCCTCAACAAACCTGCAACTCCAAGCCAACATCGGCTGAATTTACATCAGAATTGTCTACATCAGAATATGAATTATTGTAACTGGATTTATTGGGATTAACATTAATCAAGCTTTATACAAAAAAGTATAAAGATGATGTGATTACTCACTCAATGTTGTTGGTGATCCACCGGAAGAGCACGCGAATTTTCTCTAGGTCGTTTGAGCAAACCTCAGTTAAATATTTCACGAGGAGTTGAATCGAGCTGGCTGCGGATTTTGGTGCCTTGCGAATCAGTCAAAACAAAGAATAATTTCATCAAACAATCAGAGAGTCGATAAATCGAGCGTTTGTCTGTGCCTACCGCTCATACTGGGCGCCGGGAAGGTATATTATTACGCGCTTTAAATTTCTGTGGAAAAAACCCCGAATGGCATTGTGGGTAGCGTACCATGATCTTTTGAATTTCATGCGGCACAGCTGATTTGCGCAACTGGTGACCTCCATCCAGTTTACAGCTCACATAGAGTCTATCTAATCAGCGCTCAAAGCGCATCATCCTCCCCAGCGCCCGAGCGAAAATCAGGTAAAGAATGAATAAATGAACCTATATGATTCGGTGAGTCAAACCGACCATCCATCCACCTTTAAAACAACATCACACCAATCAACCACCTTGAACCGCCTTGAACCGCCCTGAACAACCGACTACACAGTCGGCAAAATGTAGCCCAGCGTTTGTTTAAGGTGTAAATGGAGGACACATACCTGGCGACACGAAGGTGAATTGGGGTTAGGGTTATAATCGAGGACGAACTCGATTGAGATTCGTGTACAAAACCTAAGACAGCCGTCGAAAAAAGTTAAGGTTCAAACAAAGGAAATTTTCCAGAGGAACAAAGATTTACACTATAAACAAACGTGTATGTATAGGTGCAACATGGTACACTTTAAAAGGTCCCGGAAACAGATTTGACCCTGCATCTTGGTCGCGTGGAGCATGACCCTTTTTCCGGGTCAGAATGACACTTTTCCTGGTCATAGTGACACTTTTTTCGGGGTCAAAATAACCCGGGAAAGGAGTCAAAGAAGTGTAATGTTGACCAGAAATAGTGTCAGTCTGACCATAGAGCAAGGAAGAGCTCTATGGTCTAACCCGAGGCTGCTTATAGTGTACGATATACAATACGATACCACTGCCCAGGTCAGTCAATGAGTATGCCATAAATGTTATTCATAAATACCTGGGACAGTTTAGGCATTCCTATTGGTCGAGAGCCCGTCACGTGGCCGGTATTAAACGGACGATAAAGACATGGCTGGAAGTGTTTAAACATAGATGGAAACAACATTCCGTCCCCAGGGCTCAATTTATTTCCAACCCTGAACAGTACCTCGTCTCCAATAATAAGAGCGGGTAGTGTTGAGCGCGTACAGCTCGACACCTTGGGAACGAGGTTGCCAATGGCTGTAATAGTCTGGTTCACAGTAAATACGCTTTATTGCATGTATTGTGTAGAGAGCGACAGAGGCGGAAACATGTCATTTGACACAGACAGAATGGCGAAACACCGAAATTTACTTGCGACAATTTTCCGGGCTTTTTGGGCTGAATTTTACAAAAAAGGTATTTATGAATGGGAATAAATGTGTGTTCGGTCGGTATTAATCACTCTGTTTAATACCTCTTGGAGTCTGGGTGCTGATAATTACCCTCGCCTTCGGCTCGGGTAATTATCAGCACCCAGACTCTAATCGGTATTAAACAGAGTGATTAAAACCTCTCGAACACACATTTATTCCCTTAATATATATCGGTTTTCTTTTGAATTTACTTTATTATTTGTCTGTATCCCACACCTTTAAGTGGCCCTAATTAGGCATTTTGTAATAGGCGATTTCCTATTTAATTTAAAAGTCAATGAGATTGTTATCAACAGAAAACCAGGCTTCCCCTTTGGGACAAACGGCAAGTCGTCTGTTTTCATACCAGGATTCGCCTATAATTTACCTGCAGTGCGTGGTCGTCAATATCTGTGAACACGTTCGAGTCCAGAATGTATTCCTCTTTTCTTGTCGCAGGGGGAGTGGGCTCGGGTGGGTACTCGCCGTCCTTTGCCGGTTCGCTCTCGAGGATCAGCGGGCTAGATAATTGGAAATCTCTCGCCGTATGTGCGTTGAGTGTCTGCTCTGGTTGTGTTTGCTGTTGGGACACCTGCTGCTGCTGCTGCTGATGCTGATGTTGCGGATGTTGCTGATGCTGCCTTAGCTTTGGTTCTTGGCGCCGATTTTTGGCAAGCTCGTCCTCTTTAGGACTAGCTGAATCGCAGGCCGCGGTTTTAGACGCTCCACATCCCATTATGGGACAATAATGTCTGCATGCACATGAATACAGTTAGAGGCGATCGATGGCTTTGTACTGATCTATTCTATCATGTTGACATTAGTACCTTCTGTATATTTAATTACTCACACCTAAAATAATAAAGGGTATGCAGCTCCAACTCCAAGCTGCCTGCAGTGCATTCGGTTTGTTGTTACCTATTAAACCCAAAAAATCGGTATTTTGTAATTTGAGGTATAGACAAATTACAATCTTCAGATAGGCCTGTTTAGGTTAGTTTCACTGAGAGAAAATATTACAGATAACTCATTCGCATCATTTTTCGGGTTTTTTCACCCTGATATTTATTTCGTGTTGAGAGGTTTTTTTATTCAAATATTTATGGTTTATTCATATTGCATTTTTTGTATTTCTCAAAGTACCCGGTAACTCCTAAGAGTAAGAGAACAGACTAATATTTTAGCCAGTTCATATAATTTCCAGTGCATTTTTTATTATGCCAGTGTGATATAAAGCGTCGTTATTTCATCAATTTGTGTTGGGTTTAGTTTGTTAAAATAGGCAATGCTATTTGAAATACGATCTTGACAAAATATCATGACGTGAAATACGATCGTGACAAAATATGAATGACAGTTACCGTTCAATTGGACGCCAGAAGTTTCTATGAAGTTCTGTAACAAGTCTTGCTTCACTGCGTTGTGTCTGTGGTACCTTATGACCTTCTACAGCAACTAGTCTTATTTGCGTCCGAAGTCCACAAGGCAAGGATGGCCACGCACGCGCGCGCACGCCTACAGGTTGCCGTTTGAAATAAAATCTGCTGGAGTACTATTTTGAATGTTCTCAAACATAAATTGATATTAATTTGTGCATGTATATGGATCGCGTACGTGCATAAAATGTATGTAACGTTGACTTGCGGCGTTTGCTTTCATTAAAAAAAAAAAATTC
The DNA here is from genome assembly GCA_037893245.1 of Crossaster papposus. Classification (NCBI taxonomy): domain Eukaryota; kingdom Metazoa; phylum Echinodermata; class Asteroidea; order Velatida; family Solasteridae; genus Crossaster; species Crossaster papposus. The sequence goes on from JBAIAA010000152.1 coordinate 1,300,927, forward strand.
TGAGTTCAACGAGTTCTGTACTCAAACCAAGAGTTGCATTTCTCTGCGCTGTCAACATGTATTAAAAAGTCATGCATACGCACGTAACAAAATGGGCTCGTGTATACGTTGCCAAGCGACTTCTGAATGTCCACGTACATGTATCACTATCAGTAGCGCATGGAGTTATAGTCGATTGTTATCGATCTCTTTATGTGAGTGTGTTCGCAGTTCACCAATTATACATAATGAATCGACCTTTCTTTTATATCCGGGTCAGTGCTCGGACTCTGCTCAGCTGGTGGCGCAATACCGACCGTACTCGACTTAATTAATAGGTTGATGTTGCGCGAATAATTCTTCCTATATGAAGCCAGGTGACTTTGCTTGCAAAAGTTGAACACGTTGCAACGCAAATGACATGAAGTACGAATCGCGTGAAGTATGCGCCGGCCTGTGTTACTATGGGCCTTTTCGAATCCCTGGCTTTGTCTCCGTCTTAGGCTTAAGGCGCATTTAGGTTTCAAATTGCTGAAAATCCAGCCACATTCTGGTGCTTGTTAATTGTGCTTCAGAAACATTCAATCGGTTGACGTGAACCGACAAGTTTGAATATTTGTATTTGCTTCTTAATGATTCGGATATTGGAGACGAAGCCGCGCCGAAGACGAAGCAAAGGATTTGAAAAAACCCAATACTCCCCTTATCGTGCTACTGGTGTATGACATAATGGCAATACAAATGCAGTCCTTGATGGCGTCATGTGTGGTTTTTTTCATGACGCGCCGTATGCAGCAAGATATGGGGCAAAGAGGACAATAAAACTATAATCTGTAATCTGTTTATGTTAATATATTCTGCATACATAACATTTCAAAAGCAAACCTTTGCACGTTCTATTTCAAATCTGAGTACAATCAAAATATAGATCAACGTTAAGTACATTCATTTTGCATGTTGAAATATTTATACAATGATATAAAATCTAAACTATATAAGGCATATATGTCAACCTAGCTGTCATACATTAAAATGTAATTTATGAAAAATGTAATATTTCTGCATATTATAATAAAAGCTGTCGTGGTGGTTCACCTTACATATAAAATATAAAAGGATATAATTAATTAGCCAGAAAAACCTATATTAAAATGTTACCTAATAGTATCACATACACTTAATTAAATTTAACTTTCGTCGCTGCAATATTTAAAAGCAAACCTTTTGTTAGATAAATCCAATATTTCGTCACAGACACCATGAACTGACTCCCGGTGGTCCCCGTTTCAAAATTACAATTCAGAGAAAAACGCTTTTAAAGGTTTGACACGAATTAACTCAGTCAAATAATACATACTTGTCGGGTTTTAGTATCATTTCGTCGGCGTTTGTCACGGTTAAGGTGTTATACACCGTACTATTTTCTCAGTTTGATACACTTCCGGAGGAGACTTGGCAACTGGGGGCGACGGTTTTGGTTTTATGTGGGGATGTATATCCCCACATATTTTAGTTAACGTAAGTCACCCCGTGCGACCGATTCCTTTAATTATTTAAAGGGATCGTATACGTTTGGTAATCACTCCAAAAATTAATGGCAATAAAAACTTACTTGGTAAGAAGTACAGCAGCTTTGGATAGTATAATGCATTTTTAGAAACTTTTCACTTCGAAGTACTGCGGTTATGGAAAAAGATATCACTTTTAGCCCCCCAAAAATTGAATCTGAGAAGCGTTACTGCAGTGACGTTTCTCAGACTGTGTATTCCAATGCAAATTATTCTTCCTGCGTGGACATAACCGCTCCAGATTTTCGGCAATATCTCGAAATCGCTACCACCTTTTTACAGGTTAGTTTTATGGTATATATCTATAACTATATAGGATTGAAACAAACAACGGGTTCCAATTACCAAACGTGTACGATTCCTTTAAATGTTTTGACGGTCAAAAATAATTAAAGTTCTCATGTCAACACTAAAGCGGGAATATGTACCTTATCTTTCGTTAATTCCATAAAAGTTGAATGTTGCGTTCGTTCAAAATCACCGAGTAAAGAATTTACTTTACTGTTCTTCAAAATAGAATTTTTTATCTGTATGTTCAATTTGCTGAAATCGATATAAATGTATGATCCTGGCAAACACTTTATACATAATAACCAACACAATATTCGCTATTAAAAGCCTTTCCGTAAAACGGGATAGCTTTGGCCCACAGAGGTAACTTAGGCAACTGTTTTCAATAATTTAAATGTTATGGTTTTACTGGTATTTTTATTTGTTTTATTATCTATATGATTAAAAACGAGTTGAAAAATATTATAAAACTGGATATTTTATAAATCTCATAACAATTTACTCCTAATAACTATCTGCAAAGTTGCCCCTGATTTACCAAAGCGACCCCATTTACGTTACGATCTAGGAATGATTACCTACAATGTTTTCAACAAAAATTTTAAATCAAAACACTTCAAACACCAACCTTTGGTCGTAAACAAAGTCTGTGTACCAACTGAAAATGAAAAAACTAATTTAATATTTTTCTCGTTTTATGCTACCCTACAACCAACCATTTTGTCTTTGTAACTTAAAAAATTTCTTAGAGTAAACCCACTCTCAACAAAGGTCATTTAAACCGGCTTTGGGTATCAGTTTCTGTAAAGTAAAGTGTACATTAACTTTATAAAACTCATTAACTATAAAACTACATTCTGTTTATAATGACATATCAATAATGACATATTTTTCCTGACTACCATTCATACTACATGTACATAGCTTTTGTTTCAGTTTAAAAGTTAGCAAATCTCGTTTCTTTTTAGCATTTTTTAAGAACATCATCTGCCCGTTAAAAGTAATACAACCATTTAATCTGAGTAACGTGGAGTGCAACAGTTAAGTACATTATTATAAATTGTAATTAACAACATTTAAATCCTTATACATTCTACCTTTGAAAGCTCCGCATTGACAATAAATCGCTATATATCGAGGATCACCGCTTGAGATCACCCAAGGAAAAAAATGTTTCTGATACATACTCCAACAATGTTTTGGTTTCTTGTTAATTTAGGCGGAATTATAATAAGCTGGCTAAACTGTGTACCTACATAAAAGCGCAATTGGAATTGAACTAATGCACTTAATATGTTGATCTAGCTGAAATAATCACAATGAATAATCACAATGAGAAAGTATTTTACAACGATACTCTTAAAGCATAACTTGTTTGCGAAACCTCTGCGGCCTAATTATAGGTAACGATTTCGTCAATGATCGTCACCAGCTATTTCGTGAAACAAAAACACCGCTTTCTTTTTTTTTACAAATCAACCCGGCACTTGTTTCGGGGTTATAATCCCAACAAAATAAACTGTTGTTTTGTGATAGTATCTTTTTTTAATATACATGTAACTAACACTCTCTCTTTTTTGTTTAAGTTTATTTTTTCTTTATGAAGAAGTAAATCAGGCCGCAGATAGCAAGTACAACAATCACAGCGCCAACAGCAATCGCAGCTATGATGCCCGGAGCTAACCCTTCGTCCTCTCCATCCTTCAAGCCAGCACAAACAGGGATGTGAGATGACCACCGACCATCCTCCAGACAGGTCAATCTGGAAGACCCTTTTAAGGTGAAGCCGTCGTCGCAAGCCACACCCACAGTGGCATTGACGAGATACAGAGACCCAGACACAGACCCGTTCTCCACATCACCCGGGTAGCCACAGCTGACAACCTTGACCAATCCCTTCTGGACTTCAGTTATTGTGGTTGACACCACGAGCGTCTCGTTGGCAAAAGACAGACTTCCTGTGATCACCGCATCAAAGACACACTCAATGGAGTCGCCACACAGGTCTTTGATTTCCTGACTCACCTCGTTCAGATCTGGAACGTCGAAGGTCGGGAAAAACTCAGGAAAGTGGTATGTGCCGTAATCAAAGGGGGGAATATAGGTGAATATGGACTCATCTTGGGCCACCAACCACTCCAAACCAAAGTCGTGAAGATCTTTCAGAGAAGAATCCGGACCCATAATGGTTCCGTTTGGGAACTGCAGGTCATCGTCTGGATTTCCGTTAAGGTTTCCAAGTAGCCCTTGAACTTGACCCTGAAACTCGGTGTCCAGTTGGGCAATGAAAGACATCACCTCGGTATCAATGAACACAGTGACAGCGATACCAGCACTGAATGCTATGTTGATTTTGGTCAGGTCGGAGTTGAAGCTGATTCGAACACCTCCGAGGTGATGAACTTTGACAGGTATCGAGTCAAGACGCAACGGTTCACCATCTACAAGAATCAGTGTTTTGTTTAGGTTAGAAATCTGCACCTGGACTTTGGAGGAATCGTTGGTTTGAAGAACGAATGCTGTGTACACAGAGGCGTTGGTGTTGCGGTACCTATCCATACGGGCTTGAAATGTCAAGTTATGTACTGCAGATGACGCCATCAGAAATTCCCCGGCTCCGTTGAAGGTGAACTTGTAGCCATCCAGACTTGTAAGATGGGGATCTCCAGTGCCCCCTGCCGGTCGAGGTGGGTCATAGTCAGAACAATCATCCGAGGGCCTGTACTTGTAGTATTCTCTACAGTTGTTGGACAGTTTGCATAAGCAAAGCCAAGGAAGGACGTCGTACCACTGATGCCGGATTGTATTCCAGAACCCACCGGGACCATATCTGTCGGCCGTTCCTCCCCCAGGGGGACCTACCAGGATGTTCCCGTCTGATCCGTAACAACACTGTTGGCCTGCACCAGTAGGCAATGCGTTAACAGACCGATAACAGTTCTCAGCACCCCGATGGAAGAACCAATTTGCAAAATTCGCCTCCTGTAAGCTTTGGTCTCGGTCAGCTTGTCCTGTGTTACAGGGACATGAAGGCAGTCCTGTAGGTACAGTTCTCTTCAACTGGTACTTTGACACCGCACATGCAAATTTGGTGACTATCTTTACAACACGACCATAATATCGCAAGCGCCGCAACAAACCCCCAATACCTCTTCGTCTTCTCACTCCATCAGATGGACTAAGGTAAAGTGCTGAGAGTGACAAACCATCGTCGATGAAGGACTCCAGATCTCTTGGATGTATCATCAGGCTACCGTTATTAACGACATGGCTCTTCACTGCAACGCCATCTATCAAGACTGGATTATCATCGCTGTCGTAGTCTGTTTTTCGCATCATAACAGTCACATGCGAAACGTCTTGATCAAGACTCCTGGGATCCCATGATAACACGATCGGGTCGTCGGAGGTTAGGTCAATGATTCCATTGCCATATTCAGATATCCCCTGTTGAATTTGAACTAAAGGTGGTAGATCTTCTTCAGATGCAACGTAGACAATGCCAGAGTACGGAAATGATTCACCATCGTCAAGTGATACATAAACAGATGTAAGTCCGATCTTGTAGAAGGTTGGAGTGATACAGACGACAGTGTAAAAGTCGGTGCGTTCGCCAGGCACCAGAACATCTCCGGTGGCAGTGGCAAATTTACACTTGGCAACTGGAAAGGATATGGTGTTTGTTTGCAGACAGGGAACAGTAATAGTAAAAAGCTCGCCACCAAGTTCTCGTAAATAGTACGGTGTCAAACTCAGCAATCGTTTATTGCTTGGGAGAGACAGACCAGCGGCGTAGCCGTAGGATTCGGAGCTCTCATACCCATAGACAATGACAGAGAGAGGTGATGAATAAGGATCTGTTTGTTCGACGTAGTAGACACCTTCACCTTTTGGTACTTGGATGGTCAAGGATATGTAACTAGTGTGTGGAACATCGCTCTCGTGTACATCTGTGACGTTGATGGGGGAACCGTTAAGATAAACAGTGTTCCTGGAATCGTTTTTCACAATGATATTTATGAAATTGAAGTAACCACCGGAATCACCGGCAGAATGAGGAGGCGTTGTGAATCCAAACACAAAATCGAAGTGTTCTTCTGCAGGAACTTGAATGATAGAGGGGTCGACTGTGATACCATTAATGGACGCCAAATGCTGCATCACAAGGGCGGGTTTACTGGACGTCACGAGGCCGGAACCTGAAAGGCGTCCTTCCCAAAATTCACCTGGTTCCAACGACTGTGGTTCAAAGCCGGGGATTATGAGATTAGTTTCGCTGAAATAAGCAACTATTCGGTAGATGTTGTGATCGTCACTTCGAGCCGCGGTGTAGACGTGTTTCTGTCCCCAGCTCCTAACGGGCACCAACTGCTCAGTTACTGTGTCACAAGCCGAGCTTAGATGATTCGTGCATTCATTGCCACTAAACACAGCAACTGGTTTGTCACTCTGAATGATGCTTCCCGTTAAATCTACTGAAGTCTGACCTTGGATTTGAACGGCCTCTAAGTTATTGACAATGAATCTCAGAACATCCCCTGCACTATAGCTCTGTCCTTCAAATGTAACAGCTCCTCGCAGTGTCACCTGGACATTAGTAGAATCTTCAGCTCCAAGTACAGCAAACTGACTTCGCCAGTTAGATCTTGGTGTTGATGTCGTCACCACGTATTGCGTGCCGAGATTGTTTGTGGGGATTCCGAGAAAACCATCGGTGGTGTAATCTTGATACATCAGACCGTAAGCAGAAACGTCGGAGTCTGCAGAAATCTCCAGCACTTTTAGGCTTCTCTCCGTGTCCATCATGACAAGTTCATTGGGAACGGTGGTTCTTATGAATCCACCTGCATCGATCACAAAGGTCTCCTGGAATGGCTTCCCCGCTATTTTGTACTTGCTGCTGATGGTGACCGTAGTTTGCTGATTACTGAACGCCACCACCAAAATAAACAGCTTTCTGGATGCTGTGTCATCATCGAAATTATCAATAAATCCAAGGGCAAATTGTTTACCTCTCGAAATTCCTAAGCATGTGGGCTGATTGGTGCCTGGTAACTGCAGATCCAGAGCCGACACCGGTGTTTCTTGAAATGCAAAGGTCATGAAGACGATCGTCCATAAAAGATGTCCTTCTAGTACAGGCTTCATTCTGACAAAAGAGAACAATTTTCAAAAGGTAACTAGAGATTGACTAAGTGAAGTTCTTCGGAAAAAAAGTAGGTCTCTTACATGCGTTTCAAACATTGCTTGAATTATCAGGGATGGGTGGATTTAAGGGGTTGTATTGTATAGTAAATATCGTTTAATTGACCTGTCCGAAGTTTTACAATCACGAATGCTGAATATAAAGCAAGAAAAACGGCGTTCGTTTTCAACCGGCATGGGCAGTGGTTCTTTTGTCGTTCTTATTATTTCGTCACTGTGATTTTTATTCGTCATATGTCCCTTTAGGGGCTCCGTAGCGGACCGTCTGGGCAATTTTTACGATTTTCATTGGAGCGATAAAATAAAATAAAAATAAGCTTATTTAAAGGTAGTATACACCATTGGTCATTGCTTGAATTATCATGAATGAGTAGATTTGGGGGGTTGTATTTATAGTAAATATCGTTTAACTGAGCTGTCCGAAGTTTTAGAATCATGGATGCCGAGAAAAGCACGAAAAACAGCGGTTTTTTTCAACCGGCATCGAGCAGTTATTCTTACGTTATCTTTGTTTTTTCGCGCTCGCCGTCCGGCGATCGCGAATTTTTCATTATAAAATTCTATTTTTCGGAAGAATTACAGGCAATCTAGCGCAATAATTTTGCTGGATGCCCAGAATCAACATTTACTTTCAGATGAGTAAGATATTTCTTAATAATTCGGTAGTAAATATTTTCGATATCTGCAAATGGAGTATACTACCTTTAATGAAGATAATAAAGATAATATACGGAGCCCCTAAAGGGACATATGACGAATAAAAATCACAGTGACGAAATAATGAGTTTTTTATTTCGTGCGCTCGAAATACTATATTTCGTGCGCTCGAAATCATTTCGTGCGCTCGAAATCAATTTGTGAGCTCGAAATCATTTCGTGCGCTCGAAATCATTTCGTGCGCTCGAAATCATTTCGTGCGTTTGCTAGAAATCGGTTAAGTAAATATAACGTTGTGTCAGCATTAAGCAGGTAGTAGGCTAGTCTTGCTCCAAGACCGAGTTGTTCATTTGTTCCGGTCGCGCCGTCTGTCTAGTTTATCAATCATCAATACTCCAAAAACGGGCTTATTGAGGGCGCCCTTGATTATCACGAGATTTGTTTTACAGCTCAGTCTTGACGCATAGGTCACGTGAACCCGTAAAATTTCAAAGGCATTCTAAGCATAGCTCAAATATAGCTACTCGCCCCCGCATGCGCGCTGAGTCGTTTTAATTTAATGTAGTTTATGATTGCGATATACACGCTGTGTGTTTTCTATAAATTGCACACGACACCGTTGCACAAATGTGGTTTCTTACATCGTCACCGTTTTCACGAAGAGGCGAATTTCATGAAAAATCGTCTATTTATCGAAATTATTTTTTTTGATGAAAACGATTAAATATTGCAATTTCTACAACCTGGTGAAGTTATACATCCACAAAATCATTAAAATCACAATTAACCTAATTAACTAATGGGCGAATTGGTCCTCAAGTGCCCTTTTGCGTTTTCACGAAGAGGCAAATTCGAAATAGCGTTGACTTCAACGTGTTTATGAAGGGCACTTTGGTGCGCGTAGTCACTTTAGCGTTTTCACGAAGAGGCGAATTGGGCGAATTGGTCGCGAAGTGGCTTTTAGCGTTTTCACGAAGAGGCAAATTCGAAATAGCGTTGACTTCAACGTGTTTATGAAGGGCACTTTGGTGCGCTTAGTCACTTTAGCGTTTTCACGAAGAGGCGAATTGGGCGAATTGGTCGCGAAGTGGCTTTTATCGTTTTCACGAAGAGACAAATTGGGGGCGCAATGGGGAAATGTATACATTCTGACTCTCACAGCCACGGGCGAATTTGCTAATGTATCGTTTTTTTCGTTTTCACGAAGAGGCAATTCTATTAATTGATTAATTCTGCAAAACTAATCACCTATTTTTCTTAACGTTTGCTATATTTAAGAAGATTGAAATCTCTTCTTTCCCATGATACCTTAATCTTGTATATTCTATGAATATTTATGTTTCAAACTGCCAAACGAAAAAAGGACAAACTTTACAAGCGATTATCTCGAAAGTTTGTTCAGACCGTGAAAGGCTCAATTTGCCTCTTCGTGAAAACGGTGACGACATGTCCGCAAAAGGCGAAAAATTTCCAGGTGTATCATGGTGAGTGCCATGGCAGCCGAAAAGTCTGCCACATTTGTGCAATGGTGCCGTGTGCAATTTATTGGAAACACACAGCGTGTATATCGTAAACTACATTAAATGAAATCGACTCAGCCCCCTTGCGGGGGCGAGTAGCTATTTGAGCTATGCTTGGAATGTCCTCAGAATTGTACGGGTTTACGTGACGCGTCGAGCTGTGAAACAAATCTGGTGATAATCAAGGGCGCCCTCAATTAGCCCGTTTTCGAAGTATTGATGGTTGATGAAATGCATAGACGGACGGCGCGCCCGGAACAAATGAACAACTCGGTCTTGGAGCAAAACTAGCATACTACCTGCTTAATGCTGACACAACGTCATATTTACTTAACCGATTTCTAGCAAACGCACGAAATGATTTCGAGCGCACGAAATGATTTCGAGCGCACGAATTGATTTCGAGCGCACGAATTGATTTCGAGCGCACGAATTGATTTCGAGCGCACGAAATGATTTCGAGGACACGAAAAATGATTTCGAGGACACGAAATGATTTCGAGGACACGAAATGATTTCGAGGACACGAAATGATTTCGAGAGCACGAAATAAAGTATTTCGAGCGCATGAAATGATTTCGTGGGCACGAAATGATTTCGAGCTCACGAAATAATTTTTTTCGAGCGCACGAAATGATTTCGTGGGCACGAAATGATTTCGAGCTCACGAAATAAGTTATTTCGAGTGCACGAAATGATTTCGTGGGCATGAAATGATTTCAAGTACGCCGCGCGTGCAGCATAAGAAAACAAGTCCAATCTCGGAAATATCGGACGCGGCAACGTCAACATGCGACACGTGTAGGCCTACGCGTAATATAACTGTGTGCAATTGACGGACTATGGAATAGTAAAACCTGAAAGGACGTTGCGACAATAACCGCCGATTGTTTTCATTCTAAAAGAACGAACAGGTATTTTTTTTAGTGCCACACCTTTCAGAGACGTAGCGCCCCAAACGACGAAAACCCTGGTTGTTTACATCGACTGTACACGACGGTGTACACATGTTTTTTGTTTACATTTAATGTTCAATACACGTTGTGCGTTCCCCATAAATTGCACACAGCACCAATGTGGTTTATTACACATCCGAAAAAGGCGAACACTTTCCAGATGAAATCATCATGACTAAATCCAAATAGCTCGAGTTTAAGTTGGGGTCACTTTTGTGACCCCCAAAACTCGTTTTACACAAGAAAAACACAAAACGACCAGTTAAAAAAAATGGTTGTGTTGATGTGAAGTGAAGTAGTGTGAACTACTATTTACGACATACCTCCAACATTATTCTTTTGTGGTTGTCCAGGTGCAGGGCATATCGACTTATCGTATGGTGTTCTATATAGGACACTTATCTGTTATAGTCGTGCGTGTGAGTAGAGCGTCGTGCGTGTGGAGAGCTCCGTCGTACGTGTGAGCAAAACCGTCGTGTTTGTGAGTAGAGCGTCGTGCGTGTGGAGAGCTCCGTCGTACGTGTGAGCAAAACCGTCGTGTTTGTGAGTAGAGCGTCGTGCGTGTGGAGAGCTCCGTCGTACGTGTGAGCAAAACCGTCGTGCCTGTGGATAGCTCCGTCGTACGTGTGAGCAAAACCGTCGTGCCTGTGGAGAGCTCCGTCGTACGTGTGAGCAAAACCGTCGTGCCTGTGGGAAGCTCCGTCGTACGTGTGAGCAAAACCGTCGTGCCTGTGGAGAGCCCCGTCGTACGTGTGAGCAAAACCGTCGTGCCTGTGGAGAGCTCCGTCGTACGTGTGAGTAAAGCCGTCGTATGGTGTACTATTAAGGTCACTAAAACGGCGCGGCGAGTGTTGTTTAGCAGCGTAATAATTGTTGTTTAGCGGCGCGTTGCTTAGCGGCGCGAGTGAATGATGGAGGGGAAACATTTCATATCGAGGGGCTTGCCCTCAAAATTGTGACGTCATGTCGACCTCGAGAATAAATATGTAGATTTTTGGCCGTGGAAATATTCAAAGTGAAAGGATTTGTCTTCAATTCAACTATACCCGTACCCCCAAAAAGCTCTTGTTTAACACATTGCCCTTTTTATGTCTTCCCTCTGCATGATACTGTGTTACCCAGTACCCCTCTGATCAAGTGGTAGGCTCCAAAAAGTTCGCGCTTTTGGGGAATGATCACAAGAGGTTGCTCTTCTTCCTTTAATTTTTTTTTTTTTGGGGTGGCGTACATTTCAGTTAATTTGAAACCTGCCTACCGACAAATTGTCGCTTTTCTACTAGATAAGTATAGCTGTAAGTGCAAACACTAGTCATAAAAATACGGAAGAGTAGTCCAAATTAGTGCGGTTGTTGATAAATCAATCGTTTATACAAAAAGATAAACCCAGAAAAACAATGTATAAATGTCTAGGCTAGGGCCTAGCCCTATCACTATATTAATGTAATGTATTAGGACGTACCACATTATTGCCTTAATACATTACATATCATGTATACATTTATACATTTTTTTGTCTGTGGTGTTACCAAATTTTCTCATGTAAATAGTATTAGAACATGCATGTACATTGTACATGCATGTTCTAATGTCTTATTCTCCATGAGATAATGTGGTAAAATAAAAGAATGAATGAATGAATGAAAACAATCCACACATCATGCCTTCCAGTTCAATGACGACTTCAGGATTCCTGTTCATGCCTCTATTGGTTGTTCTTGAAAACTTCATTATGTTTAAGCCCTCACCGGGCTTAATCAAGTCTAACATTTCTTTTATATTTTATTTATGTTTCTGGTATACTTTGCATCCATCTCTGATTGCTAAACAACAATCATTACGCCGTTAAACAACACTCAGCGCGCCGTTTTAGTGACCTTAATAGTACACCATACGACGGCTTTACTCACAGGCACGACGGTTTTACTCACACGTACGACGGAGCTCTCCACAGGCACGACGGTTTTGCTCACACGTACGACGGAGCTCTCCACACAGACACGACGGCTTTGCTCACACGTACGACGGAGCTCTCCACAAACACGACGGTTTTGCTCACACGCACGACGCTCTACTCACAAACACGACGGTTTTGCTCACACGTACGACGGAGCTCTCCACACGCACGACGCTCTACTCACAAACACGACGGTTTTACTCACACGTACGACGGAGCTCTCCACGAACACGACGGTTTTGCTCACACGTACGACGGAGCTCTCCACACGCACGACGCTCTACTCACAAACACGACGGTTTTGCTCACACGTACGACGGAGCTCTCCACACGCACGACGCTCTACTCACAAACACGACGGTTTTGCTCACACGTACGACGGAGCTCTCCACGAACACGACGGTTTTGCTCACACGTAGGCCTACGACGGAGCTCTCCACACGCACGACGCTCTACTCACAAACACGACGGTTTTGCTCACACGTAAGACGGAGCTCTCCACACGCACGAAGCTCTACTCACAAACACGACGGTTTTGCTCACACGTACGACGGGGCTCTCCACACGCACGACGCTCTACTCACAAACACGACGGTTTTGCTCACACGTACGACGGGGCTCTTCACACGCACGACGCTCTACTCACAAACACGACGGTTTTGCTCACACGTACGACGGGGCTCTCCACACGCACGACGCTCTACTCACAAACACGACTGTTTTGCTCACACGCACGACGCTCTACTCACAAACACGACGGTTTTGCTCACACGTACGACGGGGCTCTCCACACGCACGACACTCTACTCACACGCACGACGATAACAGATAAGTGTCCTATATAGAACACCATATTATCGACAGTAAATGTGCTTTCAGCAAGTTATGGGTGGCTGTGTGCTACTGCCAACACCAACTGCCATTACACATTATTATGTTTAAATTGAACCATTATGTGTTAACCTATGTACATGTAATTATCCTAAAGACTACACTAAACCTAAGGACTTAGTGAATTAAGTAATGTGCATAAGACTATCACAGTAGATATTAGAGTATGTGTGATATGGTGTGCCCCACTCTAGTATCACATCCAGTGAGTGCCAGACTGATTGATGAAAGGCCTAGCGTACTACTATTTGCATCGCCGCCTTCGTCATGGGCGAATGATTTTATATCAGTCGCGATGTTGGCGGGACCGCAGCTGGGTGTCCGATACTAGATCTGTTCCCGGTTATATAGGATTTGCACAGGGAATCAAGGGCCCTATGGTTTTAGTTACGAGCATTACGGTTTGTGAGGTTTTCCCTTTTGCATTATGTTGTTCCACAGCTCTGGATTCGTGGATTCGAAGGTATGGTTTGGATTTCTTTCATTTTTGAGGAAAAATTATCGCGAGAGTTATGGCGATATATAGCACATAAGGTGCACGCAGGCCGGGGGATCTCATTGACCCAGAGGGTTTGTGGATTTCCAAATCAACATATAATGGAGGGTAAATGTTTATCACAGGCGTCACCTGACGCAGGTGACGTGATTTAAATGTCTTTGAGGCTGGCCGCTTGAGCGGGCACGTATAAAGCCTTTGTTGTCAATCGGGTGATTCGACATTCAAGCTTTTGTTTCCCACCCTTTTACCTTAGCAGGGTGGGGCCTAAGGCATTCGTTTCATTAAAGCGCCAATACCATGGTGCGGTATTACCGGTATCATTCGTGAGTAGTGCGGTGCACGGCCAACCGGGCAGGCACCTACAATTTGAAAATAGAGATATTCCGCTGGTCGTCCATGACGGATTAGCGTGACACCCGATGTTATAGAGGTGAGTCCGCCTAATATTTGGCGCCCTATATTGCCCTGTTAAGGTTTTATTAAAGGCTTTAATGGGCAAGACTTTGGAAAGATTCAATATATTTGTTATATATATATATTTGTTTTTATATATATATTTTTTAAAGCAAACTGTCGCAAGGTTAAGGTCCGCTGAGCGAGAGGTAGATTCCTAGGGAAAATCAGGGATCGTACACGAATCGGCGTGCATTTATCGCGTACCGTATGCGTCAGTCGAGTGCAATAACCCTTCGGCTTTCTTTGCTTGTAAAACAAACAAGCAAAACAATAATATATATAAAAAAAAAATGGCCCAGTTTTGGCCATTGGTTTGTTTGTATTATTTTCTGGAATTAGGACAACAGTGGCTTTACAAAAAACAAAAACAAAAAAATTGTCTAGCCAGTCTGCGTGGGAGTGCGGCCCACGGATTTAGTCTTAAAGACCGCCTTTGCTCACCCCCAAATCACGTCCAAACGCGCTATAGCCCCTCGTGTCCTTTGTACATACAAAGTCCGCGCAACTTGTTGAAAAGGATATCGCGCACTGCTCGTTACGCGGTTGGTCGGACCGTTTTTCGCGGCTACTTTGCTGTGCATTCACGCCGCGGAGCATGTTCGGAATATTCTCAGCATGTAAGGTTTGGCAAAAAAATATTAGAAACATTTTTGGGTGGGTAATTTTGCCCCTTGTGCAGTCCCTACAATACGTGTTGGCCTAATTACTCACTTCCTCGAGGAATAATAGTGAACTGAAGACTGAAGGTATTATAGCTATTTAATTAGAGGGGAATTTTGTACTGTAATGGCATTATCGAGTTTTAAATAGCCAAGTTTTGATTTTTCCACTTTATAGAAAAGCGAGGAGGCGCATGGGGCAGCTGGGGAGGCATGCACGAAGATCTTTCGTGGCCTTTTCGCTAAGTTCAGGATTTCGGCGCCATGTTTTGAGCGTCTAGTAGGGGACGGGTGGGACGACGGACCCGGGTAAGTTTAAGAGTATTAGTCCTTCATGGAAAGATCACGTGTTGGCGCTCGCCCCAAACGGCGGTCAGAAGCGCTGGGCCTCTTGATGTTGCAGTTTCAAAGGCCAAGAAAGTGAAGTCTTTTACTATTATAAAACCGACGAAGCTCTTTAACAAAGTAAATGTGTCCTAATAGGCGTTGGGTATCCGACATAATATTCGATGACCACGAACCTGAAGAGCGGTGAAATGGCTCCAGATTAGCAAGAGGTAGTCCTGTTAATATTTTAGTTAAGGGGAATGATCGTTCGTTCTGTCGGAATTCTTTGGAAATGAATTGAATGGTGTTTTGTATAGTAGGTTTTGTTGCACTGACCTTTTAGAATTTGTCGTGTTAAATGAAGAAAACAAAAACTATATAAACATATATATATATATAACATATATATACATAACATATATACAGGGATTATAGGCCTATACAAAATAAAATGGAAAATCTATATTTATATATCTATATTTTTATATATATTTATATATATAGCCCGCATATTTTCATAGTCATTAGGAGTTTTATTTTTCGATGTTCGCAATTGTTGTATCCTCCTCAAAAGAACCACAATCTCACTAAATAGTATTACCGTAGTAATATCTTATTGGACTTTTGATTTGATTGGAATCGAACGTGATACGGTTTTGGCAGCCGTCCTATTTTTTAGGTTATCGCAGCCACATTTTTGTTTGAAACATCAGGCAGGCCGGGTGGTCTGGTTAGGCATAGGCACATAAATCAATATGAAGAGCATGTTATAAGGTCATGGTTGTCAAAGGGCCAGTTTGAAATCTGGCTTTGATATATCATTCCAGCCTGCCGAGCGGTAAATAGGCTCAAGGTCGGGTCGTGTTTTGGTTTTTTTGCAATCACTCGGAATTCAGAAACACTGAACATTCCTATAGATTTGTCGCGGATATAACTTGCTAGGCTGCAAATAGGCTCAATGCTGTAACCAACGAAAATATATATAGGCCTATATATATATATATTGACGAACATGGTAGCCTACAATGCGATATAGGGGTCAGAAGTAACTGTGTAAAACAAAATGGTGTTGCATCGATATAGCCGGCGGAGCGGTAAATAGGCTCGAAGACGTGTACGCCAGTTTGTTCACAAGTCAATGTGCAGCCTGAGGAGCGGAAATTGGCTCAAGGTCGTGTGTAAGCAGTTTGTTCACATTCAAGGTACAGCCTGATGAGCGGTAATCGGCTCAAGGTCGTGTGTAAGCAAGTTGTTCACATATCAAGGTACAGCCTGAGGAGCGGTAATCGGCTCAAGGTCGTGTGTAACTTGTAAGCAGTTTGTTCACATTCAAGGTACAGCCTGATGAGCGGTAATCGGCTCAAGGTCGTGTGTAAGCAAGTTGTTCGCATATCAAGGTACAGCCTGAGGAGCGGTAATCGGCTCAAGGTCGTGTGTAACTTGTCAGCAGTTTGTTCACATTCAAGGTACAGCCTGAGGAGCGGTAATCGGCTCAAGGTCGTGTGTAAGCAAGTTGTTCACATATCAAGGTACAGCCTGAGGAGCGGTAATCGGCTCAAGGTCGTGTGTAACTTGTCAGCAGTTTGTTCACATTTAAGGTACAGCCTGAGGAGCGGTAATCGGCTCAAGGTCGTGTGTAACTTGTCAGCAGTTTGTTCACATTCAAGGTACAGCCTGAGGAGCGGTAATCGGCTCAAGGTCGTGTGTAAGCAAGTTGTTCACATATCAAGGTACAGCCTGAGGAGCGGTAATCGGCTCAAGGCCGTGTGAAGGCAAGTTGTTCACATATCAGTGTGCAGCCAAATGAGCGGTAATCGGCTGAGGGTGCATGGTGTGTAAGCAAGTTGTTCACATATTAATGTACAGCCTAATGAGCGGTAATTGGCTCAAGGCCGTGTGTAAGCAAGTCGTTCAGTTATTCGCATATCAAGGTATAAACCTGAGGTGTTAAAATTGGCTCAAGGCCGTATGTAAGCAAGTTTGTTATCCTTAATGCATAGCCTGAGGAGCGAGATTTGGCCCAAGGCCATGTGTAAGCGAGTCGTTCACAAATCAATGTATAGCTTAAGGAGAGGTAATTGGCCTAAGACCGTGTGTAAGCATGTTGGCTCACAATTGTACGCATAGCCTGTGGAGCCTGTAATTGGCTCGAGGCTTGATACAAAACCTGCAGAGCGGTAAATTGGATGAAGGCTGCGAGTAAACAGTTACAAATTTGTTATCACATTAATGTAGTGTGTGCAAGTAATATGCTGATACAAAGCCTGCAGAGCGGTAAATTGGCTCAAGGCTGCGAGTAAGCAGTTACAAATTTGTTATCACATTAATGTAGTGTGTGCAAGTAATATGCTGATACAAAGCCTGCAGAGCGGTAAATTGGCTCAAGGCTATATAAGGGTAGCCTACAGAATTTTAAAATGGCGCGAGGCTGGGTGCAAGCAAGATGTCAACACAGAACCTGCAGAGCGGAATTGGCTCAAGGTTGTGTAAAAGTGTAGTCTACAGAGTTTTAATTTGGCTTGGGGCCGTGTGCAAGCAAGATGTTGGGCTCAAGGCCGTGTATAAGTGTAGCCTACATAATGTTAAATTGGCTCGTGGCTGTATGTAAGCAGGATCGACATAGAATCGACTAACTTTTATGCGCTTGAGGTCTTGAAGGTACCACGAAGTGTGGTTTCAATCAGTTTGAATTTTGTTGCAAACTTTATGCATACAATTGCGGAATTTTAAAAACTTTGCTGTCGTGAACTTATTTTGGAGTTTCGCTTTGAGTTCATTTTGGTGAACTGGTTTTTGATGTAGCACTACATTTGGTTTCAATCAGTTTGAATTTTGTCGCAACTTTATGCAGAAAATTGCGGAAGTTGGAAAACTTTGCTGTTGGTGAACTGAGTTTACATCACCACGGGTTCACATCATCACAGAAAATGCTGTGTGTGACCAGTGTCTGATGGGAATGACTTTGCGACATATTTATAGTCCTTTGATAATTGACATGCAGGCCAAGTCAGCCCTCGAGGTGCACAGACCACGAAGACTAGAGCTACTCAAAGCTTGTACTGAAACCGGTTATGACTTCAACGTCGCCTACGTCATGTCCTTGTTGCGCAAGTACTTCGATGAATTTGCACCACTTACGTCTGAAGATGCAAAGGAGAAACAGCTTTATGTTAATCTTCTGTCGGAATGCACAAAACACGTTGAAACCAAAACTGAGGGTGTGGCTATGTATATTTATAAGTCTATTGCCGGGGAGGACTCAGACAAGGAGGCCCTTGCATTGTATTTTGTTTTGTTGTCGGTCATTGGGATCGGAAAGTTAAGGTCAAAGTTGATTCTCAGAGTTTGTATCATGCATGGACTGGTTTGAGGGCCAGATCTGTAGCTCTAGTGCAAGTCCTAAAGCTTATATTTGCTTTGATCCGGGGGCCAATTTTGCGTTGCAACTCGAACGGATACCTTCCAGTGACAACATGGCTGACGCCCCATCTAGGGAGATCTCTTTTGCCGATGCCAGGCTGCCGTCGTCCATCTGGCTTTTTTTTTCCAGAAGGAGCTTGCTGGACCACCGGGTTTTACATTTGATCTTATGGCCTTGCCTTCCAACGTGCCAAAAGGATATGATGGGAATCCACTCAGGTTCTTTTCTCGATACCCAGTCCCAGGTTCGGCTGGCGTTAATGTATTTGCACAAGAGTGCCCGCGAGGAGAACAGCTGTATGTTTCCCCCCGTTTGTTTTTGAATCCTGCTCTCATCAGGTTTTTTCTGCGAATGGGGAAATGTTACAGTGGCTATGGTGGTGCCAAAGCATTCTCATCCGAGGTCTTGGTGGCCTAAATTGAAGTCCTTCGCGGTACAGTCTGTCTGTTTGGCCAAACGAGGGCAAGTTGGGGCCCTGGAGTACCCTTCGAGACGAGGCTACGAGAGAGCCGCCACTGGCATTCCCCTTGAGTTGTGGGCATTCAAGTGTATCTTCCCTGGCGGCGGCACCATGATCAGGGAAGTGAAACTTCCAGAGCGACTGTCAGTCCTAATTTTTGCGGACTCTATGTTTAAGGGGCTAAACGGTTTTGGTTGGCCGTCATCCTTGCAGGTTAGTATGAAGGTGGCAGGGGCGCAAAGATGGACATTTTGTGCCGAAATTGAGCATCAGCTTGCAGATCTCAGATCCCAAGTGTTGCAGTGTTACACGGAGGCACAAATGACTTCAGCAGACTGGATATTTGCGCGCCTGGGGTGTCTGGTCTATTGAGGGTATTTGGGACAGCCTCTTAGTGGTTAAGGAACCAATTCCCAGAGTGCCGGTTTGTTATGTCGTCAGTTTGTCAAACCAGGTTGAGTTCTGTCAACCGGTCGGTAGCTGTTGTTACTGTCGAATTAAGGCGAAGGTGCCAAGCAGCGGGTTGGCATTTTTTGTCAAACGACTACATCACGCAGCAAGGCTTGGCGGATGATGTTCACCTGACCGTCTGGGGCAAGCTGAAGCTGCACCGGAAACTGCAAATGATGATAAGGGCAGTTTTGGGCCGTCGTTCGGGCGTTGATGTTCCGATAAAAGGTTAGCTGTTGACCGCGGAGCGGGGGCTATTTCATTTGATAACCAGTTCTCAATTTGCTTTCTTTTGAAGCTTATTCACATGGCGATGAGGTTGCGTGAGTTGGATGGGCGCCTGGACGGTTTATCATACAGCAAACAGAAGAAGAGTCTGGCTAGAAGTCTGGATGTTTTCCTAAAAGAAAATCACGGCTCCGGTTATTGTACTGAAGGTCTAGATTTGGATACGGCAGCACCGAACGACATAGTGGCTTTTCTGATTGACAGAGTTCATATACTTGGTTGCAAGAATTTCGGAAAGCATAGGTTCTTCGATTGTGGATGTCAGCGGTGTCTTGCGGCTGGAACGGTTGACTCCTACGTAGCACAGCTTAGCGCGTACTTCAATTCTGTAGGTTGGACTCAGCCTTGGCGGCAGGGCACATCCTGGGGCAATCCCTGCATCTCTTTTCGAGTTCGTAAATACGTAAAGGCTATCAGAGTAGAGCAGGCAGAAGCGCATGTTACACCGCATCAGGCCGTCCCTATATTTTCGGGAAAATAAGGTGGTTGGCCAATTA
Organism: Crossaster papposus; assembly: GCA_037893245.1. NCBI lineage: Eukaryota > Metazoa > Echinodermata > Asteroidea > Velatida > Solasteridae > Crossaster > Crossaster papposus. The sequence continues at coordinate 1,321,005 of JBAIAA010000152.1, forward strand.
GATAAGGAAGCGTCTAGCTGATCTGAGCAGCGTAAGCTCTTGCTTTGTCTACCGTTTTATCCTGCTCCGTGATCTGGCCTTTTTCTTTGCCTATGGTGGGCTGGCGACAGAGCGGCTGACCTCGGTCTTGAAAAACTTGTGAAGTCACTAAAGACGATGGCAGGGAGCTTCTGTTCAATCACACGATTGGCAAGACTATCCGGGAGAGCAGCTCCTCGCTCATAATAATTCCAAAGTTGGATGAAGGGGAGATGGACCCTGCGAGGGCAGTCGAAGAAATGGTGGATTTAGCAACGGCATCGGGTGTCGATCTTTCAGACGGGTACCTTTTCAGGCCCGCCTCTCCGGACCGGAAGTCTTTAGTCAATAAGCCCTTCATCGGAGGCAACCCAAACAGCCGTCTAAATAACTACTTCGCAGCTTCCAAGGACGCAGGCGAACTAAGTCTCCGAGCACACGGCAATAGGGCCGGGGTGGCAGCTACTCTTCGGATCCTTGGTGCAACCGAGCAGCAGGTCATGGATCATCGTAAATGGGCGACGCAGAAGACCTTTAAGCACTACACCGAGGTCGAGAAGGTTTCGAGGATCAGGGCACAGTTCAAATGCTCCGGGACGCGGTAGAGGGGAAATACAAAGACCGTCCTACCTCTGATCTGGCAGGCAGTTCCTACCGTGTCCTGAACTAAAATTTTAGGGCCGAGAAGGCGTTTCCGGGAATAAATCAATAGTGTGGAATAGTTCTATGGACGCATCCATTTATTAGCTGTTCTTTAGGCGCGTGAGCGCAGGGGCTTTAGGATTTAGGGTGCAGGAATGGCCTGGCAACCACATGTAAACCCGTATATGACACACGCCCTAAATGGGGTCACTGACCATTTGATTTATACTAGACCATGTAATTTGTAACGCATATGCATGCTCCAGTCGAGAGCTCCGCTGCAGGTAAATTGTCAACCAAACGTTTTACACAAAGAGTAACGCGAAATTGCAGGCCCTATACAATAGATAGTAAACTATTTGCATCGCCACCATCGACCAGTGCTCAAGATTCTACATTGTCTTAGGTATGGGGGTAAGAGATTTTCTCTCCGAGTCCCCGATACTTACGATAAACTCAACTTAAACGCACCTTTCCCCATATCTCACCCACCCCTCACTCATTTAAAACTTGGAGTTTGCTGCAGACAAATACGTTGAGCACTGCCTAAACAAAGCTGCTGGTAATCTAATGAATCAAACCGTCGTACCTCCTTTTCATAGCTATTTGCATCGCCGCCTTCGTCATGGGCGAATGATTTTATATCAGTCGCGATGTTGGCCGATCCGGGGATGAGCAGGACAGTAGTCGGGATACGCGCTTTAGCTTCATGAAATGTAAGTATGTTCATTTCAGTTTGGCCTAGAATATGTTCTCCCGCCCTCCCTCCCACGTCGCTGTACAGGGCTCGGGATTCTACTTTCAAATCTCTTACCCCCATACCTAAGACAATGTAGAATCTTGAGCACTGGTCGATGAGGGCGATGCAAATAGTTTACTATGAGGGTGTATACTGATGTATACAAATAACAAAATAGGTATTGTGAGTATTCTAAAGAAACTATTTACAAAGAATGTGCATGCAGTACTGAGCTAGGGTTATTCCGTCTACTGTAGTGGGTGTGCAGGAAAAAACTTTATAATAAACCACTTCAAAACACAGGGGTGCATACAACATAGCTTAGTCACTACAAATGTATATCTCCTTCATGTTCCGATTACGTCATTTCGTTAAAAACGCGTTTTGTAGCGCAATTCAGGGCGCTTTCCGGACATAATATCCTCTAAATTTGCCGGCGCGATTTAGCTATTTCTCGGTGTAAAAGGATCCCTTTAACTTATGCGCACGCAACACGTTTTGTAAAAACAAAATTGGTTGAAGAGTGAAGTTGCTGGTCAGATTGTCTTTATAATGTGACCTCTGGTTTCATACACATTTATATGTAAAACACGATGCGTGCGCATAACGCTAGGCACATTTGAATATTTAAAACAGAGGGCACATCGTCTATATCCTGCACAACCAGAGGAGTGGAGTCTAGACACAACATTTCTGCTACATTAAAAGAAGCAAGGCGGACGGAACTTTATACATTTCTTTATCTCACCTGGTCAACTTGTGGCAAGCCATCAAACGTACGTCCTGCCCAGGATTAATACACGAGTATGCTGACAGGAAATGTTGTAAACGTGAACATATTAAGAAAGATAAGTACGGCATTAATTTAATTGGTAATTATATTTTGCACTACGTAAAATCTTTGATACAGCGGGATGTCATTTTTCCAAAAGCACGTTGGAAATGTACCTTTTAAGAAAGTTTATATTGATGGGATTAAAACAGCTTGCTTATAGCAACGAGGCCCCTGCAGGGATGTCCTCTGTTCTTCCTTTTTATTTGTAATCGCAGGACAAGAGGATTGTCAACAGAATACTGCGATCTAAGAATCAGTGTGCGCATTTCTGTGTTTCCAATCCATTAGAAATAAGCCCACTTTTATAATTTACTAACAAATATTATTTATTATACCCAGTCCCTAAATTCGATTTTGCAACAAATTTGTTGTCGATTGCTGTATTATAGTATTATATTGTTTGCAGAATACAAGACTTGTATTCAACCAATGTGAAGCGATACGAAAATATAAGATTACAATTGACTTGTTTTTCGTGCTTTGTGAAAATGATAAAACAACATTTTTCGAAGTTTTCTAAGAGAACTTTCTCTCACTAGGGCAAAGCTACATGAAATATCCAAACGTTTTCAGAGTCAGTTTAACATTCAACATTCCAAATCGTGTCTTATTATCAGCTAAATTATATTTTAAGGTTTGGGTATTTGACTACGGACTGAAAAACTTACAATTCGATATACTTCAGTCGCTCCAGAAAAATCCGTCAGCCCATGGAGGAATAAGAACGAAGCACGTCCGCAACATAAGAGATGTACATGTTGCTGCGTACGTATACCACCACCAATCGCTTTTATAACGAAAATCGTTACGCATACACGCACAACATTAGGGTAGATTCTATTATTATACGTATTAGAACGTATGACCTTTTTAAACGTTGTCATATAAATTACAAGATTGCGACATTCAGTTGGGAAATCTTAGGTGAAGTCCCTTGTATTAAAGGTGTTGTACACCATTGGTAATTGCTTGAATTGTCAGGAATAGGTGGATTTGGGGGTTGTATTTTTATAGTAAATATCGTTTAACTGACCTGTACGAAGTTTTACAATCGTGGATGCCGAGAAAGAAGCAAGAACAACAGCAGTCGTTTTCTTGTGTGTTTTTTGCGGTTGCCGTCCGGTATTAAAATTTAATTTTTCAGAACAATTACAGAATATCTAAAGCAATCATTTTAATGGATGCCTATATAGAGGGTCATTATTTACTTTTAAATAAGTAAGCTATCTTTCTTAATAATAAAATAATAAAAGAATCGATGTCTTTAAATGGTGTGTCATACCTTTAAGGTAGAGCGTAATGGCAAGCTAGTGTGTGGAGTGTCATTGTTATTTTGGAGATGAATTGCGAAATCAACCACAAACACATTCGTGTTAGTCCTCTATTTTGTAGTATTTCGGAAAATTAGGTCAGCCTTCTATTTAAATTTGCTCTATTTCTTAAGTAGGTCTACAGACTCGTGTGGGTTTTTTTCACGGAAAACTATTGGCAGTTTGGACGCCAGTGCTGTTCTGTTAAAAATGGTTTCAGCGGGACGAATTATTTGTTACGACTTTTAAATACTGTCGGTTTACGTCCCTTTCAAATAGCCTCAATTGTTATTCCTGTAAAAAGACGGGGTATACAAAAATCCAATATTTTGCTGAAATTCAGCTAGGTTGCCAGACTGCAAGGCCCGTATGCATGAAAGAGGTATAACTTATACTGAAAGTAAGCCTATTCAGAGAATAGTTATTCCTGTCATTGTGGTATAATGAAATCGGTATGCACGAAACGTATGTTAACAATTCCAGGCATAACTATCATGCGAATAAGCTATTCCATGGTATTAGGGTTATGCAATGGTTTATTGATTTGTGATTCCAAAGAAATCTATTAATAGGACTGTCTTCGCGCTACTATTCTGAATCACAATATGGGTTACACGTAGATCTGGCCACATGGCGTCAAAGGGAGATCTGCCAAGCACTGGGAATATCGTAGCGCCGTTGATATGTAAGCCTAAAGACCAACGGAAACGGGCAAAAAACTGGGAAAGTACTGAAAAGGAATACATGTTGGACTGTTTAACGGACCACGTTTTTATAAAATATAAAATATAAAGGTATCTAACAAATAATGAATATACTATACATGCTATCAGAAACCTACAAGACCATATTTTGGATGATCCTATATATTTCGGATGCTAAAAAGTACGAACAAAATAGAACAACTTAACAAACATATCACTTTAATGCAGGGCACTATCCCTCTTTGACAAAGAACTCCAGTATAATTGACGAAAACAAAGGCATTGCAGAGTAATTGGAATATCATTTTACGCCAGTATCCTCCAAACAGAAGGCAAAGTTATGAGACATCCACTGGAGTCGAACTCCAAATTGTCTTAATCCACTCCTTAAACATACCCCCTGGTTGGTGTAAGTTACACCAGGAAATCTGCCGTATTTACACCACATAATAAGCTATTCCACCTTTGTGCATACGACTCCCTATTCGAGGTTAAAAGTTAGGCCACAGTTTAACTTATACCCCGTTCATGCATACCAACAGTGGTAAAACCATTCATTTATACCTGGTATAAGCTATTCTGCCGCTATTCCGCTTTCATGCATACGGGCCATTATGTTTAAATTGAACTCTACGTGTTAACCTATATATGTACATGTAATTATCCTAAAGACTACACTAAACCTAAAGATTAGTAAACTATTAAAGTAATGTGCATAAGACTACAGTAGATATAAGAGTATGTGTGATACATGTAATGATGTGTCCCACTCTAATATCACAGCCAGAGTGCCAGACTGGCTGATGAAAGGCCTAGCATACTAATGCTATGGCGTGTATACTGATGTATACAAATAACAAAATAGGTATTGTGAGTATTCTAAAGAAACTATTTACAGAGAATGTGCATGCAGTACTGAGCTAGGGTTATTCCATCTACTGTAGTGGGTGTGCAGGAAACAACTTTAGAATAAACCACTTCAAAACACAGGGGTGTATATACAACATAGATTAGTCACTACAGATGTATATCTCCTTCATGTTCCGATTACATCATTTCGTTAAAAACGCGTTTTGTTGCGCAATTCAGGGCGCTTTCAGGACATAATATCCTCTCTAAATTTGCGGGCGCGGTTTAGCTATTTCTCGGTGTAAAAGGATCCCTTTAATTTATGCGCACGCAACACGTTTTGTAAAAACAAAATTGGTTGAAGAGAGACGTCGCTGGTCAGATTGTCTTTATAATGTGACCTTTGGTTTCATACACATTTATATGTAAAACACGATGCGTGCGCATAACGCTAGGCACATTTGAATATTTAAAACAGAGGGCACATCGTCTATATCCTGCACAACCAGAGGAGTGGAGTCTAGACACAACATTTCTGCTACATTAAAAGAAGCAAGGCGGACGGAACTTTATACATTTCTTTATCTCACCTGGTCAACTTGTGGCAAGCCATCAAACGTCCTGCACAGGGTTATAATACACGAGTATGCTGACAGGAAATGTTGTAAACGTGAACATATTAAGAAAGATAAGTACGGCATTAATTTAATTGGTAATTATATTTTGCACTACGTAAAATCTTTGATACAGCGGGATGTCATTTTTCCAAAAGCACGTTGGAAATGTACCTTTTAAGAAAGTTTATATTGATGGGATTGAAACGAGGCCCCATGCAGGGATTTCCTCTGTTCTTCCTTTTTATTTGTAATCGCAAGATAAGAGGATTGTCAACAGAATACTGCGATCTAAGAATCAGTGTGCGCATTTCTGTGTTTCCAATCCATTAGAAATAAGCCCACTTTTATAATTTACTAACAAATATTATTTATTATACCCAGTCCCTAAATTCGATTTTGCAACAAATTTGTTGTCGATTGCTGTATTATAGTATTATATTGTTTGCAGAATACAAGACTTGTATTCAACCAATGTGAAGCGATACGAGAATATAAGATTACAATTGACTTGTTTTTCGTGCTTTGTGAAAATGATAAAACAACATTTTTCGAAGTTTTCTAAGAGAACTTTCTCTCACTAGGGCAAAGCTACATGAAATATCCAAACGTTTTCAGAGTCAGTTTAACATTCAACATTCTAAATCGTGTCTTATTATCAGCTAAATTATATTTTAAGGTTTGGGTATTTGACTACGGACTGAAAAACTTACAATTCGATATACTTCAGTCGCTCCAGAAAAATCCGTCAGCCCATGGAGGAATAAGAACGAAGCACGTCCGCAACATAAGAGATGTACATGTTGCTGCGTACGTATACCACCACCAATCGCTTTTATAACGAGAATCGTTACGCATACACGCACAACATTAGGGTAGATCCTATTATTATACGTATTAGAACGTATGACCTTTTTAAACGTTGTCATATAAATTACAAGATTGCGACATTCAGTTGGGAAATCTCAGGTGAAGTCCCTTGTATTAAAGGTGTGATACACCATTAGTAATTGCTTGAATTATCAGGATGGGTTGATTTGGGGGTTGTATTTTATAGTAAATATCGTTTAACTAAACTGTCAAGTTTTACAGTCATGGATGCCGAGAAAGAAGCAGGAAAATCAGCGTTCATTTTTTTTTTGCCATCGCCGTCCGGCAATCGCGATTTTTTTAATAGTAAAATTCAATTTTCGGAACAATTACAAGATATTTAGAGCAATCATTTTACTGGATGCCAATATAGAGGATCATTATTTACTTTCAAATAAGAAAGATATTTCTTAATAATTAGGTAGAAAACAAAATTGATATCTGCAAATGTATGTTCTACCTTTAAGGCAGAGCGCAATGGCACGCTGGTGTGTGGAATGTTAGGTTAATCATTTGTTAGTCTTCCGCGATAATGCAAGGCCAGTCCCTATACAAAACAACAACAGAAACAAAGAATTTTGCTTACCTGGGATTTTCTTTGTTCTCTCTTTTTTTTTCTTTTTTTTTTACTTGGCCTAAGTCCAAAGTCCTAAGTCCAAGGTTTGCTTAGGCACCTAGTATTTCAGCACACAATCATTTTATAACTAAAGGGAGAACCAGACTAAATGGGAGTAATTTATTAAACATTACTGTATATAGATAGAGAGTACACATGCTACGATAACCTACTAAACACTACAAGCTAGATATTGTCGTGATTTAGCTTTAGACTCAGCTTTTCATGCCATGATGAACTCACGGTTACCAATAAATGATTTCAATGTTGAATACAAAATGATCTAATGCGATTATTCACCTATGTTTACAATCTGAATATTATTGTGGAATTGTTATTATTGTGGAATCAGTGATTTACAAAACGTCCTTTTACAAGTATGAGTAATTAGCATCAATGTTTTTTTCACTGACTAAAATCCACGATTCAATAACAATTTTTTCAAAATCTAGCTTAATCTTGTTGTATAATGATTTAATGGTATATATTCACTCTCGTGGTCGAATCATAGGTGATTCCAGCGGCGTAACTAGGGTCTGTATAGGGCGCATCTGGGGTGCACTGAACTATATATTGTTTGTGTGCAATTTTGTATACCAAACAAACAAACATATATCTACATTCGTCTTATGAAAACACCCCCCCCCCCCCCGCCCTCAATGAACTATTGTCCAATCACAGCTGAGATCGCCAGTGAGAGCGAGTGACAGCTGCCACCGCGGGTCAAGCATTATTTTCACACAGGAACGAACGCGTTCTTTGAATCGCCGAAATCAGTGGCGCGTTGTTACTCAAGTTGTCAGTGGCACTTGCATGCCCAACAACAGATAAAGACAGAAGAGGAGCTAAGAATTGTATACCCAGCACGACATGTGGCAGCGGGGTACCCCCCTCTTATCCCTATACCATTTGTATGCAAATTAGGTCAAAATATGATAATTATGCAAAAATATAATAATTATGCACAAATGTCCTTATTGTCTCCTAAATTATTTGATAAGGGGTTAATCTTGCATTTGTATGCAAATTAGGTCAAAATATAATAATTATGCAAAATTGTCTAAAATGTCCCTTAAATTATTTGATGAGAGGTTAGCCTTGCATTTGGATGCAAATTAGGTCCCGATATACTAATTATGCAAACATTTATCAAATGTCCCTTTAATTTATTTGTATGCAAATAAGGTCAAAATATGATAATTATGCAAAAATGGTCTCAAAGGTCCCTTAAATTATTTGATAAGGGGTTAGCCTTGCATTTGTATGCAAATTAGGTCCAGATATAATAATTATGCAGAAATGTCTTAAATGTTTCTTAAAGAGGAAAGCCTTGCATTTGTATGCAAATTAGGTCAAAATATGATAATTATGCAAAAATGGTCTCAAAGGTCCCTTAAATTATTTGATAAGGGGTTAGACTTGCATGTGTATGCACAAAATGTCCTAAATGTCCCTAAAAATAATGTATAAGTGGTAAGCCTTTCATTTTTATGCAAATTAGGTCAAAATTTGATTTTGTCCAAAAATGTCTCTCAAATTTGTTGATAAGGGGTAAGCCTTGCATTTTTATATATAAGGGGTCAGCCTTGCATTTGTATGCAAATTAGGTCAACATATTACATTGTTATGCAAATTAGGTCAAAATACAATTTTGTCCTACAATGTCTCAAATGTCCCTAAAATTAATTTATAAGGGGTTAGCCTTGCATTTTTATATATAAGGGGTCAGCCTTGCATTTTTATGCAAATCAGGTCAATATACGATTTTGTCCTAAAATGTCTTTAAAATTAAAATATAAGGGGTAAGCCTTGTATTTGTATGCAAATTAAGTCAAAATAAAATTTTGTTCAAACATTTATCAAATGTCTCTAAAATTTGTAGGGGGTTAGCCTTGCATGTTTATGCAAATGAGATCAAAATTAAATTTTGTCCAAAAATGTCCCTAAAGTTTGTTGATAAGGAGTAAGCCTCTCACAACGAATTTGTTTTTATCCATTGATTTAAAGTTTGGTTTTAATTCTGATTGTTATTCTTTTGGTTACATTCAAAGCATTATCTGATAGTTGATGTACTATTAGGTTTGGATGTGTTGTTCATGCATGATACTACTACAGTGAGGCGTCAACCGATAGCATACTTAAGCAATCCTGAAAATGTTCCTTGTTTTGTCTTTTTGTAAACAGTGACGTCCACTCCGTTGTTTGTTGTGACAATTCCTTCCCAGAGAAAGTTCTCCGTAGAGTTCTCTAGATGATGCCACTGGTTGTCGTTCACGACTACAGCCACATCGTCGGCATCTGGAACGTAGAGCCTGAAAGCCACCTCGGTATTCGCAGGTAGGGTACCCTGCATTGGTTCCACAAGTTGACAGCCGTCACCGAAAAGATTATACGCAAATGGAAAGGTTGTGGGGTTGGACGGGTCGTTCATAGACTCCACCAGAAAATCCCCCATGTACTGCAGGGGGCTGCCTTCGCTACTGGCCGGCTTGGCGAAGAGTGTACAATTGAATAATCCTTCTGAAGGAACGGCCACTAGATACGCGAAACCGTCCTCCGTGTTGGTTCTTAGGACGCTATTAGCCGAGCCTACCCCGCCGGCTTTGGACAAATCACATTTGGTCTCAATGGGTCGATTCTTGTCGGTTTTGAACTCCACTTTGGCAAGACCCGTGTTGCCGTCGGGTACCACTGAAGGGTTCGTTCCCTTGAATGACAGTCCCATAGCCGTGGCTTTGGCATTTAGACCCCACTGGGTCACAGTGGGGTAGGGGTTCTTGGGACACGACACGGAGGTACATCTTAGCAGGAAGTTGCCCAGCCATTCCTTATCGTTGTCGGATGTGGTTCTTTCCTTGGCAAAGAGAGTTAACTTGTAGTCGACGGCAGAGGAAGCGTTCACCACAAGATTGACGGTTTTGAAATCCTCCTGGTCAACGTACAAATACGAGTACTGACTGTATGTCTGCCCGGAGGCCTTGTCGGTTAAGTCGTGCGAAACCGAGATCGGCCGGGTAGACGAGAAGCCGAATTCAACCGAGTCTTTAAACTCAATCAGAGATTTGTAGTGACTCAGGCTGGATGGGTTTATGCCGAGCTCAAAAAAGCCTGGTTTCAGAAAGGGCGCCGCTTCGTATTGTGTCAGAGTCCACGGTGTATCAAGCAGTTGCCACTTGTCCAGGTTTTCGTCTTTGTGGTAAGGAAGGTGTGAGTAAATAAACTCCTCGGGATCGGACAGAAAGTAGTTTTCTTTGAACTTGAACTGAAACACAAAGAAGATCCACAAAGTATTATGCGTATTTCGAAACCCTGAAACAAAGACAAACGTTGCTACCTGTCGTATTCTTATATTGTTTTTGTGGTACCAGGCATTCTAATGAGGCAAATTATTATGAATATATAGGTTACAAATAAGCCATTTGCGAGTTAAATTTTAATAACATCTGGTACACTGACTTGCTCAAAAATTCTTGGCACATTTTCACTTTGAATTCTCCAGACCAAAGAGACTGTTACTGTAGATCACGTCGTGATTCGGGGCAAGCCTTATGCTATAGCAACCCCGGCCCCAAGCTCCAGAATGGTCTGGTGTCTTTGTGCTATACTCATCTATTGTGAACCATGTATTGTTGCTGAGCGTCTCTTAGGTAACTATGCAAGAATATAGTGTACCAGATGTTATTTAAATTTAGCTATGGCTTTAAGATGTTGGTGATGTACAATATGTAATCATGTGCCCAATCATCCTTGGCTTATAAGCTATATACCCACAAAGTTTCGTAAAAATCAACCCAGCATTTTTTTCGTAATCAGACAAACAGACATGACAAACGCCTGCAAAAAAAAGACGTCCTTGGCGAAGGTAATATTATTCAAGTAAAGACATTATACCTGGAAGGGATGGGCGGGATTCACGAAGCCGGTAGCCCACGTGCAGTCAACAAGTCGCCAGGATTTGTCCACATAGACGGCGTTCCAGGCGTGGTTGGTGGCCTTGCCCTCAAACGCGTCCCCGGGGGAATATCCAGCACCTTTGGCGTGTCCGCTGATCTTCTCACACGTGATGCCTGCCCGCCTTAAATCAGTGAATATTATAATAATTAATCATAACTCGCAGCTGGGATGCTTAATTGCGAAGGACGCGGCTATACACGTGGTCGTGTCGACGGCACGTAAAGGCGCCTCTGGCAGCCATCCATACGACCCATATCTGACAACGGAGCCAGCCAAAGATCGTAAATGTTTATTTCTATGGTAGGAAAAAAGCCGAAGAAAAACCCTCGTGGCACAGGAGTGAATCATAACTAACTCTACTTACATAATTGGTCCAAGCCGGGAATCGAACCCGGGCCACGTTGATGAGAGACGAGTGCTTTTACGCACTTGCCACCCATACCTTCATTAAAAACGTTATTCACAAACCTCACTGATGAACCTGTAAACCTCAACTTGTGAATACTTTTGATAAAACAAAGTCTTTTTTTACGGGCCCAATGTGATCGAAGAGATTTGCAACATCTGGACGTACGTACGAATATCCCGAAATCTTCGGATGTGCGCGCTCTACCGATTTCACCTTTTGGGAAGCTATGACCCCCTGTGTCGGGCGCTCTAAGACAGATAGACATGTAATAGCGAGTAGGTTCTAGCCACGGTGGGCGGCGCCGGGCGATACCGCCCGGCACTGCAAATTTCCGCCCGGCACTTGGGTTCAAATTGGCTGTGCCGCCCGGCACATTTTTTATTTATTTTTTTTTAAAATTTTTGTTTAATCAAATTATGAGCACAAAAGAAAGAGAGGAGATACTAAGTCACATTAATCATGTTCATGTAGTGATTTATTTTATTATTATTTTATTTTGGTAGACCTAAATATTTTTAGGAACTTAATCGTTGTGGTGTCTCATATAGGCTCTTCCTAATTACTTAAACAATGACAGTATTGCTTATCCATGCAATGCAAAAAACATTAATTGCCCTCCAAATCCGGCTGCAAGTACTGGTTATTATAATAACTTTGCTTCAGTAACGCTGTTTTTACAAAATTAAAAGTGGTTACAAAAAACTACGTTACCTGCACATGTCCTGGAATAGCTGCCCGTACCCGTCACACACCCCACAACCTCTCCTCAGCACCTCATCCGGGGCACAGCTCCCTGCCTGAATGTTACGGCAGCCCTCCACGTCATACCTTAAAGAAGGGTAAAACAGGGTTTAATCTCGAAAAAGAAACCACGTTGATCATTGGAGATTCTCGGTGTATGACTTTGTAGACTCGGAAAAAAAAGTTACCAAGCGAGTTGTCAGGAAATACCGAGCACCCAGACAAGTGTTTGAACACCTTCAATCGTAGAGTCCCTATAATGTCTCTCCCTCTTGTTTGTACTGTTTGGTTATCTTTTTGGTTATCTGTTTGGTTATCAATTTGTTGCTTAAGCAGCTTCGTGACATTGGCCCCGGGTTACGGTTAACCCATAATTTATACATGTTCTCCTAATCTTCAGACTTATGGACAACCTGGTGCACTTTCCCAAAACTCCCAGCAAACCAGCAAACTCCAAGCCAACATCGACTGAATTTACATCAGAATATGAATTATTGTCACTAGATTTATTAGGAATAACATTAATCAAGCTTTATACATGTATACAGATGATGTGATTACTCACTCAATGTTGTTTGTGATCCACCGGAAAAGCACGCGAATCTTCTCTATAGGTCGTTTGAGCAAACCTCGATTAAATATTTCACGAGGAGTTGAATCGAGCTGGCTGCGGATTTTGGTGCCTGGCGAATCAGTCAAAACAAAGAATAATTTCATCAAACAGTCAGAGAGTCGCTAAATCGAGCGTTTGCCTGTGCCTACCGCTCATACTGGGCGCCGGGAAGGTATGTTATTACGCACTTTAGATTTCTGTTAAAGAAACGAATGGCATTGCGGGTAGCGTACCATGACCTTTTGAATTTCATGCGGCGCAACTGACTTGCGGAACTGGTGACACCTAGTTTACAGCTCACACATTGTCTATCTAATCGGAGCTCAAAGCGCATCAGCCTTGCCACCAGCGCCCGAGCGAAAATCAGGTAAAGAATAAATAAATGAACCTATATGATTCGGTTAGTCAAACCATAGAGAAAGGACCACAGAAGGAGTTACAACTTCCCGGGCTTCAAAGCGCCTCGCGTTCGTCGCCGCACTGATAAAGATCTGCGGTTTTACGACCGCAATTAGGCTAGTGTAAACATTGTCGGTCACTCAGCGAGTGCTGCACTCAAAGTTGCTTTGTATACAGTAGGAATGGTCATGCTGATTTGTATGGGCGGCCAAAAGGGCCAAAATCTAAAATATGTTCACAAAGGACAAAACAATAGACAAAGAACAAAATGGCAAGAGGACAAATTTACAGAAGGAAAAAATTCAAATCAAACAAAGGACAAAGATGCAAGAGGACAAATTTGCAAAAATACAAACTCCAAATCAAACAAAGGACAAAACGGGAAAAGGACAACATTACAGAAATACTTGAATAACAAGCAAACAAAAGACAAATCGACAAAAGGAAAAATTTCGACAAAAGTCAAAATCAAACAAAGAACAAACGGCCAAAAGACATTCAAACATGTCAAAAGGACGTTTTCACGAAAGGACGTCCATACACACGCAAAGGACGTTTTCACGAAAGGACGTCCATACACACGCAAAGGACGTTTTCACAAAAGGACGTTTTCACAAAAGGACAAACTTGTCTTTACTTAACTATTGTCGAACGCTGGGGGCGCTTCCTCAGACGTCCGCTGTGCGCTGGATTGGATAGTTACGCAACCACACTGCTGGCATACCAGCACACAATAAATCATGCAGATTTATCTCTGTAGACCAGCCACTACCTAAAATCCAATGATACCTTACGCAGCAGAACTGCTTCAGCATCTCCAAAAAAAATAACGAAAACGATGAGAAAAAGTTCTGACTTGTGAAAAATCCCATAAAACACCCTCTCCTTCCCACATAAAATGAGTTCTGATTCACTGCAGCTAACTCTGGAATTGATTAAAAAAAATAAAAAAAATTAACTGATTATTCCTTGAAGTAGGGGCCTATGCCTGCATAAACCGGTTTCTCTGTGCTATACCTTCTTGCAAAAGCACTCCATTATAATTTAAAAACCTAATAGCCTCACAGAAAAAGAAAGAAAATTCCACAAAACCCAGTATTACACGTCCTTCACGTTAATGTCCTTCCCAGGTGACCGAGAATCGCTCTAAAAATTAAAAAACCTTGAGTGACATGTATGATTACGCTGCTTCCCAATAAACACGATTTTGGCCCTTTTGGCCGCCCATATATTTGTGCCTTGTTTACAAATAAAATCGTTAAAACTTAAAATATTCTCGATTTTCAAGTTTTTTGTTTACAGTTGGGTAACACTGGGGAACGTAATGGCATACATCACAAGAAAGCCCATTTCATGACAAAGAACATGCACTATTTCGTTAGCATGCAGGGTCATGCATTTTTATGAAAATATCATATTTAATAACCTATCCCCTAGGATAGATTTTTTTCATAAATGGACCATTATTTACTGAAAATTTGGCCGATTTTCGCCGAACAAACGTTGAAATATACTGCTTCGAATATAGAAACTGCACATCGGTACTTCTTGTGGTACGAGTCACCAATAAACACTGTGCCTGCGTTAAAGCTTCGCTTGTTCACATTTTTTTCTCTCCAGAAAGTGGGAAATCGCTGCAGTGAAGTGACGTCAGCGTTGAGTTTTTCACCGTACAACGCATAGGAGGTTACCGATTACCAGCTAAAATGTCGGCGACGAACGTATCGCGTCAAAGGAGGCTTGCGGTCAGTGGTCCAGCTTGCGGTCGTAGTGCTTTAGCAATGGGCATACCAGGGGATCTGATAACAGTAATTGGCTTAGATTTTATCGCCCGGGAAGTTGTAACTCCTTCTGTGGTCCTTTCTCTATGGTCAAACCGACCATCCATCCACCTTTAAAACAACATAGCAGACCAATCAACCACCCTGAACCACCCTGAACCGACCTAAACCGCCCTGAACCGCCCTGAACCGTCCGACTACACAGTCGGAAAAATGTAGCCCAGTATAGGTGCAACATGGTACACTTTAAAAAGTCCCAGGAACAGATTTGACCCTGCATGAAGCCTGATCATTTTTCCGGGTCAGAATGACACTTTTCCTGGTCATAGTGACACTTTTTCGGGGTCAAAATAACCCGGAAAAGGAATCAAAGGAGTGTAATTTTGACCCGGAAAAGTGTCAGTCTGACCATAGAGCAAGGAACAGCTCTATGGACTGACCAGAGACTGTTTATAGTGTACGATATACGATACGATACCACTGCCCAGGTCAGTCAATGAGTATGCCATAAATGTTAATATATATCTTCTTTCTCCTAAATTTACTTTGTCTGTAGCCCACACCTTTAGGTGGCCCTAATTAGGCATTTTGTAATAGGCGAGTTCCAATTTGTTTTAAAGTCAATGAGATTGTTATAAAGAGAAAATCAGGCTTCTCCTTTGGGACAAACGGCAAGTCGTCTGTTTTCTTACCAGGATTCGCCTATACTTTACCTGCAGTGCGTGGTCGTCAATATCTGTGAACACGTTCGAGTCCAAAATGTATTCCTTTTTCTTTGTCGCAGGGGGAGTGGGCTCGGGTGGGTACTCGCCGTTCTTTGCCGGTTCGCTCTCGAGGATCAGCGGGCTAGATAATTGGACATCCCTCGCCGTCTGTGCGTCGAGTGTCTGCTCCTGGCGTTGTGTTTGCTGTGGTTGCTTATTATAATTATGACTGTGCTGTTGTGGCACCTGCTGCGGTTGCTGCTGCTGCTGCTGCTGCTGCTGCTGCGGATGCCGCTGATGTTCCGGATGTTGCTGATGCTGCCCTTGCTTTAGTTCTTGGCGCCGATTTTTGGCAAGCTCGTCGTCTTTAGGACTAGCTGAATCGCAGGCCGCGGTTTTAGACGCTCCACACCCCATTATGGAACAATAATGTCTGCATGCACATTAATACATGAATAAGATTAAAACTGCTGCAAACTGCTTACTGGCTGGAATGACCTGAAATATACAAATCAAATAAGTTAAGAGGGCCTAATATTTCGATCTTAACAAGATCTTCTTCAGAGACATAATGGCTGTGTACAAGAAACAAACATATATATGGCAACAATGAATACAGTTAAAGGCCATCGATGGCTTTGTACTGATCTATTCTATTATGTTGACATTAGTAGGTTCTGTATATTTAATTACTCACACCTAAAATAATAAAGAGCATGCAGCTCCAAGCTGCCTGCAGTGCATTTGGTTTGTTTGTTACCTATTAAACCTAAATAATCGGTATTTTGTAATTGGATGTATAAACAAATTACAATCTTCAGATGGGCCTTCAGAGAACAAACTAATATCTAAGCCAATTAATATAGTTATATAATTGTCAATGCATGTTTTCATTATGCCAGTGTGATATAAAGCGGCGTTAATTCATTAATTAGTTTTGGGTTTAGTTTGTTTAATAGGCAATGCTATTTGAAATACGATCGTGACAAAATATGAATGACAGTTACCGTTCAATTGGATGCTAGAAGTTTCTATGGAGTTCCACAACAAGTCATGCTTCACTGCGTTGTCTCTGTGGTACCTCATGACCTTTCACAGCATCTAGTCGTGTTTGCGTCCGAAGTCCACAAGGCAACGTTGGCCACGCATGCATGCGCACGCCTATAGATTGCCTTATGAAATGCCATCTGCCGGAGTACTATTTGGAATTTTCTCAAAGTGAACATTAATTGATATTTCTTTATGCATGAATATGCATCGCGTACATGCATACAATGTATGTACCGTTGACTTGCGGCGTTTGCTGTCATTTACAAAAATATATAATTCTGAATTTCAACAAGTTCTGTACTCAAACCAAGAGTTGCATTTCTCTGCATGTCATGCATACGCACGGACAGAAATGGGCTCGTGTATACGTTGCCAAGCGACTTCTGAATGTACACGTACAGTAGCGCATGAAGTTAAAGTCCGTTGTTATCGATCTCTATATGTGAGTGTGTTCGCAGTTTACCAATTATATACAATGTATCGACCTTTCTTTTATATCCGGGTTCATCAGTGCTTGGACTCTACTCAGCTGGTGGCGCAATACCGACCATATGAGACTTAATTAACAGGTTGATATTGCGCGAATAATGCTTCCTATGAAGCCAGGTGACTTCGCTTGCAAAAGTTGAACACAAATGGCATGAAGTACGAATCGCATGAAGTATGCGCCGGCCTTAACACCCGTGTTACTATGGGCCTTTTCGAATCCCTGGCTTTGTCTCCGTCTTAGGTTTAAGGCAAATTTAGGTTTCAAATTGCGGGAAATACAGCCACATTCTGGCGCTTGTTGTGCTTCAGAAACATTTAATCGGTTGACGCGAACCGACAAGTTTGAATATTTGTATTTGCTTCTTAACCAGGTCGCGCCGGGATTATTTTAACATCGCCGAGCCGAGGGGAACAAAACTCGATCCGAAGCGGGTTCGGATATCGGAGACGAAGCCGCGCCGAAGAAGAAGCAAAGGATTCGAAAAAAACCTATATACTCCCCTTATTGGTATCGTGCTACTGGTGTATGACATAGGCCTAATGGCAATACAAATGTAGTCCTTGATGACGTCATGTGTTGGTTTTTTCATGATGCGCCATATGCAGCAAGATATGGGGCAAAAAGGACAAGAAAACTATAAATTGTAATCTGTTTATGTTAATATATTCTGCATACATAACATTTCAAAAGCAAACCTTTGCAAGCTCTGTTTAAAATTTGAGTACAATTAAAATATAGATCGACGTTAAGTACATTCATTTTGCACGTTGAAATATTTATACAATGATATAAAATCTAAACTATATAAGGCATTTATGTCTACCTAGCTGTCGTAAATTAAAATGTAATTTATGACAAATGTAACATTTCTGCATATTATAATAAAAGCTGTCGTGGTGGTTCACCTTACATAAAAAATATAAAAAGATATAATTAATTAGCCCGAAAAACCTATGATAAAATGTTACCTAATAGTATCACATACACTCAATTAAATTTAACTTTCGTCGCTGCAATAGTTAAAAGCAAACATTTTGTTAGATAAATCCAATATTTCGTCACCGACACCATGAACTGACACCCGGTGGTCCCCGTTTCAAAATTACAATTCAGAGAAAAACGCTTTTAAAGGTTCGACACGAATTAACTCAGTCAAATAATACATACTTGTCGGGTTTTAGTATAATTTCGTCGGCGTTTGTCACGGTTAGGGTGTTAGGTTATACACTTCCAGAGGAGACTAGGCAACTGGGGGCGACGGTTTTGGTTTTATGTGGGGATGTATATCTCAACATATCTTAGTTAACGTTAGTTAACATTAACTAGTTAACGTTATCCACTAATTTGTTCAATAATTTTCTGTTTATATTTATAATAATCCTTTCAAGCAATACTACTTTTAAAAATCTTAAAAAATCTATATACTGCCCTGTATAATTCGTTCACCCCGTGCGACCGATTCCTTTTATTATTTATTAATTATTTAAATGTTTTGACGGTCAAAAATAATTAAAGTTCTCATGTCAACACTAAAGCGGGAATATGTACCTTATCTTTCGTTAATTTCATAAAAATTTAAATGTTGCGCTACTTCAAATTCACCGAGTACAAAATTCACTGCACTGTTTCCCAAAATAGATTTTTTAATTGTATGTTCAATTTGCTGAAATCAATATAAATGTATGATCTTGGCAAACACTTTATACAAAATAACCAACACAATATTCGCTATTAAAAGCCTTTCCGTAAAACGGGATAGCTTTGGCCCACAGAGGTAACTTAGGCAACTGTTTTCAATAATTTAAATTTTATGGTTTTACTAGTATTTTTATTTGTTTTATTATCTAAATGATTAAAAACGAGTTGAAAAATATTATAAAACTGGATATTTTATAAATCTCATAACAATTTACTCCTAATAACTATCTGCAAAGTTGCCCCAAAATTACCAAAGCGACCCCATTTACGTTACGATCTAGGAATTATTACCTACAATGTTTTCAACAAACCTTTTAAATCAAAACACTTCATACACCAACCTTTGGTCCTAAACAAAATCTGTGTACTAACTGAAAATGAAAAAAACTTATTTAATATTTTTTTCGTTTTATGCTACCCCACAACCAACCATTTCGTCTTTGTAACTTAAACAATTCTTAGAGTAAATCCACTCTCCACAAAGGTCATTTAAAATGGCTTTGGGTATCAGTTTCTGTAAAGTAAAGTGTACATTAACATTATAAAACTCAAACTATAAAACTACATTCTGTTTATAATGACATATCAATACCAATCATTTCAGCATAATCAGTTTAGTACATACATAAGTTTCGCTGTCGCTTTTAAAAGTCAATTCATTTTTCCTGACTACCGATCATACCACTTCGCTTATTTGTCAGTATAAAATTGCCAAATCTCGTTTCTTTTTAGCATTTTTAAAGAGCATCATTTGCCTGTTGAAAGGAACACAACCATTTAATCTGAGTAACGTGGAGTGCAACAGTTAAGTACATTATTATAAATTGTAATTAACAACATTAAATCCTTATACATTCTACCTTTGAAAGCTCCACATTGACAATAAATCGCTATATATCAAGGACCACCGCTTGAGATCACCCACGGAAAATAATTGTTTCCGATACATACTCCAACATTGTTCTGGTTTCTTGGTAGTTCAGGCGGAATTATAATAAGCTGGCTAAACTGTGTACCTATATAAAAGCGCAATTGTAATTGAACTAATGTAATATGTTGATCTAGCTGAAATAATCATAATGAAAAAGACAGTATTTTACAACGGTACTCTTAAAGCATAACTTATTTGCGAAACCTCTGCGGCCTAATCAGAGGTAACGATTTCGTCAATGATCGTCACCAGCTATTTCGTAAAAAAAACAACGATTTCTTTTTTGTTTTAAATAAAAAAAATCAACCTGTCACTTGTTTCGGGGTTATAATCCAGAATGACATGAAAACAAAATAAACTGTTGTTTTTTGGTAGTATCTGTTTCAAGATACATGTTATACACTCTCTCTTTCTAGTGGAAGTTTATTTTCTTTTTATGAAGAAGTAAATCAGGCCGCAGATTGCAAGTACAACAATCAAAGCGCCAACAGCAATCACAGCTATGATGCCCGGAGCTAACCCTTCGTCTTCTCCATCCTTCAAGTCAGCACAAACAGGGAGGTCAGATGACCACCGACCATCCTCCAGACAGGTCAATCTGGAAGACCCTTTCAAGGTGAAGCCGTCATCGCAAGCCACATCCACAGTGGCATTGACGAGATACAGAGACCCAGACACACCCCCGTTCTCCACATCACCCGGGTAGCCACAGCTGACAACCTTGACCAATCCCTTCTGGACTTCAGTTATTGTGGTTGAGACCACAAGCGTCTCGTTGGCAAAAGACAGACTTCCCGTGATCACCGCATCAAAGACACACTCAATGGAGTCGCCACACAGGTCCTTGATTTCCTGACTGACCTCGTTCAGATCTGGAAGGTCGAAGGTCGGGGAAATCTCAGGAAAGTGGTATGTGCCGTAATCAAATGGGGAAACATAGGTGAATATGGACTCATCCTGGGCCACCAACCACTCCAAACCAAAGTCGTGAAGATCTTTCAGAAAAGAATCCGGATCCATAATGGTTCCGTTTGGGAACTGCAGGTCATCATCTGGATTTCCGTTAAGGTTTCCAAGTAGCCCTTGAACTTGACCCTGAAACTTGGTGTCCAGTTGGGCAATGAAAGACATCACCTCGGTATCAATGAACACAGTGACAGCGATACCAGCACTGAATACTATGTTGATTTTGGTCAGGTCGGAGTTGAAGCTGATTCGAACACCTCCGAGGTGATGAACTTTGACAGGTATCGAGTCAAGACGCAACGGTTCACCATCTACAAGAATCAGTGTTTTGTTTAGGTTAGAAATCTGCACCTGGACTTTGGAGGAATCGTTGGTTTGAAGAACGAATGCTGTGTACACAGAGGCGTTGGTGTTGCGGTACCTCTCCATACGGGCTTGGAAGGTCAAGTTATGTACTGCAGATGACGCCATCAGAAATTCCCCGGCTCCATTGAAGGTGAACTTGTAGCCATCCAGACTTGTAAGATGGGGATCTCCAGTGCCCCCAGCCGGTCGAGGTGGGTCATAGTCAGAACAATCATCCGAGGGCCTGTACTTGTAGTATTCTTCACAGTTGTTCGATAGTTTGCATAAGCAAATCCAAGGAAGGACGTCGTACCACTGATGCCGGATTGTATTCCATAACCCACCGGGACCATATCTGTCGGCCGTTCCTCCCCCAGGGGGACCTACCAGGATGTTCCCGTCCGATCCGTAACAACACTGTTGGCCTTCACCAGAAGGCAATGCGCTAACAGACCGATAACAGTTCTCAGCACCCCGATGAAAGAACGAATTCGCAAAATTCGCCTTCTTGAATCTTTGGTCTCGGTCAGCTTGTCCTGTGGTGCAGGGACATGGAGGCAGTCCTGTAGGTACAGTTCTCTTCAACTGGTACTTTGACACCCTACATGTAATTTTGGTGACTATCTTTAGAGCACGACCATAATATCGCAAGCGCCGCAACAAACCCCCAATACCTCTTCGTCTTTCCACTCCATCAGACGGACTAAGGTAAAGAGCTGAGAGTGACAAACCATCATCGATGAAGGACTCCAGATCTCTTGGATGTATCATCAGGCTACCGTTATTAACGACATGGCTCTTCACTTCAACGCCATCCATCAAGACTGGATTATCATCGCTGTCGTAGTCTGTTTTTTGCATCATAACAGTCACATGCGAAACGTCTTGATCAAGACTCCTGGGATCCCATGATAACACGATCGGGTCGTCGGAGGTTAGGTCAATGATTCCATTGTCATATTCAGATATCCCCTGTTGAATTTGAACTAAAGGTGGTAAATCTTCTTCAGATGCAACGTAGACAATGCCCGAGTACGGAAATGAATCACCATCGTCAAGTGATACATAAACAGATGTAAGTCCGATCTCGTAGAAGGTTGGAGTGATACAGACGACAGTGTAAAAGTCGATGCGTTCGCCAGGCACCACAACATCTCCGGTGGCAGTGGCAAATTTACACTTGGCACCTGGGAAGGATATGGTGTTTGTTTGCAGACAGGGAACAGTTATAGTGAAAAGCTCGCCACCTAGTTCTCGAAAATAGTACGGTGTCAAACTTAGCACGTGTTCATTGCTGGGGAGAGTCAGACCAGCGGCGTAGCCGTAGGATTCGGAGCTCTCATACCCATAGACAATGACGGAAAGGGGTGATGAATGGGGATCTGTCTGTTCGACATAGTAAACGCCTTCACCTTTTGGAAGTTGAACCGTAAGTGACATGTAATTAGTGTGGGGAACGTTGCTTGTGTATACACTTGTGTCGTTGATTGGATAACCGTTTAGATAAACGGTTTCCTGGGAATCGTTTTTTACAATTATATTGATGAAATTAAAGTAACCGCCGGAATCACCGCCAGAATGAGGAGGCGTAGTGAATCCAAACACAAAACCAAAGTGTTCTATTGCAGGAATCTGAATGAAGGAAGGATCGACCGTCCTTCCGTCTACAGTTGCCAACTGCTGCATCATCAGGGTTGGTTTATTAGACGACACGAGTCCAGAACCGGACAAGCTACCTTCCCAAAATGCTCCCGGTTCGAGTGACTGATCTTGATATCCAGGGATTGTAACGATTGTTCCACTCAAATAAGCAACAACCTTGTAGTTGTTGCTGTCGTTATCTCGGGCTGCTGAGTAGATGTGTTTCTGTCCCCAACTTTTGACAGGCACCAACTGCTCCGTCACTGTATCACAAGCTGAACCTTCCTGGTTTACGCATTCATTACCACTGAACACAGAAACCATTTTATTGGTCTGAACAATGCTTCCTGTCAAGTCCTGTGTTACATCAAGCCCTTGTACATGAACAGCTTCTAACTCATCTACCATGAAGCGTAGCACGTCCCCAGCATTATAAGTCTGTCCTTCGAATGTAACAGTACCCTGTAAAGTAACCTGAACCGAGGTGGAATCTTCTCTACCGATGACAGCAAACTGTGACGGTAATACTCCTCGCGTAGGTGTTACAACCACGTACTGCATACCCAGATTGTTTGTGGGTATACCAAGGAAGCCATCTGTTATGTACTTTTGAAAATTCAGACCATATACAGACACCTCACTAGAAGCCCTAACTTCGATTCCTTTCATACTTCTTTCATTACCGTTCATGATCAATTCAACCGATTCGTCGAAATCCACCTGCCTCTAAATCAAAGCTCTCTTGAAACTTGTTCCCATCTACTTGAAACCTGCTGCTGATGGTCACGGAAGTTTGCTGATTACTGAAAGCAACTACGAGAATGTAGAGCTTCCTTGTATGGCTGTTTTCATCGGTATTATCAGTAAATCCAATGATAAAGCGTTTGCCTCTTGAGATTCCATAGCATTTGGGCTGATTGGTGCCTGGTAACTGGAGATCCTGCGCCGACACCGGCATTTCCGCTAATATGGAAGTCATAAAAATGACCAACCAGAAAAGATGTCTCCTCATCAGTACAGGCTTCATTCTGACAGAAAATGGGGGAAAAACCGAAGACTTTACCTACTCATTTATGCACATGCAGTATTCGTTTCAAACGAAATGAGTGGAATGAGGTAACAAAACGTTGTTGCTAATTTTCTTTAGGCTATACCAGAAATGCTTTAAAATGTTCAAGGCGTCCTATTTTGTTCATATACACAATGGCCAAAAAAACTATAGACAAGCATATCTCAACGGACAAACTTTCACTACCCCGAGGCCAAAACTACCTATACCAATGAATGGATAATCTTTCTAGAAGAAAACCAAAACCAATATATTTGTTTTGGGCAGGTATTTTGCGAAGTGAAGTCAGTGGTCCTTTCGCACCGAGAAATAACTAAACTGTACCATGTTAAAGGGGATACACCATTTGCAGATATATACAAAAATGTACTACCGAATTATTACGACATATCTTACTTATTTTAAAGTAAATAACGACTGTAGGCATCCAGCAAATTGATTTCACTAGATATCATGTAATTGTTCTGAAATTTGAATTTTATACCAACAATTTACGATTGTCGGACGGCGATCGCGAAAAACAAAAACTGCCCGACGCCGGTTGAAAACGGACACTGTTTCTCTTGCTTTTCTCAGGATCCATGATTGTAAAACTTCGGACAGGTCAGTTAAACGATATTTATAATGTACAATAATTATCAAGCTAACGTTGAGAAAACGAATGCTATTTGGATTAGTTCCAAGAAGGGCAGTGGGGAGAGGCTTTGTAAAGGGATTAACGTGAACTATTTTCTTGGTATTGAGTTTTCTACGGACCTTAATTCCATGGTTTGTTAAATTATAATAGGGTTGACTTTATCCTTACATAGTCAAAATTGTAACTGGTCAAAGAGATATTTAACTGTTCTCGGTAGAATTGTGGCGGGGTGTTGAGAGCTAAAAGTCGTCTTTCCAGAATGTTTTGTTGGAATATCAAGTAGGCCTATGTATTAATTTCCCCTTCATACCGTTCAACCTTGAAGTCATTTTAAAAGACAAAAAAGTCGCAAAGAATATATCGGGCCAAATTTATAAACGGTGATGTTTACCGGATTATTTTAGTCACGTACAACTATTGTACGGTGGCTAAAACAGAGAAGTGCGCGTGTGGATAAACTCCTGAGATCATCGCAATTCAGTAAGAAAATAATCGGCTGTTTATCCAGCCGTGTACAAGTTCCTGCTTAGCCGATGTTTAGTGGTCTAGTCGTACATCATTCTATTCACAGCAGATTACGTAATATGTTGAATAAAAGGGCATATCTGTCTTCGAAAACACGCATATCGCTGTGCTCTGATGATCAGCTCAGTTGACACTAGTGGGAGGGTCGATCACAATGTCGAAAAAACGCGCTAATAATTTTACTTATGACCAGAACATGGGTCTCATTGAGTGTGTAAGGGATGGAAAAAAAGTTCTTCCTATGCTATTTCAATGATACGCAGCAGATCCATGGTCATACGTCTGTCCCACAAGCAAAATGGTAACTTGTACATGATATAAACAAGCCCCTTGGGACGTTTAACATTTCCTTTGTTACTTAGACGCATGTCACTAACCATGTACGTTTGGTAAACAGCAGCTGATCTAAGCACTCTTCGTGAATTCGGGCCTAGAATTGTACGTTCGATCATCAACTGTTTATACACAGTTTAGCCTAGTTAATCATGGTCAAGGGAAAATCACCGTTTATGAATTTGGCCCTTAGTAAATTATTAAAGTAATGTGCATAAGACTACAGTAGATATAAGAGTATGTGCGATACATGTAATGATGTGTCCCACTCTAATATCACAGCCAGAGTGCCAGACTGGCTGATGAAAGGCCTAGCATACTAATGCTATGGCGTGTATACTGATATGATGTATACAAATAACAAAATTGGTATTGTGAGTATTCTAAAGAATCTATTTACAGAGAATGTGCATGCAGTATGAGCTAGGGTTATTCCATCTACTGTAGTGAGTGTGCAGGAAAAAACTTTAGAATAAACCACTTTAAAACATAGGGGTGCATACAATAGATTGGTCACAACAGATGTATATCTCCTTCATGTTCCGATTACATTATTTCGTTAAAAACGCGTTTTGTAGCCCAATTCAGGGCGCTTAGTAGGACATAATATTCTTTAAATTTGCGGGCGCAGTTTAGTTATTTCTCGGTGTAAAAGAACCGCCTTTAATTTATGCGCACGCAACACGTTATGTAATGCTGCTTTCACACTGTGGCGAATATTCTTGCGAATATGAATATTTGAATTTCGCGGTGAATTCGCCCAAGAAATGCGATTGGATAGTGAATATTTTCATTTCGGTCACCCGTCGGTCGTCCCTTGACCTCTCCTTAAATATCTTACAAATATATTACGAATGCTTACCAACTTTACCAATGGCTTACCAATGCTTACGAAAATCGACGGCGAATGACCATCTTCACAACATTCGCTGAAATTTAGGAAGCGCTTCCTAAATTGACCGATCTTCGTAAGGAGGTGAAGAATGACTTGTGAACGTTCCGAATTTGTTACCAACGCTTACGAAGACATACACGGCGAATGTTGCGAAGTTTGAGCGATTGTCAAATATTTTCATTCGTAAGCACATTCGCTAGCATATTCGCCACAGTGTGAGAGCAGCATAAACAAAAATTGGTTGAAGAGTGACGTCGCTGGTAGATTGTCTTTATAATGTGATCTCTGATCTCATCTCTTAACCACATTTATATGTAAAACCCGATGCGTTTGCATAACGCTAGGCACATTTGAATATTGTAAACAGAGGGCACATCGTCTATACCCTGCACAACCAGAGAAGTGGCGTC
Organism: Crossaster papposus; assembly: GCA_037893245.1. Classification (NCBI taxonomy): domain Eukaryota; kingdom Metazoa; phylum Echinodermata; class Asteroidea; order Velatida; family Solasteridae; genus Crossaster; species Crossaster papposus. Next base: position 1,347,793 of record JBAIAA010000152.1, read on the forward strand.
TAAACACAACATTTCTGCTACATTGGTTTTTTTTAAAGCAAGGCGGGCGGGACTTTATACATTTCTTTATCTCACCTGGTCAACTTGTGGCAAGCTATCAAACGTACGTCCTGCCCAGGATTAATACACGAGTATGCTGACAGGAAATGTTGTAAACGTGAACCTATTAAGAAAGATAAGTACGGCATTATTTTAATTGGTAATTCTATTTTGCACTACGTAAAATCTTTGATACAGCGGGATGTCATTTTTCCAAAAGCACATTGGAAATGTACTTTTTAAGTTTATATTAACGGAATTGAAACAGCTTGCCCATAGCAACGAGGCCCCATGCAGGGATGTCCTCTGTTCTTCCTTTTTATTTGTAATCGCAGGACAAGAGGATTGTCAACAGAATACTACGATCTAAGAATCAGTGTGCGCATTTCTGTGTTTCCAATCCATTAGAAATAAGCCTACTTTTATAATTCACTAACAAATATTATTCAGTATACCCAGTCCCTAAATTCGATTTTGCAACAAATTTGTTGTCGATTGCTGTATTATAGTATTATATTGTTTGCAGAAGACAAGACCCGATTCAACCAATGTGAAGCGATACGAAAATATAAGATTACAATTGACTTGTTTTTCGTGCTTTGTGAAAATGATAAAACAACATTTTTCGAAGTTTTCTAAGAGAACTTTCTCACACTAGGGCAAAGCTACATGAAATATCCAAACGTTTTCAGAGTCAGTTTAACATTCAACATTCCAAATCGTGTCTTATTATCAGCTAAATTATATTTTAAGGTTTGGGTATTTGAAAGCGGACGGAAAAACTTACAATTCGATATACTTCAGTCGCTCCAGAAAATCCGTCAGCCCATGGAGGAATAAGAACGAAGCACGTCTGCAACATAAGAGATGTACATGTTGCTGCGTACGTATACCACCACCAATCGCTTTTATAACGAGAATCATTACGCATGTAACAGTACGCTTACCATTAATGTACATTGTAGATCAATTGCGATTGTGTACGATGTACGAGTATTGAACATATCTTTTCAAAATCGTTATCATGTAAATTACAAGATTGCGACATTCAGTTGGGAAATCTCAGGTGAAGTCCCTTGTATTAAAGGTGTGATACACCATTAGTAATTGCTTGAATTATCAGGATGGGTTGATTTGGGGGTTGTATTTTATAGTAAATATCGTTTAACTAAACTGTCAAGTTTTACAGTCATGGATGCCGAGAAAGAAGCAGGAAAATCAGCGTTCATTTTTTTTTTTGCCATCGCCGTCCGGCAATCGCGATTTTTCTAATAGTAAAATTCAATTTTCGGAACAATTACAAGATATTTAGAGCAATCATTTTACTGGATGCCAATATAGAGGATCATTATTTACTTTCAAATAAGAAAGATATTTCTTAATAATTAGGTAGAAAACAAAATTGATATCTGCAAATGTATGTTCTACCTTTAAGGCAGAGCGCAATGGCACGCTGGTGTGTGGAATGTTAGGTTAATCATTTGTTAGTCTTCCGCGATAATGCAAGGCCAGTCCCTATACAAAACAACAACAGAAACAAAGAATTTTGCTTACCTGGGATTTTCTTTGTTCTCTTTTTTTTTTTTTTTTTTTTTTACTTGGCCTAAGTCCAAAGTCCTAAGTCCAAGGTTTGCTTAGGCACCTAGTATTTCAGCACACAATCATTTTATAACTAAAGGGAGAACCAGACTAAATGGGAGTAATTTATTAAACATTACTGTATATAGATAGAGAGTACAAATGCTACGATAACCTACTAAACACTACAAGCTAGATATTGTCGTGATTTAGCTTTAGACTCAGCTTTTCATGCCATGATGAACTCACGGTTACCAATAAATGATTTCAATGTTGAATACAAAATGATCTAATGCGATTATTCACCTATGTTTACAATCTGAATATTATTGTGGAATTGTTATTATTGTGGAATCAGTGATTTACAAAACGTCCTTTTACAAGTATGAGTAATTAGCATCAATGTTTTTTTCACTGACTAAAATCCACGATTCAATAACAATTTTTTCAAAATCTAGCTTAATCTTGTTGTATAATGATTTAATGGTATATATTCACTCTCGTGGTCGAATCATAGGTGATTCCAGCGGCGTAACTAGGGTCTGTATAGGGCGCATCTGGGGTGCACTGAACTATATATTGTTTGTGTGCAATTTTGTATACCAAACAAACAAACATATATCTACATTCGTCTTATGAAAACACCCCCCCCCCCCCCCCCCGCCCTCAATGAACTATTGTCCAATCACAGCTGAGATTGCCAGTGAGAGCGAGTGACAGCTGCCACCGCGCGTCAAGCATTATTTTCACACAGGAACGAACGCGTTCTTTGAATCGCCGAAATCAGTGGCGCGTTGTTACTCAAGTTGTCAGTGGCACTTGCATGCCCAACAACAGATGAAGACAGAAGAGGAGCTAAGAATTGTATACCCAGCACGACATGTGGCAGCGGGGTACCCCCCTCTTATCCCTATACCATTTGTATGCAAATTAGGTCAAAATATGATAATTATGCAAAAATATAATAATTATGCACAAATGTCCTTATTGTCTCCTAAATTATTTGATAAGGGGTTAATCTTGCATTTGTATGCAAATTAGGTCAAAATATAATAATTATGCAAAATTGTCTAAAATGTCCCTTAAATTATTTGATGAGAGGTTAGCCTTGCATTTGGATGCAAATTAGGTCCCGATATACTAATTATGCAAACATTTATCAAATGTCCCTTTAATTTATTTGTATGCAAATTAGGTAAAAATATGATAATTATGCAAACATTTCTCCAATGTCCCTTAAATTAATTTATGAGAGGTTAGCCTTGCATTTGTATGCAGATTAGGTCGAAATATGATAATTATGCAAAAATATAATTATTATGCACAAATGTCTCCATTGTCATCTAAATTAATTTTAACCTTGCATTTGTGTGCAAATAAGGTCAAAATATGATAATTATGCAAAAATGGTCTCAAAGGTCCCTTAAATTATTTGATAAGGGGTTAGCCTTGCATTTGTATGCAAATTAGGTCCAGATATAATAATTATGCAGAAATGTCTTAAATGTTTCTTAAAGAGGAAAGCCTTGCATTTGTATGCAAATTAGGTCAAAATATGATAATTATGCAAAAATGGTCTCAAAGGTCCCTTAAATTATTTGATAAGGGGTTAGACTTGCATGTGTATGCAAAAAATGTCCTAAATGTCCCTAAAAATAATGTATAAGTGGTAAGCCTTTCATTTTTATGCAAATTAGGTCAAAATTTGATTTTGTCCAAAAATGTCTCTCAAATTTCTTGATAAGGGGTAAGCCTTGCATTTTTATATATAAGGGGTCAGCCTTGCATTTGTATGCAAATTAGGTCAACATATTACATTGTTATGCAAATTAGGTCAAAATACAATGTTGTCCTACAATGTCTCAAATGTCCCTAAAATTAATTTATAAAGGGTTAGCCTTGCATTTTTATATATAAGGGGTCAGCCTTGCATTTTTATGCAAATCAGGTCAAAATACGATTTTGTCCTAAAATGTCTGTAAAATTAATATATAAGGGGTAAGCCTTGTATTTGTATGCAAATTAGGTCAAAATTAAATTTTGTTCAAACATTTATCAAATGTCTCTAAAATTTGTAGGGGGTTAGCCTTGCATGTTTATGCAAATGAGATCAAAATTAAATTTTGTCCAAAAATGTCCCTAAAGTTTGTTGATAAGGAGTAAGCCTCTCACAACGAATTTGTTTTTATCCATTGATTTAAAATTTGGTATTAATTCTGATTGTTATTCTTTTGGTTACATTCAAAGCATTCTCTGATAGTTGATGTACTATTAGGTTTGGATGTGTTGTTCATGCATGATACCACTACAGTGAGGCGTCAACCGATAGCATACTTAAGCAATCCTGAAAATGTTCCTTGTTTTGTCTTTTTGTAAACAGTGACGTCCCCTCCGTTGTTTGTTGTGACAGTTCCTTTCCAGACATAGTTCTCCGTAGGGTTCTCTAGATGATGCCACTGATTGTCGTTCGCGACTACAGCCACACCGTCTGCATCTGGAACGTAGAGCCTGAAAGCCACCTCGGTATTCGCAGGTAGGGTACCCTGCATTGGTTCCACAAGTTGGCAGCTGTCACCGAAAAGATTATACACAACTGGAAAGGTTGTGGGGTTGGACGGGTCGTTCGTAGACTCCACCAGAAAATCCCCCATGTACTGCAGGGGGCTGCCTTCGCTACTGGCCGGCTTGGCGAAGAGTGTACAATTGAATAATCCTTCTGAAGGAACGGCCACTAGATACGCGAAACCGTCCTCCGTGTTGGTTCTTAGGACGCTATTAGCCGAGCCTACCCCGCCGGCTTTGGACAAAGCACAGTTGGTCTCAATGGGTCGATTCTTGTCGGTTTTGAACTCCACTTTGGCAAGACCCGTGTTGCCGTCGGGTACCACTGAAGGGTTCGTTCCCTTGAATGACAGTCCCATAGCCGTGGCTTTGGCATTTAGACCCCACTGGGGCACAGTCGGGTAGGGGTTCTTGGGACACGACACGGAAGTACATCTTAGAAGGAAGTCGCCCAGCCATTCCTTATCTTTGTCCGATGTGGTTCTTTCCTTGGCAAAGAGAGTTAACTTGTAGTCGACGACAGAGGGAGCGTTCACCACAAGATTGACGGTTTTGAAATCCTCCTGGTCAACGTACAAATACGAGTACTGACTGTATGTCTGCCCGGAGGCCTTGCCGGTTAGGGCGTGGGAAACCGAGATCGGCTGGTTAGACGAGAAGCCGAATTTAACCGAGTCTTTAAACTCAATCAGAGATTTGTAGTGACTCAGGCTGGATGGGTTTATGCCGAGCTCGAAAAAGCCTGGTTTCAGAAAGGGCGCCGCTTCGTATTGTGTCAGAGTCCACGGTGTATCAAGCAGTTGCCACTTGTCCAGGTTTTTGTCTTCGTGGTAAGGAAGGTGTGAGTAAATAAACTTCTCGGGATCGGACAGAAAGTAGTTTTCTTCGAACTTGAACTGAAACACACAAAAAAGATCCACAAAGTATTATGCGTATTTCGAAACCCTGAAAAAAGACAAACGTTGATACCTGTCGTATTCTTATATTGTTGTTGTGGTACCATGCAGGCATTCTAATGAGGCAAATTATTATGAATATATAGGTTACAAATAAGCCATTTGCGAGTTAAATTTTAATAACATCTGGTACACTGACTTGCTCAAAAATGCTTGGCACATTTTCACTTTAAATTCTCCAGACCAAAGAGACTGTTACTGTAGATCACGTGATTCGGGGCAAGCCTTATGCTAGCAACCCCGACCCCAAGCACCGGAATGGTCTGGTGTCTTTGTGCTATACTCATCTATTGTGAACCATGTATTGTTGCTGAGCGTCTCTTATAGGTAACTATACAAGAACATAGTGTACCAGATGTTATTTAAATTTAGCTATGGCTTTGAGATGTTGGTGATGTACAATATGTAATCATGTGCCCAATCATCCTTGACTCATAAGCTATATACCCACAAAGTTTCGTAAAAATCCACCCAGCATTTTTTCGTAATCAGACAAACAGACATGACAAACGCCTGCAAAAAAAGAACGTCCTTGGCGAAGGTAATATTATTTAAGTAAAGACATTATACCTGGAAGGGATGGTCGGGATTCACGAAGCCGGTAGCCCACGTGCAGTCAACGAGTCGCCAGGATTTGTCCACATAGACCGCGTTCCAGGCGTGGTCGGTGGCCTTGCCCTCAAACGCGTCCCCTGGGGAATATCCAGCACCTTTGGCGTGTCCGCTGATCTTCTCACACGTGATGCCTGCCCGCCTGAAAAGTGGTACAAATCAGTGGATATATAATAACTAATCATAGTTGGAGAGGCTAATCATCCTTATACTCGCAGCTGGGATGCTTAATCGCGAAGGACGCGGCTATACACGTTGTCGGGTCGATGGCACGTAAAGGCGCCTCTTGCAGCCAGCCATACGACCCATTATCTGACAACGGAGCACAGCCAAAGATCCTAAATGTTTATTTCTATGGAGGGAAAAAAAGCCGGAGAAAAACCCTCGTGGCACAGGAGTGAATCATAACTAACTCTACTTACATAATTGGTTCAAGCCGGGAATCGAACCCGGGCCACGTCGATGAGAGACGAGTGCTTTTACGCACTTGCCACCCATACCTTCATTAAAAACGTTATTCATAAACCTCACTGATGAACCGGTAAACCTCAACTTGTGAATACTGTTGGTAAAACAAAGTCTTCTTTTTACGGGCCCAATGTGATCCAAGAGATTTGCAACATCTGGACATACGTACGAATATCCCGAAATCTTCGGATGTGCGCGCTCTACCGAATTCACCTTTTGGGAAGCTATGACCCCCTGGGTGGGGCGCCCTAAGACAGATAGACATGTAATAGCGAGTCGGTTCTAGCCACGGTGGGCGGCGCCGGGCGATACCGCCCGGCACTCCAAATTTCCGCCCGGCACTTGGGTTCAAATTGGCTGTGCCGCCCGGCACATTGTTTTTTTTTTTTTTTTTGTTTTTTTTAAATTTTTAAATCAAATTATGAGCACAAAAGAAAGAGAGGAGATACCAAGTCACATTAATCATGTTAATGTAGTGATTTATTTTATTATTATTTTATTTTGGTAGACCTAAATATTTTTAGGAACTTAATCGTTGCGGTGTCTCATAGGCTCTTCCTAATTACTTAAACAATGACAGTATTGCTTATCCATGCAATGCAAAAAAAACATTAATTGCCGTCCAAATCCGGCTGCAAGTACTGGTTATTAGAATAACTTTGCTTCGGTAACGCTGTTTTTACAAAATTAAAAGTGGTTACAAAAAACGTTACCTGCACATGTCCTGGAATAGCTGCCCGTACCCGTCACACACCCCACAACCTCTCCTAAGCACCTCATCCAGGGCACAGCTCTCTGCCTGAATGTTACAGCAGCCCTCCACGTCATACCTTAAAGAAGGGTAAAACAGGGTTTAATCTCGAAAAAGAAACCACGTTGATCATTGGAGATTCTCGGTGTATGACTTTGTAGACTCGGAAAAAAAAGTTACTGTTCTCCCAGTCTTCAGACTTATGGACAACCTGGTGCACTTTCCCAAAACTCCCAGCAAACCAGCAAACTCCAAGCCAACATCGACTGAATTTACATCAGAATATGAATTATTGTCACTAGATTTATTAGGAATAACATTAATCAAGCTTTATACATGTATACAGATGATGTGATTACTCACTCAATGTTGTTTGTGATCCACCGGAAAAGCACGCGAATCTTCTCTATAGGTCGTTTGAGCAAACCTCGATTAAATATTTCACGAGGAGTTGAATCGAGCTGGCTGCGGATTTTGGTGCCTTGCGAATCAGTCAAAACAAAGAATAATTTCATCAAACAATCAGAGAGTCGCTAAATCGAGCGTTTGCCTGTGCCTACCGCTCATACTGGGCGCCGGGAAGGTATGTTATTACGCACTTTAGATTTCTGTTAAAGAAACGAATGGCATTGCGGGTAGCGTACCATGACCTTTTGAATTTCATGCGGCGCAACTGACTTGCGGAACTGGTGACATCTAGTTTACAGCTCACACATTGTCTATCTAATCGGAGCTCAAAGCGCATCAGCCTTGCCACCAGCGCCCGAGCGAATATTAAGTAAAGAATGAATAAATGAACCTATAATGATTCGGTTAGTCAAACCGACCATCCATCCACCTTTAAAACAACATATTGCAGACCAATCAATCACCCTGAACCACCCTGAACCGACCTAAACCGCCCGACCGACCAACTACACAGTCGGAAAAATGTAGCCCAGTATAGGTGCAACATGGTACACTTTAAAAAGTCCCGGGAACAGATTTGACCCTGCATGAAGCCTGACCATTTTTCCGGGTCAGAATGACACTTTTTCTGGTCATAGTGACACTTTTTCGGGGTCAAAATAACCCGGAAAAGGAATCAAAGGAGTGTAATTTTGACCCGGAAAAATGTCAGTCTGACCATAGAGCAAGGAACAGCTCTATGGTCTGACCAGAGACTGTTTATAGTGTACGTTATACGATACGATACCACTGCCCAGGTCAGTCAATGAGTATGCCATAAATGTTAATATATATCTTCTTTCTCTTAAATTTACTTTATTCTTTGTCTGTAGCCCACACCTTTAAGTGGCCCTAATTAGGCATTTTGTAATAGGCGAGTTCCAATTTGTTTTAAAGTCAATGAGATTGTTATCAAGAGGAAACCAGGCTTCTCCTCCCTTGGGACAAACGGCAAGTCGTATGTTTTCATACCAGGATTCGCCTATACTTTACCTTCAGTGCGTGGTCGTCAATATCTGTGAACACGTTCGAGTCCAAAATGTATTCCTTTTTCTTTGTCGCAGGGGGAGTGGGCTCGGGTGAGTACTCGCCGTTCTTTGTCGGTTCGCTCTTGAGGATCAGCGGGCTAGATAAATGGACATCCCTTGCCGTCTGTGCGTCGAGTGTCTGCTCTGGTTGTGTTTGCTGTTGGGACACCTGCTGCTGCTGCTGCTGCTGATGCTGATGTTGCGGATGTTGCTGATGCTGCCTTGGTTCTTGGCGCCGATTTTTGGCAAGCTCGTCCTTTTTAGGACTAGCTGAATCGCAGGCCGCGGTTTTAGACGCTCCACATCCCATTATGGGACAATAATGTCTGCATGCACATGAATACAGTTAGAGGCGATCGATGGCTTTGTACTGATCTATTCTATTATGTTGACATTAGTAGGTTCTGTATATTTAATTACTCACACCTAAAAGAATAAAGAGCATGCAGCTCCAAGCTGCCCTCAGTGCATTCGGTTTGTTTGTTACCTATTAAACCTAAATAATCGGTATTTTGTAATTGGATGTATGGACAAATTACAATCTTCACATGGATCTGTTCTTTTTAGTCTTGATCTGATATTTAATTCGTGTTGAGAGTTTATTTATATTGCATTTTTTTATTTCTCAAAGTACCCGGTAACTCCTAGGTGTAAGAGAACAAACTAATATTTAAGCCAATTGTATTATGCCAATATGATATAAAGCGGCGTTATTTCATCAATTTGTTTTGGGTTTAGTTTGTTTAATAGGCAATGCTATTTGAAATACGACCATGACAAAATATGAATGACAGTTACCGTTCAATTGGACGCTAGAAGTTTCTATAGAGTTCTGCAACAAGTCATGCTTCACTGCGTTGTGTCTGTGGTACCTCATGACCTTCCACAGCAGCGTGTTTGCGTGTTTGCGTCCGAAGTCCACAAGGCGATGTTGGCCACAGACGCACGCGCACACATACAGATTGCCTTATGAAATGCCATCTGCCGGAGTACTATTTGGAATTTTTTCAAACATTAATTGATATTACGTTATGCTTGTACATGTATTTGCATCGCGTACGTGCATACAATGTATGTACCGTTGACTTGCGGCGTTTTCTGTCATTTAAAAAAAATATAATTCTGAATTTCAACGAGTTCTGTACTCAAACCAAGAGTTGCATTTCTCTGCGCTGTCAACATGTATTAAAATGTCATGCATACGTACGCACGGACAAAAATGGGCTCGTGTATACGTTGCCAAGCGACTTCTGAACGTACACGTACATGTATCAGTAGCGCATGGAGTTAAAGTCGGTTGTTAACGATCTCTTTATGTGAGTGTGTTCGCAGTTCACCAATTATTTACAATGGATCGACCTTTCTTTTATATCCGGGTTCAGTGCTTGGACTCTGCTCAGCTGGTGGCGCAATATACCGACCGTACGCGACTTAATTAACAGGTTGATGTTGCGCGAATAATGTTTCCTATGAAGCCAGGTGACTTCGCTTGCAAAAGTTGAACCCGTCCCGGCGTTGCAACGCAAATGGCATGGAGTACAAATCGCATGAAGTATGCGCCGGCCTTAACACCTGTGTTACTATGGGCCTTTTCGAATCCCTGGCTTTGTCTCCGTCTTAGGCTTAATAAGGCAAATCTAGGTTTCAAATTGCGGGAAATCCAGCCACATTCTGGTGCTTGTTGTGCTTCAGAAACATTCAATCGGTTGACGTGAACCGACAAGTTCGAATATTTGTATTTGCTTCTTAATGATTCGGATATCGGAGACGAAGCCGCGCCGAAGAAGAAGCAAAGGATTCGAAAAAAAACCTAGTACCCCCCTTATTGGTATCGTGCTACTGGTGTATGACATAATGGCAATACAAATGTAGTCCTTGATGACGTCATGTGTTGGGTTTTTTCATGATGCGCCATATGCAGCAAGAAATGGGGCAAAAAGAACAATAAAACTATAACGGTAAATTGTAGTATGTTTTTGTTAATATATTCTGCATACATAACATTTCAAAAGCAAACCTTTGCACGCTCCATTTCAAATCTGAGTACATTCAAAATATAGATCAACGTTAAGTACATTCATTTTGCATGTTGAAATATTTATACAATGATATAAAATCTAAACTATATAAGGCATTTATGTCAACCTAGCTGTCGTACATTAAAATGTAATTTATGACAAATGTAACATTTCTGCATATTATAATAAAAGCTGTCGTGGTGGTTCACCTTAATATGAAAGAAAATAATTAATTAGCCGATTTAACCTATATTAAAATGTTACCTAATAGTATCACATACACTTAATTAAATTTAACTTTCGTCGCTGCAATATTTAAAAGCAAACCTTTTGTTAGATAAATCCAAAATTTCGTCACCGACACCATGAACTGACACCCGGTGGTCCCCGTTTCAAAATTACAATTCGGAGAAAAACGCTTTTAAAGGTTTGACACGAATTAACTCAGTCAAATAATACATACTTGTCGGATTTTAGTATCATTTCGTCGGCGTTTGTCACGGTTAGGGTGTTATACACCGTACTATTTTCTCAGTTTGATACACTTCCGGAGAAGATTGGGCAACTGGGGGCGACGGCTTTGGTTTTATGTGGGGATGTATATCCCCACATCTCTTAGTTAACGTTAGTTAACATTAACTAGTTAACGTTATCCACTAATTTGTTCAATAATTTTCTGTTTATATAATAATCCTTTCAAGCAATATTTTTTTAAATCTTTAAAATCTATATATACTGCCCTGTATAATTCGTTTACCCCGTGCGACCGATTCCTTTAATTATTTAAATGTTTTGACGGTCAACAATAATTAAAGTTCTCATGTCAACACTAAAGCGGGAATATGTACCTTATCTTTCGTTAATTTCATACAATTTAAATGTTGCGCTCGTTCAAAATCACCGAGTTTCCCAAAATAGATTTGTTAACTGTACGTTCAATTTGCTGAAATCGATATAAATGTATGATCTTGGCAAACACTTTATACAAAATAACCAATACAATAGGCCTATTCGCTATTAAAAGCCTTTCCGTAAAACGGGGTAGCTTTGGCCCGCAGAGGTAACTTAGGCAACTGTTTTCAATAATTTAAATTGTATGTTTTTTTCTAGTATTTTTTCTAGTTATTATCTAAATGATTAAAAACGAGTTGAAAAATATTATTAAACTGGATATTTTATCAATCTCATAACATTTTACTGCTAATAACTATCTGCAAAGTTGCCCCTAAATTACCAAAGCGACCTAATTTACGTTACGATCTAGGAAATATTACCTACAATGTTTTCAACAAACCTTTTAAATCAAAACATTTCATACACCAACCTTCGGTCGTAAACAAAGTCTGTACTAACTGAAAATGAAAAAAACTAATTTAATATTTTCTCGTTTTATGCTACCCCACAACCAACCATTTTGTCTTTGTAACTTAAAAAAATTCTTAGAGTAAACCCACTCTCAACAAAGGTCATTTAAAATGGCTTTGAGTATCAGTTTCTGTAAAGTAAAGTGTACATTAACATTATAAAACTCATAAACTATAAAACTACATTCTGTTTATAATGACATATCAATACCAATCATTTCAGCATAATCAGTTTAGTACATACATAACTTTCGCTGTCGCTTTCAAAAGGCAATTTATTTTTTCTGACTACCGATCATACCACTTTGCTTATTTTTCAGTTTAAAATTGCCAAATCTCGTTTCTTTTTAGCATTTTTAAAGAACATCATTTGCCCGTTAAAAGTAACACAGCCATTTAATCTGAGTAACGCGGAGTGCAACAGTTAATTACATATTATAAATTGTAATTAACAACATTTAAATCCTTATACATTCTACCTTTGAAAGCTCCACATAAATCGCTATATATCGAGGACCACCGCTTGGGATCACCCAAGAAAACAAAATGTTTCCGATACATACTCTAACATTGTTCTGGTTTCTTAGTAATTTAGGCGGAATTCTAATAAGCTGGCTAAACTGTGTACCTATATTAAAGCGCAATTTGAATTAAACTAATGCACTTAGTATGTTGATCTAGCTGAATTGATCACAATGAAAAGGCAAGTATTTTACAACGGTATTCTTAAAGCATAACTTGTTTGCGAAACCTCTGCGGTCTAATTAGAGGTAACGGTTTCGTCAATGATCGTCACCAGCTGTTTCGTAAAAAAACCACCGATGGCTCTCTTTCTTGTGAATGTTTATTTTTTCTTTATGAAGAAGTAAATCAAGCCGCAGGTAGCAAGTACAACAATCACAGCGCCAACAGCAATCGCAGCTATGATGCCCGGAGCTAACCCTTCGTCCTTTCCATCTTTCAAGCCAGCACAAACAGGGATTTGAGATGACCACCGACCATCCTCCAGACAGGTCAATCTGGAAGACCCTTTCAAGGTGAAGCCGTCATCGCAAGCCACATCCACAGTGGCATTGACGAGATACAGAGACCCAGACACAGACCCGTTCTCCACATCACCCGGGTAGCCACAGCTGACAACCTTGACCAATCCCTTCTGGACTTCAGTTATTGTGGTTGACACCACAAGCGTCTCGTTGGCAAAAGACAGACTTCCCGTGATCACCGCATCAAAGACACACTCAATGGAGTCGCCACACAGGTCCTTGATTTCCTGACTGACCTCGTTCAGATCTGGAACGTCGAAGGTCGGGGAAAACTCAGGAAAGTGGTATGTGCCGTAATCAAAGGGGGGAACGTAGGTGAATATGGACTCATCCTGGGCCACCAACCACTCCAAACCAAAGTCGTGAAGATCTTTCAGAGAAGAATCCGGATCCATAATGGTTCCGTTTGGGAACTGCAGGTCATCATCTGGATTTCCGTTAAGGTTTCCAATTAGCCCTTGAACTTGACGCTGAAACTTGGTGTCCAGTTGGGCAATGAAAGACATCACCTCGGTATCAATGAACACAGTGACAGCGATACCAGCACTGAATGCTATGTTGATTTTGGTCAGGTCGGAGTTGAAGCTGATTCGAACACCTCTGAGGTGATGAACTTTGACAGGTATCGAGTCAAAACGCAACGATTCACCATCTACAAGAATCAGTGTTTTGTTTAGGTTAGAAATCTGCACCTGGACTTTGGAGGAATCGTTGGTTTGAAGAACGAATGCTGTGTACACAGAGGCGTTGGTGTTGCGGTACTTCTCCATACGGGCTTGGAAGGTCAAGTTATGTACTGCAGCTGACGCCATCAGAAATTCCCCGGCTCCGTTGAAAGTGAACTTGTAGCCATCCAGACTTGTAAGATGGGGATCTCCAGTGCCCCCAGCCGGTCGAGGTGGGTCGTAATCAGAACAATCATCCGAGGGCCTGTACTTGTAGTATTCTTTACAGTTGTTCGATAGTTTGCATAAGCAAAGCCAAGGAAGGACGTCGTACCACTGATGCCGGATTGTATTCCATAACCCAACTGGACCATATCTGTCGGCCGTTCCTCCCCCAGGGGGACCTACCAGGATGTTCCCGTCTGATCCGTAACAACACTGTTGACCTGCACCAGTAGGCAATGCGTTAACAGACCGGTAACAGTTCTCAGCACCCCGATGGAAGAACCAATTTGCAAAATTCGCCTCCTGTAAGCTTTGGTCCCGGTCAGCTTGTCCTGTGTTGCATGGGCACGGAGGCAGTCCTGTAGGTAAAGTTCTCTTTAACTGGTACTTTGACACTTCACAGGTGATGGCAGTGACTATGATTGCAACCGGGCCATAATATCGTAAGCGCCACAACAAACCCCCAATGCCTCTTCGTCTCCTCAATCCACCAGACGGACTAAGATAAAGTGCTGAGAGTGACAAACCATCGCCGATGAGGGACTCCAGGTCTCTTGGATGTATCATCAGGCTACCGTTATTAACGACATGGCTCTTCACTGCAACGCCATCCATCAAGACTGGATTATCATCGCTGTCGTAGTCTGTTTTTTGTATCATAACAGTCACATGCGAAACGTCTTGATCAAGACTCCTGGGATCCCATGATAACACGATCGGATCGTCGGAGGTTAGGTCAATGATTCCATTGCCATATTCAGATATCCCCTGTTGAATTTGAACTAAAGGTGGTAAATCTTCTTCAGATGCAACGTAGACAATGCCAGAGTACGGAAATGATTCACCATCGTCAAGTGATACATAAACAGATGTAAGTCCGATCTTGTAGAAGGTTGGAGTGATACAGACGACAGTGTAAAAGTCGGTGCGTTCGCCAGGCACCAGAACATCTCCGGTGGCAGTGGCAAATTTACACTTGGCACCTTGAAAGGATATGGTGTTTGTTTGTAGACAGGGAACAGTTATAGTGAAAAGCTCGCCACCTAGTTCTCGAAAATAGTACGGTGTCAAACTGAGCACGTGTTCATTGCTGGGGAGAGACAGACCAGCGGCGTAGCCGTAGGATTCGGAGCTCTCATACCCATAGACAATGACGGAAAGGGGTGATGAATAGGGATCTGTCTGTTCGACATAGTAAACGCCTTCACCTTTTGGAAGTTGAACCGTAATTGACATGTAATTAGTGTGGGGAACGTTGCTTGTGTATACACTTGTGTCGTTGATTGGATAACCGTTAAGATAAACGGTTTCCTGGGAATCGTTTTTCACAATTATATTGATGAAATTAAAGTAACCGCCGGAATCACCGCCAGAATGAGGAGGTGTCGTGAATCCAAACACATAACCAAAGTGTTGTACTGCAGGAATCTGAATGAAAGAAGGATCGACCGTCTTTCCGTTTACAGTTGCCAACTGCTGCATCATCAGGGTCGGATTATTAGACGACACGAGTCCAGAACCGGACAAGCTACCTTCCCAAAATGCTCCCGGTTCGAGTGACTGATCTTGATATCCAGGGATTGTAACGATTGTTCCACTCAAATAAGCAACAACCTTGTAGTTGTTGCTGTCGTTATCTCGGGCTGCTGAGTAGATGTGTTTCTGTCCCCAACTTTTGACAGGCACCAACTGCTCCGTCACTGTGTCACAAGCTGAACCTGCCTGACGTACGCATTCATTACCACTGAACACAGATACCATTTTATTGGTCTGAACAATGCTTCCTGTCAAGTCCTGTGTTCTATCAAGCCCTTGAACGTGAACAGCTTCTAACTCATCTACCATGAAGCGTAGCACGTCCCCAGCATTATAAGTCTGTCCTTCGAATGTAACGGTACCCTGTAAAGTAACCTGAACCGAGGTGGAATCTTCTGTACCAATGACAGAAAACTGTGACGGTAATACTCCTTGCGTAGGTGTTACAACCACGTACTGCATACCCAGATTGTTTGTGGGTATACCAAGGAAGCCATCGGTTGTGTAATCTTGAAAAATCAGACCATATACAGACACCTCACTAGAAGCCCTAACTTCGATTCCTTTCATACTTCTTTCATCACCGTTCATGATTAATTCAACCGGAGCGTTGATTCGTCGAAATCCACCTGCTTCTACATCAAAGCTCTCTTGAAACGGTTCCCCCTCTACTTGAAACTTGCTGCTGATAGTCACGGAAGTTTGCCGATTACTGAAAGCAACTACGAGAATGTAGAGCTTCCTTGTATGGCTGTTTTCATCGGTATTATCAGTAAATCCAATGATAAAGCGTTTGCCTCTTGAGATTCCAAAGCATTTGGGCTGATTGGCGCCTGGTAACTGGAGATCCTGCGCCGACACCGGCATTTCCGCTACTATGGAAGTCATAAAAATGACCAACCAGAAAAGATGTCTCCTCATCAGTACAGGCTTCATTCTGACAGAAAATGGGGGAAAAACCGAAGACTTTACCTACTCATGCACATGCAGTATTCGTTTCAGACGAAATGAGTGGAATGAGGTAACAAAACGTGTTTTCTTTAGGCTATACCCGAAATGCATTAAAATGTTCAAGGCGTCCTATTTTGTTCATATACAGAGTGGCCAAAACAACCAGACAAGCATATCTCAACGGACAAACTTTCACTACCCCGAGGCCAAAACTACCTATACCAATGGATGGATAATCTTTCTAGAAGAAAGCCAAAACCAATATATTTCTGTTTTGGGCAGGTATTTTGTGTCAGTGGTCCTTTCGCACCAAGAAATAACTAAACTGTACCATGTTCAAGGGGATACACCATTTGCAAATATATACAAAAATGTACTACCAAATTATTACGACATATCTTACTTATTTTAAAGTAAATAACGACTGTAGGCATCCAGCAAATTGATTTCACTAGATATCCTGTAATTGTTCCGAAAAATTGAATTTTGTACCAACAATTTACGATTGCCGGACGGCGATCGCGAAAAAAAACACTGCCCGACGCCGGTTGAAAACGAACGCCGTTTCTCTTGCTTTTCTCAGCATCCATGATTGTAAAACTTCGGACGGGTCAGTCAAACGATATTTACAATGCACAATTCTCAAGTTAACGTTGAGAAAACGAATGCTATTTGAATTGGTTCGAAGAAGGGCAGTGGGGGGAGGCTTTGTAAATGGATTAACGTGAACTGGGTTGAAGCTAAGAATACTTTTAAAATTCTTGGTATTGAGTTTTCTACGGACCTTAATTCCATGGTTTGTTAAATTATAATAGGGTTGTCTTTATCCTTACGTAGTCAACATTTTAACGGTTCAAATAGATATTTAACTGTTCTCAGTATAATTGTGGCGGGGTGTTGAGAGCTATTAAGTCGTCTTTCCAGAACGTTTTGTTGGAATATCATATGTATTAATTTCCCCTTCATACCGTTCAACCTTGAAGTCATTTTAAAAGACAAAAAAGGTCGCAAAGAATATATCTGGCCAAATTCATAAACGGTGATGATCACCGCATTATTTTAGTCACGTACAACTCATGTACGGTGGCTAAAACTGAGAAGTGCGCGTGTGGATAAACTCCTGCGATCATCGCAATTCAGTAAGAAAACAATCAGCTGTTTATCCAGCCGTGTGCAAGTTCCTGCTAATACCCCAGTCACAATTAAAGCGGAGCCCGGGCGGCGTGTGCGATTTCTAGGCATCGGCCGGCGTGTAAAGGTCGGCGAAAGATCGTGCGATATGGCGGTCACAGTCACAATTAAAAGTGCCCCGTACGCTGCCATGACGGGGCACGGGGGGTCGCCGACCGGCGATCGGCCGACTTTCTTGGAAATGGGGTCGAATTATTGGCCCGTTTATCGGCCGGTGTCCGGCAGGCACTCGTCCGGTGCCCTGCTTATGTCCTTGCGATACCCCTGCGGTATCCGGCAGGGTGCCAACCAATTTTTACAGGTCGTACGGCGGCCGGACGGGCATCTGTAGTGTGCCTGTCGAGTGGCCAGCGATCAACGGCCGGCGGCAGAAGCTCTCCTCTGACCTTCTTAATGGCCCTGTCACACTAGAACGTTTTAGGCCAACGCGGGAGTAGCGCGTTAAAAATAGTTGATACGCTGGCAAACGCTGAACTTCCACAGAAAAAGTCAAGTTGAACCGTGATTTCAGCGTGTCCATAACGCGTTAATAACGGGTTCATAGCGTTCGCCAGCGCGTGAATAACGCGTTAGTAACGCGCTCGACGACTGCCCAGCGCGTGAGTAGCGCGGTCCAACGCGCGCCAGCGTACGGCAACGACCACATGATTAGTTGTACAAAAAGATGATGCGCTACTACAGTAATGGCCCTGTCACACCAGAACGTTTTAGGCCAACGTGTTGAAATTTCGGCAACACGCGGGTAAACGCTGACCAACGCTAGGCCAGCGTTCGCAACGCGCTGAGCGCGTTACCCACACGCTGGAACACGCTGTCACACGCTGAGACAAAAATACGTTTTTCAACATACCTAACAAAATTCAGCGTTTGCCAGCGTGTGACTGCACACGCTAGCGGCGCGCAAGAAGGCCGTTACTCACGCGTCGAACGCGCTAGACGATCGTTACCAACCCACTACTCTCACGCTGGCGACCCGCTGTCGTATTTTTACTATTTTTATCAGTGATGCGTTCCTTACACGCTGAGCGCGTTCCTCACACGCTACTTACGCGCTGGCATACGCTATGAACCCGTTATCAACCTGTATGAACACGCTGAAATCACGGTTCCACTTGACTTTTTCTGTGAAAGTTCAGCAATTGCCAGCGTATCAACTATTTTTAACGCGCTACTCATGCATTGGCCTAAAACGTCCTGGTGTGGCAGGGCCATAACCATCGTGTCGCAAGCGTACGCCGGCGTACGCCAGCGTGTGATTAGCGGGTTGATAACGATCGCCTAGCGTGTTCGACGCGTGAGTAACGAATCTAAAACGCGCCGCCAGCGTGTGCAGTCACACGCTGGCAAACGCTGGAAATTGTAGCTATTTTGAAAAAAATATTTTTTCCTCAGCGTATGACAGCGTGTCCCAGCGTGTGAGTAACGCGCTCATTGTGTTGCTAACGCTGGCCTAGCGTTGGTTAGCGTTTGCCAGCGTGTTGCCAAAATTACAACACGCTACTCACGCGTTGGCCTAAAATGTTCTGGTGTGACAGGGCCATTAAATAAGAAAATGCCGTTGATACCTCCACAACGCTTGCGGGCACCTGCACAGCGCGTGTAGGTCGCCCGGTTGAGGGAGAGGTTGGCGTTTGCACGCTATACCGCTACAACCTGGTTCTTGTTGCATTGGTGGCTGAAGAAGAGATGTAGTACTTGCACTATGAAACTTGTGTGATAAACTGTGTGTAGATGTAGATGTAGATGAGCCGCTTTTTTTACCCTGCGAGCCCCGGCCGATGCATGACCGATTTCAGGCTGGGCGCCGGCAGATATATTGATTGTCTGGGTTGTCCAAAATTTGGCTCGGCGCCCGCCCGACGTGTGCGATGCCCTGCCGGACATCGGCTAGGCATCGACCGATTTATTGGCGATCAGTTTGCGATGCGAAACGCCGCACCAGGTTTTAAGTCCGAGTTAAAAGTAACTCGATGCCCGCCCGATGCCAAAAAATGACCCGGCAGCCGCAAGGAGTCCCGTGGGGCCCCGGCCGAAAATGCCTAGAAATCCGCCGCAAACTAATCGCAAACCCATCGCAAGCCAATTGTGACTGGGGTATAAGCCGATGTTTAGTGGTCTTGCCTAACACTATTCTATTCATAGCGGATTACATAATATGTTGAATCAAAGGTCATATCTACGATCGAAAACCCGCATATCGATGTGCTCTGCTGATCAGCTCAGTTGACACTAGTGGGAGGGTCGCCATGTCGAAAAAACGCGCTAATAATTTTACTCATGACCAGAAAATGGGTCTAATTGAGAGTGTAAAAGATGGGGAAAAGTTTTTTCTGTGCTATTTCAATGATACGCAGCAGATCCATGGCCATACGTCTGTCCCACAAGCAAAATGGTAACTTGTACACGAGATAAATAAGCCCCTTGGGACGTTTAACATTTCCTTTGTTACTGAGACGCATGTCACTAACCAGGTACGTTTGGTAAACAGCAGCTGATCTAAGCACTCTTCGTGAATTCGGGCCTAGAATTGTACGTTCGATCATCACCTGTTTATACACAGTTTAGCCTAGTTAATCGTGATCAAGGGAAAATCACCGTTTATGAATTTGGCTCATCATGTTTTAGTTTTTTCTAAACATTTAAAAAGGAAGTGTATTGACAAATGGAACGCTAAATTGAATATTTATTTAGATTTGTCCAAATGGTCTTTAATTTTTGATATTCCATATTTCTGTACTGTGGACACGAAATTAAGATGGTTTCAGTTTTGATTAACTCATCGGATCTTGGGAACTAATTCAATTTCTTGTTGGTCTTCGGTATTTGTATGGATCAAGGAGAAGACCAACTTTTCTAATGGACAAAGAAGTATTTTTATTTGGTAATTATGTCAATAGTAAAGTGGTTCATTTGATATTACTGAATTGTAGATTTCATGGGTATAAAATATAATTAATGTAAAATGCTCTTCACTTTTGGTGCTAAAAAGATATGTGAAACATTATATTTCAATGGAAAAATGTATGTTCTACACTAACTCTTTCTTGACGTTGGGCCAAGGTTAATTTGTTTACAACATTAATGATTGTATCTTGTACTTGTCAGCTACAAATGTTTGTACGGCTGTCAAGAAAATATACAGTGAGAAACATTTAATGAGAAACAAAAAATAAAATCAAAAATACAACCTCCTAGTTTTACCCTTTCAGGATCATTTAAGCATTACCAATGGTGTATCGAACCTTTAAAGGAAACTATGTCTTAAAATCCCCCCCCCCCCCGAAAAAAAAATTAAAAAAAAAATATATATATATATAGAAAATATTAGATATATTTCAAACATAATGGTTGAAAATAAACTAACCTAATGCCCTAACGGTTCCGAAAAAAACCTGGTTGTTTACATCGGACACGAGGGTGTACCTAAATGTTCGATACACGTTGTGCGTTTCCCATAAATTGCATACGGCACCAATGCACAAATGTGGTTTATTACACGTTCGCCAAAGGCGAACACTTTCCAGGTGAAATCATCCCTAAATCCGAATAGCTCGAGATTAAGTTGGGAGTCACTTTTGTGACCCCCTAAACTTGTTCTACACAAGAAAGACCACAAAACGCCCAGTAAAAAAAAATGGTTGTATTGATGTGTAGTAAACTGATGTAATCTACAATTTTCGACATACCTACAACCTTTTTCTTGTATGGTTGTTCATGTGCAGGGCATCGACTTATCGTCAGTAAATGTGCTTTTAGCAAGTTATGGGTGGCTTTATTGGTTCCTTTTCTACACATTATGTTTACATTGAACTCTACGTGTTAACCTATATATGTACATGTAATTATCCTAAACACTACACTAAACCTAAAGACTTAGTAAACTATTAAAGTAATGTGCATAATACTACAGTAGATATAAGAGTATGTGTGATACATGTATATGATGTGTCCCGCTCTAATATCACAGCCAGAGTGACAGACTGACTGATGAAAGGCCTAGCATACTAATACTAAGGTGTGTATAATGATGTATATAAATAACAAAATAGGTATTGTGAGTATTCTAAAGAAACTATTTACAAAGAATGTGCATGCAGTATGAGCTAGGGTTATTCCATCTATACTGTAGTGGGTGTGCAGGATTTTATATGTAAAACACGATGCGTGCGCATAACGCTAGGCACATTTGAAAATTGTAAACAGAGGGCACATCGTCTATATCCTGCACAACCAGAGAAGTGGCGTCTAGACACAACATTTCTGCTACATTGCTTTTAAAAGAAGCAAGGCGGAAGGGACTTTATACATTTCTTTATCTCACCTGGTCAACTTGTGGCAAGCCATCAAACGTACGTCCTGCCCAGGATTAATACACGAGTATGCTGACTGGAAATGTTGTAAACGTGAACCTATTGAGAAAGATAAGTACGGCATTATTTTAATTGGTAATTCTATTTTGCACTACGTAAAATCTTTGATACAGCGGGATGTCATTTTTCCAAAAGCACGTTGGAAATGTACCTTTTAAGAAAGTTTATATTGATGGGATTGAAACAGCTTGCCCATAGCAAGGAGGCCCCATGCAGGGATGTCCTCTGTTCTTCCTTTTTATTTGTAATCGCAGGACAAGAGGATTGTCAACAGAATACTACGATCTAAGAATCAGTGTGCGCATTTCTGTGTTTCCAATCCATTAGAAATAAGCCTACTTTTATAATTTACTAACAAATATTATTTATTATACCCAGTCCCTCAATTCGATTTTGCAACAAATTTGTTGTCGATTGCTGTATTATCAATAAATTGCTGTAAAATCAATATTGTTTGTAGAAGACAAGACTTGTATTCAACCAATGTGAAGCGATACGAAAATATAAGATTACAATTGACTTGTTTTTCGTGCTTTGTGAAAATGATAAAACAACATTTTTCGAAGTTTTCTAAGAGAACTTTCTCACACAAGGGCAAAGCTACATGAAATATCCAAACGTTTTCAGAGTCAGTTTAACATTCAACATTCTAAATCGTGTCTTATTATCAGCTAAATTATATTTTAAGGTTTGGGTATTTGACTACGGACTGAAAAACTTACAATTCGATATACTTCAGTCGCTCCAGAAAATCCGTCAGCCCATGGAGGAATAAGAACGAAGCACGTCCGCAACACAAGATATGTACATGTTGCTGCGTACGTCATGACGTATACCACCACCAATCGCTTTTATAACGAGAATCGTTACGCATACACGCACAACATAGGGTAGATCCTATATTATTATACGTATACGTATTAGAACGTATGACCTTTTTAAACGTTGTCATATAAATTACAAGATTGCGACATTCAGTTGGGAAATCTCAGGTGAAGTCCCTTGTATTAAAGGTGTGATACACCATTAGTAATTGCTTGAATTATCAGGATGGGTTGATTTGGGGGTTGTATTTTATAGTAAATATCGTTTAACTAAACTGTCAAGTTTTACAGTCATGGATAATAATAATAATAATAATAATAATGAGATTTGTAAAGCGCACATATCCACCCTGCAGGGTGCTCAAGGCGCTGTAGACAACAACAAGTAAAGTAAGTAAGTAAGTAAATTAATCCTTGAAAATTTGTGACATCTAGTAAACCTAGTTGTACAATGGCATGATCTGAGTTCAAGTGGCAATGAATTCCAAAGTCGAGGAGCTGCAACAGAAAAAGATTTGGCGCCCCATGTTCGTTTAGCAATTGGTTCCTTGAGAAGTTGCTGGTTACTTGATCTAAGAGTTCTTGCTGGAGAATATTCATGTAGTAGTTCCTTAATGTAGTAGGGAGCCTTGTTGTTTAGAGCTTTGTGGACCAGAAGCATGAGTTTGAAAACAATCCTTTGGGAGACAGGAAGCCAGTGTAGTTCCTTCAAAATGGGGGTTATGTGACAGTTCCTCCTAGATAAGGTGATGATGCGGGCAGCAGTATTCTGAAGACGTTGAAGACGGTATATTTGATTCTTAGGGAGTCCGTAGAGTAGTGAATTGCCGTTGTCTAGTCGTGAAGTCACAAATGCATGGATAATGTGCTCGGTAGCACTTCTATTCAAATACTTGCGAATACGACCAATGTTTCTA
Organism: Crossaster papposus; assembly: GCA_037893245.1. NCBI lineage: Eukaryota > Metazoa > Echinodermata > Asteroidea > Velatida > Solasteridae > Crossaster > Crossaster papposus. Next base: position 1,371,341 of record JBAIAA010000152.1, read on the forward strand.
ATTTGGAATGATGCCAAACGGACAGTGTTAGCAACGTGAGATTTAAATGTCATTGCGGAATCAAATATAACCCCCAAGTTCCGGGCCTGCAACGATGGGGCTATCTGTGCATCACCGATTGTCATAAATGGCACAGGCACCTTTTTTAATTGTTGGCGTGATCCAAACAAGAGAAACTCCGTTTTTTCCTCATTCAGTTTTAGAAAGTTGTTTTTCATCCAGCATCGGATCTCAGAGATGCATTGCTCCAGTCTTGCAATCGAAGAATCGGCAGGCTCCTGTAAAGACTTGAAGGATATGTAGAGTTGAGTATCGTCAGCATAGACATGGTAGTTCAGATGATGTTTCAAGATGATATCACGAATTGGCAAGGTGTAAAGAGTAAACCACTGTGGGCCTAGCACAGACCCTTGTGGTACAGAGTACTCTAAAACAACAGGATCTGATATTGCATTGCCAATGCTGACATGCTGGGTTCTATTTGAGAGATAGGACCTGCACCATTCGAGAGCCGTGTCGTGTATACCGAGATAGTTTTGAAGTCGAGATAAGAGGATGCCATGATCAACGGTATCGAATGCTGCACTCAAATCGAGCATAACCAGCGCAGTGATATCGCCATTATCCATCGAAGACAGGATATCATTACTGACCCTAACAAGCGCAACTTCCGTCCCGTGGAATGGCTTGTAATGGATGCCGAGAAAGAAGCAGGAAAATCAGCGTTCATTTTTTTTTTGCCATCGCCGTCCGGCAATCGCGATTTTGTTAATAGTAAAATTCAATTTTCGGAACAATTACAAGATATTTAGAGCAATCATTTTACTGGATGCCAATATAGAGGATCATTAGCGTTCTTTTTTTTTTTGCCATCGCCGTCCGGCAATCGCGATTTTTGTAATAGTAAAATTCAATTTTCGGAACAATTACAAGATATTTAGAGCAATCATTTTACTGGATGCCAATATAGAGGATCATTATTTACTTTCAAATAAGAAAGATATTTCTTAATAATTAGGTAGAAAACAAAATTGATATCTGCAAATGTATGTTCTACCTTTAAGGCAGAGCGCAATGGCACGCTGGTGTGTGGAATGTTAGGTTAATCATTTGTTAGTCTTCCGCGATAATGCAAGGCCAGTCCCTATACAAAACAACAACAGAAACAAAGAATTTTGCTTACCTGGGATTTTCTTTGTTCTCTTTTTTTTTTATTTTTTTTTTACTTGGCCTAAGTCCAAAGTCCTAAGTCCAAGGTTTGCTTAGGCACCTAGTATTTCAGCACACAATCATTTTATAACTAAAGGGAGAACCAGACTAAATGGGAGTAATTTATTAAACATTACTGTATATAGATAGAGAGTACAAATGCTACGATAACCTACTAAACACTACAAGCTAGATATTGTCGTGATTTAGCTTTAGACTCAGCTTTTCATGCCATGATGAACTCACGGTTACCAATAAATGATTTCAATGTTGAATACAAAATGATCTAATGCGATTATTCACCTATGTTTACAATCTGAATATTATTGTGGAATTGTTATTATTGTGGAATCAGTGATTTACAAAACGTCTTTTTACAAGTATGAGTAATTAGCATCAATGTTTTTTTCACTGACTAAAATCCACGATTCAATAACAATTTTTTCAAAATCTAGCTTAATCTTGTTGTATAATGATTTAATGGTATATATTCACTCTCGTGGTCGAATCATAGGTGATTCCAGCGGCGTAACTAGGGTCTGTATAGGGCGCATCTGGGGTGCACTGAACTATATATTGTTTGTGTGCAATTTTGTATACCAAACAAACAAACATATATCTACATTCGTCTTATGAAAACACCCCCCCCCCCCCGCCCTCAATGAACTATTGTCCAATCACAGCTGAGATTGCCAGTGAGAGCGAGTGACAGCTGCCACCGCGCGTCAAGCATGATTTTCACACAGGAACGAACGCGTTCTTTGAATCGCCGAAATCAGTGGCGCGTTGTTACTCAAGTTGTCAGTGGCACTTGCATGCCCAACAACAGATGAAGACAGAAGAGGAGCTAAGAATTGTATACCCAGCACGACATGTGGCAGCGGGGTACCCCCCTCTTATCCCTATACCATTTGTATGCAAATTAGGTCAAAATATGATAATTATGCAAAAATATAATAATTATGCACAAATGTCCTTATTGTCTCCTAAATTATTTGATAAGGGGTTAATCTTGCATTTGTATGCAAATTAGGTCAAAATATAATAATTATGCAAAATTGTCTAAAATGTCCCTTAAATTATTTGATGAGAGGTTAGCCTTGCATTTGAATGCAAATTAGGTCCCGATATACTAATTATGCAAACATTTATCAAATGTCCCTTTAATTTATTTGTATGCAAGTTAGGTAAAAATGTGATAATTATGCAAACATTTCTCCAATGTCCCTTAAATTAATTTATGAGAGGTTAGCCTTGCATTTGTATGCAGATTAGGTCGAAATATGATAATTATGCAAAAATATAATAATTATGCACAAATGTCTCCATTGTCATCTAAATTAATTTTAACCTTGAATTTGTGTGCAAATAAGGTCAAAATATGATAATTATGCAAAAATTATCTCAAAGGTCCCTTAAATTATTTGATAAGGGGTTAGCCTTGCATTTGTATGCAAATTAGGTCCAGATATAATAATTATGCAGAAATGTCTTAAATGTTTCTTAAAGAGAAAAGCCTTGCATTTGTATGCAAATTAGGTCAAAATATGATAATTATGCAAAAATGGTCTCAAAGGTCCTTTAAATTATTTGATAAGGGGTTAGACTTGCATGTGTATGCAAATTAGGTATGCAAAAAATGTCCTAAATGTCCCTAAAAATAATTTATAAGTGGTAAGCCTTTCATTTTTATGCAAATTAGGTCAAAATTTGATTTTGTCCAAAAATGTCTCTCAAATTTGTTGATAAGGGGTAAGCCTTGCATTTTTATATATAAGGGGTCAGCCTTGCATTTGTATGCAAATTAGGTCAACATATTACATTGTTATGCAAATTAGGTCAAAATACAATTTTGTCCTACAATGTCTCAAATGTCCCTAAAATTAATTTATAAGGGGTTAGCCTTGCATTTTTATATATAAGGGGTCAGCCTTGCATTTTTATGCAAATCAGGTCAAAATACGATTTTGTCCTAAAATGTCTGTAAAATTAATATATAAGGGGTAAGCCTTGTATTTGTATGCAAATTAGGTCAAAATTAAATTTTGTTCAAACATTAATCAAATGTCTCTAAAATTTGTAGGGGGTTAGCCTTGCATGTTTATGCAAATGAGATCAAAATTAAATTTTGTCAAAAAATGTCCCTAAAGTTTGTTGATAAGGAGTAAGCCTCTCACAACGAATTTGTTTTTATCCATTGATTTAAAGTTTGGTTTTAATTCTGATTGTTATTCTTTTGGTTACATTCAAAGCATTCTCTGATAGTTGATGTACTATTAGGTTGGATGTGTTGTTCATGCATGATACCACTACAGTGAGGCGTCAACCGATAGCATACTTAAGCAATCCTGAAAATGTTCCTTGTTTTGTCTTTTTGTAAACAGTGACGTCCACTCCGTTGTTTGTTGTGACAATTCCTTCCCAGAGAAAGTTCTCCGTAGAGTTCTCTAGATGATGCCACTGGTTGTCGTTCACGACTACAGCCACATCGTCGGCATCTGGAACGTAGAGCCTGAAAGCCACCTCGGTATTCGCAGGTAGGGTACCCTGCATTGGTTCCACAAGTTGACAGCCGTCACCGAAAAGATTATACGCAAATGGAAAGGTTGTGGGGTTGGACGGGTCGTTCGTAGACTCCACCAGAAAATCCCCCATGTACTGCAGGGGGCTGCCTTCGCTACTGGCCGGCTTGGCGAAGAGTGTACAATTGAATAATCCTTCTGAAGGAACGGCCACTAGATACGCGAAACCGTCCTCCGTGTTGGTTCTTAGGACGCTATTAGCCGAGCCTACCCCGCCGGCTTTGGACAAATCACATTTGGTCTCAATGGGTCGATTCTTGTCGGTTTTGAACTCCACTTTGGCAAGACCCGTGTTGCCGTCGGGTACCACTGAAGGGTTCGTTCCCTTGAATGACAGTCCCATAGCCGTGGCTTTGGCATTTAGACCCCACTGGGGCACAGTGGGGTAGGGGTTCTTGGGACACGACACGGAGGTACATCTTAGAAGGAAGTCGCCCAGCCATTCCTTATCTTTGTCCGATGTGGTTCTTTCCTTGGCAAAGAGAGTTAACTTGTAGTCGACGGCAGAGGGAGCGTTCACCACAAGATGGACGGTTTTGAAATCCTCCTGGTCAACGTACAAATACGAGTACTGACTGTATGTTTGCCCGGAGGCCTTGTCAGTTAAGTCGTGCGAAACCGAGATCGGCCGGGTAGACGAGAAGCCGAATTCAACCGAGTCTTTAAACTCAATCAGAGATTTGTAGTGACTCAGGCTGGATGGGTTTATGCCGAGCTCGAAAAAGCCTGGTTTCAGAAAGGGCGCCGCTTCGTATTGTGTCAGAGTCCACGGTGTATCAAGCAGTTGCCACTTGTCCAGGTTTTCGTCTTTGTGGTAAGGAAGGTGTGAGTAAATAAACTCCTCGGGATCGGACAGAAAGTAGTTTTCTTTGAACTTGAACTGAAACACAAAGAAGATCCACAAAGTATTATGCGTATTTCGAAACTCTGAAAAAAGACAAACGTTGTTACCTGTCGTATTCTTATATTGTTGTTGTGGTACCATGCAGGCATTCTAATGAGGCAAATTATTATGAATATATAGGTTACAAATAAGCCATTTGCGAGTTAAATTTTTAATAACATCTGGTACACTGACTTGCTCAAAAATGCTTGGCACATTTTCACTTTGAATTCTCCAGACCAAAAAGACTGTTACTGTAGATCACGTGATTCGGGGCAAGCCTTATGCTAGCAACCCCGGCCCCAAGCTCCGGAATGGTCCGATGTCTTTGTGCTATACTCATCTATTGTGAACCATGTATTGTTGATGAGCGTCTCTTAGGTAACTATGCAAGAACATAGTGTACCAGATGTTATTTAAATTCAGCTATGGCTTTAAGATGTTGGTGGTGTACAATATGTAACCATGTGCCCAATCATCCTTGACTCATAAGCTATATATACCCACAAAGTTTCGTAAAAATCCACCCAGCATTTTTTCGTAATCAGACAAACAGACATGACAAACGCCTGCAAAAAAAGACGTCCTTGGCGAAGGTAATATTATTTAAGTAAAGACATTATACCTGGAAGGGATGGTCGGGATTCACGAAGCCGGTAGCCCACGTGCAGTCAACGAGTCGCCAGGATTTGTCCACATAGACGGCGTTCCAGGCGTGGTCGGTGTCCTTGCCCTCAAACGCGTCCCCGGGGGAATATCCAGCACCTTTGGCGTGTCCGCTGATCTTCTCACACGTGATGCCTGCCCGCCTTAAAAGTGGTACGAATAAGTTGATATTTAATAATTAATCATAACTCGCAGCTGGGATGCTTAATTGCGAAGGACGCGGCTATACACGTGGTCGTGTCGACGGCACGTAAAGGCGCCTCTGGCAGCCATCCATACGACCCATATCTGACAACGAAGCCAGCCAAAGATCGTAAATGTTTATTTCTATGGAGGGAAAAAAGCCGAAGAAAAACCCTCGTGGCACAGGAGTGAATCATAACTAACTCTACTTACATAATTGATCCAAGCCGGGAATCGAACCCGGCCCACGTTGATGAGAGACGAGTGCTTTTACGCACTTGCCACCCATACCTTCATTAAAAACGTTATTCACAAACCTCACTGATGAACCTGTAAACCTCAACTTGTGAATACTTTTGATAAAACAAAGTCTTTTTTTTACGGGCCCAATGTGATCGAAGAGATTTGCAACATCTGGACGTACGTACGAATATCCCGAAATCTTCGGATGTGCGCGCTCTACCGATTTCACCTTTTGGGAAGCTATGACCACTGACCTCTATACATGGACAGATCATCATTGTTTCATTTTGAAGTCGGCATGCGGAGAAGTGCAACATGGCGGACCCACGACGTGACTCTGTGAGCCAATGAAATGTCCAGGTGTTGGTACGATACGTATTACGTAATGTTTATAAATACAAAATGTAAAGAATAAATCCGCTGACCTCCACACCTGGACATTTCATTGGCTCACAGCAGTGACGTCTCGGGTCCGCCATGTTGCACTTCCAGTTCGCGCTGACTTCAAGTGTTAGCACAGCAGAATATGGACAATGGTCCGTCCAGGTGTAGAGGTCAGTGGCTATGACCCCCTGTGTCGGGCGCTCTAAGACAGATAGACATGTAATAGCGAGTAGGTTCTAGCCACGGTGGGCGGCGCCGGGCGATACCGCCCGGCACTGCAAATTTCCGCCCGGCACTTGGGTTCAAATTGGCTGTGCCGCCCGGCACATTTTTTAGCTGTTTCGGCAATTCAGCCGAAACAGCTATTGTTTTCGTTAAAGTTTTTTTTTTTTTTTTTTTTTTAGCTGTTTCGGCATTTCAGCCGAAACAGCTTTTGTTTTCGTTAAAGTTTTTTTTTTTCGTTTTTTTTTGCCTTTTCTTTTCCTCTTTCAGACTTTTTCCCCTTAGGATTTGTACACGTTTTTTCTGGCATAGCACTTTGACACTTTGGTAAATCCGATCGACTTGAGACTTGGCATACATTTAGACAACCACCCAAGGACGATCCTAGAAGAAATTCGGCCCGATTACGTCATTCAAGGTCACGTGACTTCGCGTTAAATGTGAAATTTTCCCCATAGGTTTTGTACACGTTTTTCTTTAGACTATTAACTTTGACACTTTCGTAAATTTGATCGACTGGAGACTTAGCACACACCTCAACCACCATCCCCAGGAGGGCCAAGAGAAAAATCGTCATGATGACGTCATCGTGGGTCATGTGACGTCACATTAAAGGTGCAGTTATTAGGCCCCTCTATCTCTGGAAGTACAGGCCCGATTGGGGTCAACCTTGGTATGCAAGTATTACAGGATGTGTTATAGACGAAAATGAGGGTGACGTCATGATGACATCATCGTGGGTCATGTAACGTCACATTAAAGGTGTAGTTTTTAAGACTATCTATCTCTGGAAGTACAAGTCCAATTAGGGTCAAACTTGGTATTCAGGTATTCCGGGATGTGTTATAGACAAAAATTAAGATGACATTGTGATGATATTATCGGGTGTCATGTGACGTCACATTAAAGGTTTAATTTTCCCAATAGGATTTGTACACGTTTTTTTCAACCAATATATCTTTGGCACTAAATTCGATCGACTTTAGACTTAGCACACACTTAGACCACCACCCAAATATTGAAAGTCATTTTAGGTATGCGAAACAGCTCTGTGTTTGTCCACAAACACATTTCTATTTTTTTTTTTTTCCTCTGTTTCAGACTCTTCTCCATAGGGTTTGTACACGTGTTTTCTTCTGCCAATACACTTTGGCATTTAGGTAAATCCGATCGACTTGAGTCTTGGCATACATTTAGACCACCACCCACAGATGGTTCTAGTAGAAATTTGTCACGATTGCGCCATTCAAGGTCACGTGACGTCACTTTAAAGGTGTAATTTTTCCCCATAGGTTTTGTACACGTTTTTCTTCAGACTATTGATTTTGACACTTCGGTGGATCCGATCGACTTTAGACTTGGCATACACTTGGAACACCACCCACAGATGGTCCGAGAATAAATTCGTCCCGATTACGTCATTGAAGGTCACATGGCGTCACGTTAAAGGTGCATTTTTTTCCCCCATAGGTTTTGTACACGTTTTTCTTTAGTCTATTGACTTTGGCACTTTCGTACATTTGATCGACTTGAGACTTAGCACACATCTCGACCACCATCTCCAGGAGGGCCAAGGGGTATATCGTCACGATGACGTCATTGTGGGTCATGTGACATCACAATAAATGTGCAGGTTTTCCCCATATGATTTGTACACATTTTGTTTACCAATATATATCTTTGGCACTTGGGTAAATCCGATCGACTTGAGACTTGGCATACATTTAGACAACCACCCAAGGACGGTCCTAGAAGAAATTCGTCGCGATTACGTAATTCAAGGTCACGTGACGTCATGTTAAACGTAAAATTTTCCCCATAGGTTTTGTACACGTTTTTCTTTAGACTATTGACTTTGACACTTTGGTAATTCTGACCGACTTGAAACTTGGCATACACTAAGAACCCCACTCCCAGATGTCCCTGAAAGAAATTCGGCACGATTGCGTCTTTCAAGGTCACGTGACGTGACGTTAAAGGTGCAATTTTTTTCCCCTCAAGGTTTGTACACGTTTTTCTTTAGACTATTGATTTTAACACTTTCGTAAATTTGATCGACTTGAGACCTCACACACCTCGACCACCATCTCCAGGAGGCCCAAGGGGAAAATTGTCATGATGACGTCATCGGGGGTCATGGGACGTCATATTAACGGTTCAATTTTTAGGACCCTCTATCTCTGGAAGTACAGGTCCGATTGGGGTCAAACTTGGTATGCAAGTATTCCAGGGTGTGTTATAGACGAAAAATAAAATGACATCATGATGATGTCATCGTGGGTCATGTGACGTCACATTAAAGGTTCAGTTTTTAAGACCCTCTATCTTTAGAAGTACATGTCCGATTGGGGTCAAACTTGGTATGCAAGTATTCCAGGATGTGTTACAGACGAAAATTAAGATGACGTCATGATGACATCATCGGGTTTCATGTGACGTCACATTAAAGGTGTAGTTTTTAGGACCCCAATCTATGGAAGTACATGTTTGATTGGGGTCAAACTTGGTATGCTCCAAGTTTTTTTCAACCAATATATCTTTAGCACTTTAATACATCCGATCGACTTCACACTTTGCAGACCCAAATATTAAAAGTCATTTAAGACATGCGAAACAGCTCTGTGTTTGTCCACAAACACATTTCTAGTTATTTATTTATTTTTTTAATTTTTTTTTAAATCAAATTATGAGCACAAAAGAAAGAGAGGAGATACTAAGTCACATTAATCATGTTCATGTAGTGATTTATTTTATTATTATTTTATTTTGGTAGACCTAAATATTTTTAGGACCTTAATCGTTGCGGTGTCTCATATAGGCTCTTCCTAATTACTTAAACAATGACAGTATTGCTTATCCATGCAATGCAAAAAACATTAATTGCCCTCCAAATCCGGCTGCAAGTACTGGTTATTAGAATAACTTTGCTTCAGTAACGCTGTTTTTACAAAATTAAAAGTGGTTACAAAAAACTACGTTACCTGCACATGTCCTGGAATAGCTGCCCGTACCCGTCACACACACCACAACCTCTCCTAAGCACCTCATCCGGGGCACAGCTCCCTGCCTGAATGTTAAGGCAGCCCTCCACGTCATACCTTAAAGAAGGGTAAAACAGGGTTTAATCTCGAAAAAGAAACCACGTTGATCATTGGAGATTCTCGGTGTATGACTTTGTAGACTCGGAAAAAAAAGTTACCAAGCGAGTTTTCAGGAAATACCGAGCACCCAGACAAGTGTTTGAACACCTTCAATCGTAGAGTCCCTATAATGTCTCTCCCTCTTGTTTGTACTGTTTGGTTATCTTTTTTGGTGCTTAAGCAATTTGTTGCTTAAGCAGCTTCATGACATTGGCCCCGGGTTACGGTTAACCCATAATTTATACATGTTCTCCTAATCTTCAGACTTATGGACAACCTGGTGCACTTTCCCAAAACTCCCAGCAAACCAGCAAACTCCAAGCCAACATCGACTGAATTTACATCAGAATATGAATTATTGTCACTGGATTTATTAGGAATAACATTAATCAAGTATACAGATGATGTGATTACTCACTCAATGTTGTTTGTGATCCACCGGAAAAGCACGCGAATCTTCTCTAGGTCGTTTGAGCAAACCTCGGTTAAATATTTCACGAGGAGTTGAATCGAGCTGGCTGCGGATTTTGGTGCCTGGCGAATCAGTCAAAACAAAGAATAATGTTATCATACAGTCAAAGAGTCGCTAAATCGAGCGTTGGTCTGTGCCTACCGCTCATACTGGGCGCCGGGAAGGTATGTTATTACGCACTTTAGATTTCTGTTAAAGAAACGAATGGCATTGCGGGTAGCGTACCATGACCTTTTGAATTTCATGCAGCGCAGCTGACTTGCGCAAATGGTGACATCCAGTTTACAGCTCACAAAGAGTCTATCTAATCGGAGCTCAAAGCGCATCAGCCTTTCCAGCGCCCGAGCAAAAATCAGGTAAAGAATAAATAAATGAACCTATAATGATTCGGTTAGTCAAACCGACCATCCATCCACCTTTAAAACAACATATAGCAGACCAATCAATCACCCTGAACCACCCTGAACCGACCTAAACCGCCCGACCGACCGACTACACAGTCGGAAAAATGTAGCCCAGTATAGGTGCAACATGGTACACTTTAAAAAGTCCCGGGAACAGATTTGACCCTGCATGAAGCCTGACCATTTTTCCGGGTCAGAATGACACTTTTCCTGGTCATAGTGACACTTTTTCGGGGTCAAAATAACCCGGAAAAGGAATCAAAGGAGTGTAATTTTGACCCGGAAAAATGTCAGTCTGACCATAGAGCAAGGAACAGCTCTATGGACTGACCAGAGACTGTTTATAGTGTACGATATACGATACGATACCACTGCCCAGGTCAGTCAATGAGTATGCCATAAATGTTAATATATAGTGGGGCGGCTTAGCTCAAAAAAAAGGTCGATTGTGCACTTTCCCTTAAAAGCATGAAACTTGGCACATAGTTAGAGTAACACAATACAAGGATTTTTAGTCCAGGGGCCACCGGAAATTGCACCCCGTATGGCGGCCATCTTGGATTTCAAAATGGCCGCCATTGTGGATCTGTTTTGTTGAATATCTCCTTAACTGGTAGAGATATCGAGACAGTTGAAACGCCTATACCCACATTTTAGGGGTCTAGGAATCCATTGGTGACATAAAAGTTTGAAAATTGTGGCCGCCATCTTGAATTCCAAGATGGCCACCATCCACGAGCTATTTTGCTCAATATCTCATGATTTTAGAATTTTAGAAATGAGATGGCACTATCCCATTCAGTGACACTCCCTTTCTCTTGACTTGTTTTGGCTTAAAATTGATTTTAAGCATGACTTAGTCTTTGCCGGTTATGTCCAAATTAAAATGTATATTGGGTGGACATAAGAGATTGAGTGACTTTAGTTGGTTGGATAATCAGATGTGATTAGAGGTGCGAGCAGAGGATTATTATACAAATCCTCTTGATAGCAATAGCATGCTTTCGTGCCTTGCTGTAGCACTCGTCAGTTGCAAATGGGTGATTCAAAAAGAATCGAAGCTGACTCGCAGAGAGGTTGTGGTTGGGATTGGGTATATTCCAATCATGTAAGTTTGGATTGAGCCATATGTTTGTTAGAGGGTTTCAGATTGTTTCTCCAGTAAGGAGAGCAATATGTTGAGGGTTTCGTCTGGTTCAGTAGGTTGTTCGAAAAAGCCAGAGTCTGTTGGGAGTGGTTCGAGCTTTTGCTTTTTATTATAGAAATGAGATGGCACCATCCCACCCAGCGACACTCCCCCTCTCCCGACCCGTTCCGGCCCAAAATGGACCCCAAGCATGACCCAGTCTTCGCCGGCTACGTCCAAACCAAAATGCACATTGGGCGGACACAAGAGACTGAGCGACTCCAGCCGGTTGGACAACCAGATGTGACTAGAGGTGCGAGCAGAGGACCACGTTTACAAACACCCCCGACAGCAACAGCATGCTTTCGCGCCCCGCTGCAGCACTCGTCAGTTGCAAATGGGTGACCCCAAAAGAATCGAAGCTGACTCGCAGAGAGGTTGCGGCTGGGACCCGGCACACTCCAATCATGCAAGCTTGGACCGAGCCACACGTCCGCCAGCCGGCTTCAGACCGCCCCCCCCCCCCCCCCCCCCCCCCACCAAGGAGATCAACATGTTGAAGGCCTCGTCCGGCTCAGCAGGCTGCTCGAAAAAGCCAGAGTCTGCCGGGAGCGGCTCGAGCCCCCGCCCCCGCTGTGGCAGCTCAGCTCCCACCAACCTCTCCCGAATGCTCTGGGCCCCCTCGAAGGCAACAAAAGGAGGCCTCGTAAAAAGCTCTGAGAGCACCCGACTGCCCTCGATCAAGCTCCAGTGCCTGCCCACCGCTCGACACATGTTACCGCGATCCATGGCTGGGCTGCAGGTGGCTGCGAAGACAAGCGGAGCCCGTCCTGCTCCCTCTCCATCCCCTGCGCCGTGCACCAGTCTCGATCGGTCGGCACGTGAGACCCCGGCTGCTGCCGCTCCGACTTCACCTGAAGTACAGCCTCCCGTGGTTAGCCTCTCCGAGAACACCTTGACTCCGCTGCGGAAACCATCCGCGCTGCCGGCGCCCCCAGCGCAGCGGAGCGCCTCCCCGCACATGAACGCCTTGAAAATACGGGGTGGGGGGGATGATGCCCCACGGAGATACTGGAAGGCCTCCGCCGGCCCCGTGCAGACCCCGGCGTCCAGGACTCCTGCCCCATGGAAACGGTCTCCTTCAAATATGGTCAAGTCAAGGTAGCCGATTGATGATTCAGAGGCCCCGCATGCAAACCTTAGAGTTGGGCACACCTCCGCGACGAGACTCCGGATCTCGTTCAGAGCTCCGTTGCAGATGACCAACATGTCGCCTCCACAGCGCCACCATGCAAGGATGCCACCCGCCCCCTGGACCACTTTGCCCTCGAAGCCGTGCAGGGCGACGTCACAAATTTCAGGGCCTGATGCGGAGCCTACCGCACAACCAACCCTCCGGAGAAAGAACCCACTCCCGAAACGGAAGCAGCCGCGACCGAGGATGAGTTCCAGAAGCCCCCGGATGCAAATTGAAGGTGGTTCCGCGACTGGGCGGCAACGGCCTGCGCCCTCGAGGGCACCGCAAACACATTGGACTACCCCGCCCGTCGGACACCGGTGCACATAGAAACAACATCCATACTCGCGACCAGGACATCCCGCGAAATAATGTCCCTCCTCCAGCCCGCGCAAAACGTCCGCCGTATCGCGGACACATGTGGGCCGCGCGGCCACTATGGGAAGAAGGAAGCAGTCTATGCACTCTGAAACCCCCGCCGGAGAGCCAGTACAACCACCCACAATTGGACGTCCAACAAAAGGCTCCCCCGGTGGCGGTGCCCCGCGCACCTTGGGGAGAAAAAAAATGGCCGGACACTGACAGCTCCGCAGAAGTGGGCCGAGGCACCTCAGAGCATCGCTGCCGATGCGCCTGCCGCCTCTCACCTCCACGAGTGTGCCGCGAACAATCGCAACAGTTTGCGGGGCAACACCCCGGTCCAGCTGGGCACAGCGATGGGACTCAAGGCGGCGGCAACCCACCCGTAGATAATCCGAGCGGCCCACAATGCAAATGCCCCCGCCCCGCCACACGGCTCGACCACGATGTCAAGACCGTTCCCGAGTCCACCCATGGCGGACAAATCCCGCGCGGTCACGTCCGCCCGCCGACTCCCCAGCCCGACACGGGCCAGCTCGAACCCAGCGGCCTCCAAGCACTCTTCCAGCGTTGCACCAGGGGACGACTCACGTCGCCAGCCCGATGGCGGCCCGAAAGGATGGCCCCTGGAGCGCCCATCACGCACCAAGAATGCAACTCCCAGCCTTCGACTGAAGGCACTCACGCCACCTACAAGCGCCCCGCGGCCCGGCCCAGCAGGAGCAGGCACGAAACCTAAACCCCTTCCCAAAGCAACTGCTTCGGTCCGCGACAGTGCCGCCCCGGATAGGCCTGCCACGAAGGACCGGCACCGCTCCGCCAGCGAGCGCAAATGACTGGAGCCGGCTCGCCCGGCTCTCGATCTGCACCCGCCCGAGAAACGGCCAGACCTCGACCGACCAAGCGATCCCTCAGCTTTCCCGTCGAGTTCTCCTCCCGCCACGGCAGCCAATACACCAATGGCCCGGATACAACAAACAATGCAAGATGGGCTACATTCCAGTTCATTTATTACAGCCACCATACAATAATACGGGCAAGATGACGGACCCACCTCCCCCGAGAAGGCGTGGCAGCCCCGAAAAGGACTGCTCGGCCCCGCAGTGGTCAGAGATCGGCTCAGGGCTGTCGCCCCCTCCCGACGCCCCCGTTGGGCCGACAGGGTCCCGTGAAGAAGCTCAGGAGCCTCCGAGCGGCAGAATGGTCCCGACCCTGGAAACCCCCAGCAAGCCCTTCCTGCGCCTAGCGTCCGGCGCCGGCGAGCCGGTCCCTGGCGACTGGCAGCCGGTGCGTGCACCCCTCCAGCGAGATTCCCGCGAACAGCAACGATACTCCCCTCTGGAGACCGCTCCAACGATCCCGGAACGAACCCTGAAACCTCAGAGATCGGCGCAGATGCGGCGGCTGCACGTCCACCTTGATACAAGGTGGCGGCGTGCCAGCCTCGACCGACCGGGAAAGGAGCCGCACCTGGCGGGCGATGCGCTCCCCGGCAGCCATCAAAGCGCTGACGCCTTCCGCCAGGAACCTTACCCGTTTGAACCCCTCCTCGGACAGTCCGCGCGAGAACGCGGCCGGCCCGGTTGCCGATGCAGATGGGCCCAAGTCCAGCTCGCAGGAGAGGAGAAGACCCCTAAAACGTGGGTATAGGTGTTAAAAATGTATTGATATCTTTACTACTTCATGAGATATTGAGCAAAATAGCTCGTGGATGGTGGCCATCTTGGAATTCAAGATGGCGGCCACAATTTTCAAACTTTTATGTCACCAATGGATTCCTAGACCCCTAAAATGTGGGTATAGGCGTTTCAACTGTCTCGATATCTCTACCAGTTAAGGAGATATTCAACAAAACAGATCCACAATGGCGGCCATTTTGAAATCCAAGATGGCCGCCATACGGGGTGCAATTTCCGGTGGCCCCTGGACTAAAAATCTTTGTATTGTGTTACTCTAACCATGTGCCAAGTTTCATGCTTTTAAGGGAAAGTGCACATTATTGATCAGCTAAGCCGCCTCATCTTCTTTCTCCTAAATTTACTTTGTCTGTAGCCCACACCTTTAGGTGGCCCTAATTATGCATTTTGTAATAGGCGATTTCCTATTTAATTTAAAAGTCAATGAGATTGTTATCAACAGAAAACCAGGCTTCCCCTTTGGGACAAACGGCAAGTCGTCTGTTTTCATACCAGGATTCGCCTATACTTTACCTTCAGTGCGTGGTCGTCAATATCTGTGAACACGTTCAAGTCCAAAATGTATTCCTTTTTCTTTGTCGCAGGGGGAGTGGGCTCGGGTGGGTACTCGCCGTCCTTTGCCGGTTCGCTCTCGAGGATCAGCGGGCTAGATAATTGGACATCCCTCGCCGTATGTGCGTTGAGTGTCTGCTCTGGTTGTGTTTGCTGTTGCGGCACCTGCTGCTGCTGCTGCTGCTGCTGATGCGGATGCTGCAGATGTTTCGGATGTTGCTGATGCTGCCCTAGCTTTGGTTCTTGGTGCCGATTTTTTGCAAGCTCGTCGTCTTCAGGACTAGCTGAATTACAGGCCGTGGTTTTAGACGCTCCACACCCCATTATGGGACAATAATGTCTGCATGCACATGAATACAGTTAGAGGCGATCGATGGCTTTGTACTGATCTATTCTATTATGTTGACATTAGTACGTTCTGTATATTTAATTACTCACACCTAAAATAATAAAGGGTATGCAGCTCCAAGCTGCCTGTAGTGCATTCGGTTTGTTGTTACCTATTAAACCCAAATAATCGGTATTTTGTAATTTGATGTATAGACAAATTACAATCTTCACATGGATCTGTTCTTTTTAGTCTTGATCTGATATTTAATTCGTGTTGAGAGTTTATTTATATTGCATTTTTTTATTTCTCAAAGTACCCGGTAACTCCTAGGTGTAAGAGAACAAACTAATATTTAAGCCAATTGTATTATGCCAATATGATATAAAGCGGCGTTATTTTATCAATTTGTTTTGGGTTTAGTTTGTTTAATAGGCAATGCTATTTGAAATACGACCATGACAAAATATGAATGACAGTTACCGTTCAATTGGACGCTAGAAGTTTCTATAGAGTTCTGCAACAAGTCATGCTTCACTGCGTTGTGTCTGTAGTACCTCATGACCTTCCACAGCAGCGTGTTTGCGTGTTTGCGTCCGAAGTCCACAAGACAAGGTTGGCCACAGACGCACGCGCACACATACAGATTGTCTTTTAAAATGCCATCTGCCAGAGTACTATTTGGAATTTTCTCAAACATTAATTGATATTACTTTATGCTTGTACATGTATATGCATCGCGTACGTGCATACAATGTATGTACCGTTGACTTTTGGGCGTTTGCTGTCATTTAAAAAAAATATAATTCTGAATTTCAACGAGTTCTGTACTCAAACCAAGAGTTGCATTTCTCTGCGCTGTCAACATGTATTAAAATGTCATGCATACGCACGGACAGAAATGGGCTCGTGTATACGTTGCCAAGCGACTTCTGAACGTACACGTACATGTATCAGTAGCGCATGGAGTTAAAGTCGGTTGTTTAACGATCTCTTTATGTGAGTGTGTTCGCAGTTTACCAATTACATACAATGTATCGACCTTTCTTTTTTATCCGGGTTCATCAGTGCTTGGACTCTACTCAGCTGGTGGCGCAATACCGACCGTATGAGACTTAATTAACAGGTTGATGTTGCGCGAATAATGTTTCCTATGAAGCCAGGTGACTTTGCTTTCAAAAGTTGAAACACGTTCAACGCAAATGGCATGAAGTACGAAACGCATGAAGTATGCACCGGCCTTAACACCTGTGTTACTATGGGCCTTTTTCGAATCCCTGGCTTTGTTTCCGTCTTAGGCTTAAGGCGAATTTAGGTTTCAAAGTGCGGGAAATCCAGCCACATTCTGGCGCTTGTTGTGCTTCAGAAACATTCAATCGGTTGACGTGAATCGACAAGTTCGAATATTTGTATTTGCTTCTGAATGATTCGGATATCGGAGACGAAGCCGCGCCGAAGAAGAAGCAAAGGATTCGGAAAAAAACCTTTATACTCCACTTATTGGTATCGTGCTACTGGTGTATGACATAATGGCAATACAAATGTAGTCCTTGATGACGTCATGTGTTGTTGTTTTTATGATGCGCCATATGCAGCAAGATTTGGGGCAAAGAGGACAATAAAACTATATCGGTAAATTGTAATCTATTTATGTTAATATATTCTGCATACATAACATTTCAAAAGCAAACCTTTGCAAGCTGCGTTATAAATCTGAGTACAATCAAAATATAGATCAACGTTAAGTACATTCATTTTGCATGTTGAAATATTTATACAATGATATAACATCTAAACTAAGGCCTTTATGTCTACCTAGCTGTCGTACATTAAAATGTAATTTATGACAAATGTAACATTTCTGCATATTATAATAAAAGCTGTCGTGGTGGTTCACCTTACATATAAAATATGAAAGAAAATAATTAATAAGCCGGAAAAACCTATATTAAAATGTTACCTAATAGTATCACATACACTCAGTTAAATTTAACTTTCGTCGCTGCAATATTTAAAAGCAAACATTTTGTTAGATAAATGTAGTCCTTGATGACGTCATGTGTTTGTTTTTTTCATGATGCGCCATATGCAGCAAGATATGGGGCAAAAAGAACAATAAAACTATATCGGTAAATTGTAATCTATTTATGTTAATATATTCTGCATACATAACATTTCAAAAGCAAACGTTTGCAAGCTCCGTTTCAAATCCGAGTACAATCAAAATATAGATCAACGTTAAGTACATTCATTTTGCATGTTGAAATATTTATACAATGATATTAAATCCAAACTATTTAAGGCATTTATGTCTACCTAGCTGTCGTACATTAAAATGTAATTTATGACAAATGTAACATTTCTGCATATTATAATAAAAGCTGTCGTGGTGGTTCACCTTAATATGAAAGAAAATAATTAATTAGCCGATTTAACCTATATTGAAATGTTACCTAATAGTATCACATACACTTAATTAAATTTAACTTTCGTCGCTGCAATATTTAAAAGCAAACATTTTGTTAGATAAATCCAATATTTTGTCACCGACACCATGAACTGACTCCCGGTGGTCCCCGTTTCAAAATTACAATTCGGAGAAAAACGCTTTTAAAGGTTTGACACGAATTAACTCAGTCAAATAATACATACTTGTCGGATTTTGGTATCATTTTGTCGGCTTTTGTCACGGTTAGGGTGTTATACACCGTACTATTTTCTCAGTTTGATACACTTCCGGAGGAAACTGGGCAACTGGGGGCGACAGTTTTGGTTTTATGTGGGGACGTATATCCCCACATCTCTTAGTTAACATTAGGTAACATAAACTAGTTAACGTTATCCATTGATTTGTTCAATAATTTTCTGTTTATATAATAATCCTTTCACGCAATACTACTTTTAAAAGCCTTTAAAATCTATATACTGCCCTGTATAATTCGTTCACCTCGTGCGACCGATTCCTTTAATTATTGAAATGTTTTGACGGTCAAACATAATTAAAGTTCTCATGTCAACACTAAAGCGGGAATATGTACCTTATCTTTCGGTAATTTCATAAAATTTAAATGTTGCGTTCGTTCAAAATGACCGAGTAAAACATTCACTGCACTGTTTTCCAAAATAGATTTGTTAACTGCATGTTCAATTTAATGAAATCGATATAAATGTATGATCCTGGCAAACACTGTATACATAATAACCAACACAATATTCGCTATTAAAAGCCTTTCCGTAAAACGGGATAGCTTTGGCCCACAGGGGTAACTTAGGCAACTGTTTTCAATAATTTAAATGTTATGGTTTTACTAGTATTTTTATTTGTTTTATTATCTATATGATTAAAAACGAGTTGAAAATATTATAAAACTGGATATTTTATAAATCTCATAACAATTTACTCCTAATAACTATCTGCAAAGTTGCCCCTAAATTACCAAAGCGACCCCATTTACGTTACGATCTAGGAATTATTACCTACAATGTTTTCAACAAACCTTTTAAATCAAAACACTTCATACACCAACCTTTGGTCCTAAACAAAATCTGTGTACTAACTGAAAATGAAAAAAAACTAATTTAATAGTTTTCTCGTTTTATGCTACCCTACAACCAACCATTTCGTCTTTGTAACTTAAACAATTCTTAGAGTAAATCCACTCTCCACAAAGGTCATTTAAAATGGCTTTGGGTATCAGTTTCTGTAAAGTAAAGTGTACATTAACATTATAAAACTCATAAACTATAAAACTACATTCTGTTTATAATGACATATTAATACCAATCATTTCAGCATAATCAGTTTAGTACATACATAACTTTCGCTGTCGCTTTCAAAAGGCAATTTTATTTTTCCTGACTACCATTCATACTACATGTACATAGCTTTTTTTTCAGTTTAAAAGTTAGCAAATCTCGTTTCTTTTTAGCATTTAAAAAAAACACAGCCATTTAATATGAGTAACGCGGAGTGCAACAGTTAATTACATATTATAAATTGTAATTAACAACATTTAAATCCTTATACATTCTACCTTTGAAAGCTCCACATTGACAATAAATTGCTATATATCGAGGATCACCGCTTTAGATCACACAAGGAAAAGTAATGTTTCTGATACATACTCCAACACTGTTCTGGTTTCTTGGTAATTTAGGCGGAATTCTAATAAGCTGGCTAAACTGTGTACCTATATTAAAGCGCAATTTGAATTAAACTAATGCACTTAGTATGTTGATCTAGCTGAATTGATCACAATGAAAAGGCAAGTATTTTACAACGGTATTCTTAAAGCATAACTTGTTTGCAAAACCTCTGCGGTCTAATTAGAGGTAACGGTTTCGTCAATGATCGTCACCAGCTGTTTCGTAAAAAACACACCGATGGCTCTCTTTCTTGTGAATGTTTATTTTTTCTTTATGAAGAAGTAAATCAAGCCGCAGGTAGCAAGTACAACAATCACAGCGCCAACAGCAATCGCAGCTATGATGCCCGGAGCTAACCCTTCGTCCTTTCCATCTTTCAAGCCAGCACAAACAGGGATTTGAGATGACCACCGACCATCCTCCAGACAGGTCAATCTGGAAGACCCTTTCAAGGTGAAGCCGTCATCGCAAGCCACATCCACAGTGGCATTGACGAGATACAGAGACCCAGACAGGCCCCCGTTCTCCACATCACCCGGGTAGCCACAGCTGACAACCTTGACCAATCCCTTCTGGACTTCAGTTATTGTGGTTGAGACCACAAGCGTCTCGTTGGCAAAAGACAGACTTCCCGTGATCACCGCATCAAAGACACACTCAATGGAGTCGCCACACAGGTCCTTGATTTCCTGACTGACCTCGTTCAGATCTGGAAGGTCGAAGGT
Source organism: Crossaster papposus (assembly GCA_037893245.1). NCBI lineage: Eukaryota > Metazoa > Echinodermata > Asteroidea > Velatida > Solasteridae > Crossaster > Crossaster papposus. The sequence continues at coordinate 1,391,900 of JBAIAA010000152.1, forward strand.
CGGGGAAAACTCAGGAAAGTGGTATGTGCCGTAATCAAATGGGGAAACATAGGTGAATATGGACTCATCCTGGGCCACCAACCACTCCAAACCAAAGTCGTGAAGATCTTTCAGAAAAGAATCCGGATCCATAATGGTTCCGTTTGGGAACTGCAGGTCATCATCTGGATTTCCGTTAAGGTTTCCAAGTAGCCCTTGAACTTGACCCTGAAACTTGGTGTCCAGTTGGGCAATGAAAGACATCACCTCGGTATCAATGAACACAGTGACAGCGATACCAGCACTGAATACTATGTTGATTTTGGTCAGGTCGGAGTTGAAGCTGATTCGAACACCTCCGAGGTGATGAACTTTGACAGGTATCGAGTCAAGACGCAACGGTTCACCATCTACAAGAATCAGTGTTTTGTTTAGGTTTGAAATCTGCACCTGTACTTTGGAGGAATCGTTGGTTTGAAGAACGAATGCTGTGTACACAGAGGCGTTGGTGTTGCGGTACCTCTCCATACGGGCTTGGAAGGTCAAGTTATGTACTGCAGATGACGCCATCAGAAATTCCCCGGCTCCATTGAAGGTGAACTTGTAGCCATCCAGACTTGTAAGATGGGGATCTCCAGTGCCTCCAGCCGGTCGAGGTGGGTCATAGTCAGAACAATCATCCGAGGGCCTGTACTTGTAGTATTCTTTACAGTTGTTGGACAGTTTGCATAAGCAAAGCCAAGGGAGGACGTCGTACCACTGATGCCGAATTGTATTCCAGAACCCACCGGGACCATATCTGTCGGCCGTTCCTCCCCCAGGGGGACCTACCAGGATGTTCCCGTCTGATCCGTAACAACACTGTTGGCCTGCACCAGTAGGCAATGCGTTAACAGACCGATAACAGTTCTCAGCACCCCGATGGAAGAACCAATTCGCAAAATTCGCCTCCTGTAAGCTTTGGTCTCGGTCAGCTTGTCCTGTGTTGCAGGGACATGAAGGCAGTCCTGTAGGTACAGTTCTCTTCAACTGGTACTTTGACACCGCACAGGTAATTTTGGTGACTATCTTTACAACACGACCATAATAACGTCGCAAGCGCCGCAACAAACCCCCAATACCTCTTCGTCTTCTCACTCCATCAGACGGACTAAGGTAAAGTGCTGAGAGTGACAAACCATCATCGATGAAGGACTCCAGATCTCTTGGATGTATCATCAGGCTACCGTTATTAACGACATGGCTCTTCACTGCAACGCCATCCATCAAGACTGGATTATCATCGCTGTCGTAGTCTGTTTTTTGCATCATAACAGTCACATGCGAAACGTCTTGATCAAGACTCCTGGGATCCCATGATAACACGATCGGGTCGTCGGAGGTTAGGTCAATGATTCCATTGCCATATTCAGATATCCCCTGTTGAATTTGAACTAAAGGTGGTAGATCTTCTTCAGATGCAACGTAGACAATGCCAGAGTACGGAAATGATTCACCATCGTCAAGTGATACATAAACAGATGTAAGTCCGATCTCGTAGAAGGTTGGAGTGATACAGACGACAGTGTAAAAGTCGGTGCGTTCGCCAGGCACCACAACATCTCCGGTGGCAGTGGCAAATTTACACTTGGCAACTGGAAAGGATATGGTGTTTGTTTGCAGACAGGGAACAGTAATAGTAAAAAGCTCGCCACCAAGTTCTCGTAAATAGTACGGCGTCAAACTCAGCAATCGTTTATTGCTGGGGAGAGACAGACCAGCGGCGTAGCCATAGGATTCGTCATCCTCATACCCATAGACAATGACGGAGAGAGGTGATGAAGAAGGATCTGTTTGTTCGACGTAGTAGACACCTTCACCTTTTGGTACTTGGATCGTCAAGGATATGTAACTAGTGTGTGGAACATCGTTCTCATGTACATTCGTACCGTTGATCGGGGAACCGTTAAGATAAACAGTTTCCCGGGAATCGTTTTTCACAATGATATTAATGAAATTGAAGTAACCGCCGGAATCACCAGCAGAGTGAGGAGGCGTTGTGAATCCAAACACAAAATCGAAGTGTTCTTCTGCAGGAACTTGAATGATAGAGGGGTCGACTGTGATACCATTAATGGACGCCAAATGCTGCATCATAAGGGCGGGTTTACTGGACTTCACGAGGCCGGAACCTGAAAGACGTCCTTCCCAAAATTCACCTGGTTCCAACGACTGGTGTTCAAGGCCGGGAATGGTTAGATTGGTTTCGCTAAAAAAAGCAACAATTCGGTATATGTTGTCATCGTCACTTTGGGCTGCAGTGTAGACGTGCGTCCGTCCCCAACTCCTGACAGGTACCAATTGCTCAGTAACCATATCACAATATGAATCGGCGTGGCTTACGCATTTATTGCCACTGAACACAGCAACTGGTTTGTCACACTGAATTATGCTTCCCGTTAAATCTTCAAAAATCTGACCTTGGATTTGAACGGCCTCTAAGTTATTGACAATGAATCTCAGAACATCACCTGCACTATAGCTCTGTTCTTCAAATGTAACAGCTCCTCGTAGTGTCACCTGGACCGAAGTAGAATCTTCAGCTCCAAGCACAGCAAACTGACTTCGGTCGCCGGTGGATATTGGTCTAGATGTCGTCACCACGTATTGCTTGCCGAGATTGTTTCTTGGGATGCCGAGAAAACCATCGGTGGTGTAATCATGATACATCAGACCATAAGCAGAAACTTCAGAGCTTGCTGAAATTTCTAGCACTTTTAGGCTTCTCTCTGTGTCCATCATGACAAGTTCATTGGGAACGGTGGTTCTTATGAATCCACCTGCATCGATTACAAAGGTCTCCTCGAATGGCTCTCCCGCTATTTTGTACTTGCTGCTGATGGTGACCGTAGTTTGCTGATTACTGAACGCCACCACCAAAATAAACAGCTTCCTGGATGCAAGGAATCTTTCATCGTAATTATCAATAAATCCAAGGACAAATTGTTTACCTCTGGAAATCCCTGAGCATGTGGGCCGATTGGTGTCTGGTAACTGCAGATCCAGAGCTGACACCGGCATTTCTTGAAATGCAAAGGTCATGAAGATGACCATCCAAAAAATATGTCCTCCCAGTACAGGCTTCATTCTGACAAAAGAGAACAATTTTCAAAAGGTAACTAGAGATTGACTAAGTGAAGTTCTTCAGAAAAAAAGTAGGTCTCTTACATGCGTTTCAAATATTGCTTGAATTATCAGGAATAGGTGGATTTAGGGGGTTGTATTGTATAGTAAATATCGTTTGATTGACCTGTCCGAAGTTTTACAATTACGAATGCTGAATATAAAGCAAGAAAAACGGCGTTCGTTTTCAACCGGCATGGGCAGTGGTTCTTTTGTTGTTTTTGGGTTGGTTTTTTTCGCGATCGCCGTCCGGCGAGGGAGTTTCCATATCTGGCGCAATCATTTTGCTGGATGCCTACAATCATTGTTTACTTTTAAATAAACAAGACATTTCTTAATAATTTGGTTGTAAAGATTTTCTATATCTGCAAATGGTGTATCCCACCTTAAAAACAACATTGTTGCCGAAAGGAATAATTCAGGAAAAGCGTCCTAGCCGTTAAGTAGAATACCAGCACGATTTACAACATTTGAAGACGCCATTATTTAGTTTTGTTGTTGTGTCCAGAGTGTGTAAAGAGCTGGTGTAATGATAATAGGATTTAATTGGATCAAGGTTTTACAAAAATGGGGCATTTGTTGACAGGGGAGGTGCTGGATTTTTCAAAGACAATTTAATTGAGAGCGCGAAACATGAAACCTTTACGGCGTTGACAATTTTGGATTGATATGCATGCTCTGTGGTGCAATCCGAGGCGATTCCCTGCGCTTTCACTTGTTTTAAACAAAAGTTTTAGGTTAAACCAAAACTTAGTTTAGTTATTTAGAATATAATCTTGGTCTTGAATATTTTCTGTTGACAACGGCGGTATCTGCAGCTCGGTATGTTTTGTTCCCCATATTTTGCAAAAGGATAATAACCTATTATGGAATAATGTAGACATGGTGGCTTTCTGTAACTCCACTGCATTCCAAGAAAATATCGCGATACATTCCTATTCTTTCCTTCATGTTGTTAAAAGTCAATTGGAATTTTCATCTTAATTTATCAATATTTGTCAACATAACGTAATGCTTGCAGTCAGTTTACTTAAACCAAAGTAAAACTAAAATCAGTCCAAGCTAAAAACCATACTTGTCTTATGATTAAGACAATTTAATCACGTGGTTTTTAAGTTATTATTGTCTTCCTCTCGGTAAAAATGCCCTGCATGTAGGAAGCCTGCTGAATTTCATGTTTTTAATGAAATCACCAACAATTTTAGTATACAACGTACATGTATATATCATTGAAACAGGAGCCACACAATATGGGCCAAATTCATAAACGGTGATGATCACCGGATTATTTAAGTCGCGTACAACTATTGTACAGTGGCTGAAACAGAGAAGTGCGCGTGTGGATAAACTCCTGTGATCATCGCAATTCAGTAAGAAAATAATCGGCTGTTCATCCAGCCGTGTACAGGGGCCTGCTTAGCCGATGTTTAGTGGTCTAGCCGTACTGCCCGTACATCATTCTATTCACAGCGGATTACGTAATATGTTGAATAAAGGTTTTTCCTGTGCTATTTCAATGATACGCAGCAGATCCATGGTCATACGTCCGTCCCACAAGCAAGCCAACAGAAATATTGTAACTTGTACACGAGATAAGCAAGCCCCTTGAGACGATTACAATTTCGGTTGTTACGTAGACACATGTCACTAACCATGTTCGTTTGATAAACAGCAGCTGATCTAAGCACTCTTTATGAATTCGGGCCTAGATTTGTACACTCGATCATCACCTGTTTATACACAGTTTAGCCTAGTTAATCGTGATCAAGGCAAAATCACCGTTTATGAATTTCGCCCCATATGTTTAAATCATTTTCGAATTTAGTCCTGCAGATTAATAACTTTTTTCACCACAATATTGCATTTGATGATACAAGCACCAAAATTGGCATAACTACTCTTTTGGGGTCACTGTACACACAAACCCCGTTAGCCAAATTAAAATCCAATATGGCGGCCATTTTTTTCAAGATGGCCGCCACTAAATGGTAACACTTAATGTTACATTGGATTAATTGGTCATACAAGCACCAACAGTTACAACTATACACCAAATGTACCCCTTATCATTTTCAAAAATAGAAACAACTTAAACATTCAAGATGGCGGCCATTTTTTCAAGATGGCGGCCATGTTTTCCAAGATTGCTTTCATTGAATGACATACATTGGTTATTTTACAATAGAAACCAAATGGTCATACAATAAAGCTGCAATTTACCTCTCGTTGGTCATTTATAATTAACAAATCATAAATCACTGGAAATCAAAGAAGGTCGCCATTTTTCAAAATGGCTGCCAACACGTACGTACAATACCAATTTATAACAATAGCGGGTGTCAGTAAAGAAGAAAATAGTTACAAGAATTGCGACCTGACTTGAGATTCTTACCATTACTGTTGTAATTGCTTTCCAAGATTAACTCTTTATTTTGTATTTGCGTTACTGAACATTTGAATGCATACTTAGCGTGCCTTTGATGCTTACAGTCTGTGTTTTAACATCCCATGCATAGATCAAATCAATCTCATCAGTCCTGGTCGAGCTTGTAACCAAGGTATTAACCAATCTATTTGTTATTCATAACCAATGTATTGGTTATCCTCCAACTAGTTATATTGGTTGAGCTTGCAACCAACGCTCGTTATTACTGGGTAACATACCGACATTACCTGGGCTGTAATTAATGGGTAATGTTATTACCACCCGATATTACCCCCTGTTACCAGGGAGAATGTTACCGATATTTCCGGCATTGCATTGTTATTACCACCCGATATTTCACCCTTTACCTATTACTATTAATACCCAATATTACCAGAAATGTAATCGTTATTTACCGTTATTTACCGTTATTTCTGGCATTGCATTGTTATTACCACCCGATATTACACAATAGTACTAGGGAGAATGTTACCGATATTTCTGGCATTGTACTGTTATTACTACCCGATATTACCCAATTGGTTAATTATATTGGTTAATACTAATATTACGATACTACCGGAACAATACATACACATATAAACATAAATGACTCTTCTGAGCTTGCCACTGCTACAATCTTAGCATGTATTTAAACGCTATATATGTGCTCAATATCACCGCCGTCTATAATCACAGTTTGCAACTAAAATTTTGTTAATTTATTTGTGTGTTGGCTTTTTTGGCAAATTTGTTTCTTTGAGACTTGGAGTAAATAAATATTACACAATTATCTCTACGAAAACACCCTAAACGTATCGCTATTACGCAAAACATAACGTTCAGGTAGAACAAGTGACACAAATGTTTCACCAAAGTTTATCACGCCCACTTGGGGTCAACATGTACATTCAGGTCACCCGATATTACCCCATTTACCCAATATTACCAGGAAGAATGTAACTAATATTACCACCTGATAGTAACCCCCTGATATTACCCTATTTACCAAATATTACCAAGGAGAATGTAACAATATTTTTGGCATTTCCGGCATTTCCATGTTATTAACTCGGTAAAATGTTACCCATTACCTCTTATTACCCTGTTATAACTCGCTAAAATGTCGGTTTCAACAGGGTAATAACAGTAATATTTGGACTTGGACATTTTTCTAGAATTGCTATAATACAATATATTGGTCATTCATAACCAATGTTGGTTGCCCCTCAACCAGTCATATTGGTTGAGCTTGTAACCAAGGTATTAACCAATCTATTGGTTATTCATAATGTAGGAAATGTACCTACAGCAACTGACCAATCAAAAGTGAGAAAATTTGTTTTGACAATAGTCGATGTTAAATTGTGGTATGTACAATAGTCCAAAATGCACCTTTTTGACCATAACATGTAATTATTCAAACGATTCCATGATTGAATTTAGATGTTTGTGCTAACATAGTGAAAAATTGACATTAAATTTCATCCGTATTCAACTGTTGACATTATTCATAAAAAAATAGCTGTGACTTCGTCGTAGACAAAAAAGCGAAGTATAAAACTAACAACGGCAGTACCGGTAGCTAAGTGTGTAGTAAGTGGTCAGTAGCTAATATCTAATAGGAATAGGTTATTATTGTATGTATGCATGATTGCAATATGTAATAAGTAATAAGGTATTATTTCATTACGTAATTTGTCCACGTTATGTAATTGGTTGCGTGGGAACCTTTGAATTAAATATTGTATTGGTTGTGTTATGCAAAATGGTTGCGTGTTAACCAATATGAATATGCAGCCCTACTATTATGTATTGGTTAGTGCTATAACCAATACAAATTACCAATACAAATCGGTTGGAGTCCATTGTGGATTGGTTAAATTAACCAACATTGCATATGGATTGACTAGGTAACCAATATCAGATTGGTTATTTTAACCAATATTTTGGTTATCCACATATCTACCAACTGGATTGGTTGAAATCGACCAATATATTGGTTATTTTCAACCAATCTGTTTTTAGAGTGTGTTGTATGTCTTTGTACCAGATATGTTACGATTTATGGGTCACTTTTTGTAACATATAGGCTGAGTAATCTTGTGGCGGCCATCTTTAAAAATGATAGCCATCTTGAATTACCAAGTGGTTGACAATTTTAGCATAATATTGGATTCAAATGGAGATTAAATGCCCATTTTGGTCCTTGTATTACTGTTTGATCCTTGGTAACACTACTACTAGCCATTCAGTGGCGACCATTTTGGAAAATGGCGGCCATCTTAAAATTTCAAGTGCCTAATAATACTGTTTTGGATATGCCAACAACAGGGAGACCAAACAGATGTTAAATGCCAAGTTTTGTGCTTGTATTGCCATTCTATCCATCCGTACATCAATATTTCGGTGATATTTGGCCTTCATTGGCGGCCATCTTCAAAAATGGCGGCCATCTTCAAAAATGGCGGCCATCTTCAAAAATGGCGGCCATCTTCAAAAATGGCGGCCATCTTCAAAAATGGCGGCCATCTTCAAAAATGGCGGCCATCTTCAAAAATGGCGGCCATCTTCAAAAATGGCGGCCATCTTCAAAAATGGCGGCCATCTTCAAAAATGGCGGCCATCTTCAAAAATGGCGGCCATCTTGGATTTTAATTTGGCTAACGGGGTTTTTGTATAAAGTGACCCAAAATAAGCATGTGTGCCAATGTTGGTGCTTGTATCACTAAATGCAATATTATTGTAGTAATCTGCAGGACTACATTTGTTTTTGCGAAATTCAGTGAAAAGAATTAAAATTTGTTTCAACATACTATAGACCATGGGACGAAGTCACAAAATCCTTTCAGAAAGACATTTTCGTGATCCCCAACTTGGTACATGATAAAACTTTCACAAATTGATCTTTAGGGCATACCTAACAACGTTTGGGGTGTTCATTTTTGCAAAAGTGGCACTTTGGAGAGTTATTTCACGTAAAAAATTTGATGGGGCGAAAATAACATGGGGCGAGTTGGTTTTTCTCGCCTAGTTTTCATAACAAATTCGCCCCAAAGCCAGTTCGCCCCATACTTTTGTTAACCTAATATTGTATTGACTCAAGCCAACTCGCCTCATAGAGCATGTGCATGACAGGAAAAAGTTGCCAGTGACAAACATGAACTATTACCATCGTTTAAATGTAAATCACTCTTGATGGGTTCCTAGATGGATCCATTTAAGTGTGTTATTATATAATTTATTGATAAATAAAATGGCTTATATTCAATTTGAAATTTTTTTTTTCTATTTTTTTTTTTTTTTGGGGGGGTGGGGGGGGGGGGGTCAATCAGCTCAGTGTTTTGTTTAAAGGGGAATTTTAATGGGTTTCATGCAAGGCGAGCTTGTAATGAAATACATAATAATGAAATACATCAACAGATAAGATTCACACAATATGTATTGTTTGTCATTTTATTCTTGTCAGCACTAGTACATAAACTTCAGTACTCACTCATTTTTTTTTTTATGGAACATAACTTGCAAAGTGACATTAAAATAAATAGAATCACATGAAAATTGAGAATTAACAAATGAATGTTCAAAATTTGTGGCCCTGTACCCACGTTTTGGTTGCTGTGGTTCAGGAGTGATATTGCCTGCCCCAACCCTACAGTTTATTTTACAATGGACCTGTAACATTACTGGGAAGCTGAATTGTTTGTGATTAAAGTCATGGTTGTAATAACATTTAAAATTACAGAAATGGTGAATTGTATGCACCATTTGCAAATAATAATTACATTTAAATTTGTGTAAATGCCTATTTGAGTACCATATTTTCTCAGTAAGAGGGATATTCATACTCCATCATGGATGTTTCAGTATGTAGCTCTAATAAGTTTTAACTAGGTTACACTTTTCAATTAGAAAAAGCCTTGAAAATAGTTGCCCTCATTGGAACAGGGATAGTGGAAGTTAACTGAATGAAAAATGTCAGAAAAATGCTCCTGACTTGTCTTAAATATTTAGTCATTTAGTACACAAAAACCAGTTCCAGCATAATTCTCTCAGCTTTTCCCTCTAAAATTAAGAATTATAACAATCACAAAATCACTGAAGTGAGCACATTATTGTTACAATTATTCACAACCCATGCGATTTGGGGCAGATAATGCACATAGCCGGTACGACATGCTTCTAATGTTGGGGCTTAGATAGTAGGCTGGCACTGGATCTGAGTAAACACAAGTCTTCTGTGGAGGTCTGTCATTAGCACTGCTCGTCTCCTGATTAGCAACTGCATATAAGGCTAAATCTAGAGAGAAAAAAGAAGGGAAAAATACAATCAATGAGGGAATTTGGAAATGACTTGTTACAAGAATTTTTGTTGAGGAGGGCAAAATAGCGGCCAACGTTAATGCTGGATATAGAAACAAATTCGCGTGAAAAAAGATATCCATTTTAAAAATGAATTGTAACCTCGAGTTGAATGACAATCTTTTGACTTTTTGTATTGTATTATTACAGTTCACTTCCTCTTTGGTCAATATCAAATATGTTTTGTATGTGTTGTCGGTGCTGTGCGTGTTGTCGGTTATTAGTATGACCCCCGACAACATGCACAGCACCGACAACACATTCATTCCATAACATATTATACATTGACAAATGACAAAAGAAAGAGTTACAGAACTATAATAACATAAAGCGTGTTCAAATGTGTGGCCCGGGGTCAATATCATAGTTAAGAGAATATGGCCTGTTGGCGTAAATGTCATTTAAGAGCATCAGAATCTTTTTCGGAACCACAAACAAACACTGAGGTGAAAGCTTCACCCTGAACGAAGTCTGAAGTCTAGGCCTGAACGTTACTGCAACACCTACCGGTTCCAACAATTGTCCTTTGTCGTTTCTCTTGGACAGCTGTGACTTGCTCTATCATATTGATGTCCGTAAACCGGGCTTAGCAAGATCGATAAAATCCAACATGTTTCGGTTGTCCGCGGCCGCCTAGCCTGCCGATGCTAAACCCATCCGCTCTCTGCAACGCGGAGTCATGTTTGGCCAGTAATTCTCTCGCTATATCTGACTGTTTTCCCTTCAAACTCTTCCATTTGTCAGCAAACTCGAGGAAGCGAGACCAGCTTTGATTAGAAAAAGGTGAAACCCTGCCTTTGGCTCCAGAATCACAGTGCAAAATGCACATAAATAAAGGCTCGGCGTCGTCTTTAGAAGCCGCCATGTTGGATTGCTGTACACCGGGTCAGAAACTGTGCGTAACGAGAGCGCTGATTGGATGCCGACGGAGATTCACAACACAGTATTTCCGATTGGTCACAATTTAGGTTTAGTCACGTGAGTGCCGTTTTGTTAAATGAAACTTTGTTTCAGTTTTGGCTTCAGTTATGCAGTTTGGCAATAACGCTGGAGCCACGTACGGGCCAAAGCCTAGGTTCATGTAACGGCAAGTTTTGTTAAAAAAAATAAAATCGGTCAATATTTTTGCCGAAAATACACCAAAAGTGCCACTTTTGCAAAAATGAACAGTCATTTTTGTATTTAGCAACAACAACTTGAATGAACTTCGATGTTTTCATTTTGTACCAAAATGGGGATCACGAACGAACACAATAATCGCACTCGTCCCATGGTCTACTAGGCCCTATTACAATTTTCAATCAAAAATGTTAATATCAACAATCCTCATTAAATAAAAATGATTTAATTTTTAAATTAGCTTATTATCTTTATTATCTTCATTAAATAAGCTTATTTTAATTTTATTTTTTAGCTTCAATGAAAATCGTCCAAAACAAGTCCAATCTCGGAAATCTCGGACGCGGCAACGTCAACATGCGACACATGTACGCGTAATATAGCTGTTTGCAATTGCCGGACTATGGAATACTAAAACCTGAAAGGACGTTGTGACAATAACCGCCGATTGTTTTTATTCTAAAAGAACGAACAAGTATTTTTTTTAGTGCCACACCAGGTGGAGGGGGGGGGGGGGGGGGCACAACGTGCGCCACCAACGTTGATTTGTATCTCATTCGTTCTTCCACGCTAGCAAGGCACACTTCCATACCCACATGTACACGTACGTGGATGTGACGCGGCACAATGCATGTACATTGTACTTTCCCTGCTCACGCATGAGGCACGCTGATCGCGCCCTGCCTGCACCCGATTTCACTAAACTCTTCTTAACTTACGACGCATCGCAGCCCTGCGACGCGTCGTATCTCTACGACGCGTCGTGAAATCGATTTCACGAAACACATCGTACGTGCGACGCGTCGTAGGTGTATTTATAGCATAAAACAACGACTGTTGTATGTACCTATTCAACTCACAGTAAATAGCCGTCTGGTATTCAGCAAAGAGTCGTCGAATTTATTCTCGCAAAGCTTCAAAAATAAAAATCAAAATGGCTGACGTACGATGCAATTTTAACGAAAAACAAGCTTGCTGTGGACCTCTAGGTAATTTGAAATTTCAAGTGCACTATTCAAGGTTTATTCATATGACTACGATAAATTTTTCATTTACAACTTCCAACACATTGTCTGAGTATTCTAGTCTCGTTTGTTTTATTTCTATGGCGTAAAATTGGCTATGAAAAGACGCATCTTATTTTACGACGACCCAAATACACTTCGTAACTTACGACGTGTTACTTGCCGTTGTCAAGGTATTTGCGACGCATTGAACGCATCGTAACTTTAGTGAAATGGATCGTACGACGCGTCGCGAGATGCGACGCGTTACTCTTCGTTACTCGAGTTGTAGCCCCGTCTTTTGGGATGACACACCGGTGGTCGCGTGGTGTTGTGATCGGCCAACTGTTTACGGCATGGGAATCAAAGGCCATTTTCTGCCATTTTCGTTCAAAAATAACACGATAAAACGCATGGGGTTCACAGACAGAATTGTTAAAAAATTTAGTATATCACTGCTACATCCTTTTTTATCGTATCCATGAACAAAAAATTGTGGGTTTGAAGCAGAATTTTCCACAATTTATCGATTATTATTGCATTTTTAGGGGAGGTATTTGTTAACGTCATTTGGGTATTTGTGCACAATCTCCACGTACAGCAACGGTACGTCAGCGTTTATTTTTTTCGACTGCTTTTTTCATTTTCAATACAATTTTTGTCATTGGGTGATAACAATTGAGGTAAATAACAACCTTTTTCAACTACAAAAGATAAGATGTTAAGATTGGATGCCAAAAACTCTTTATTTTGAGACTGGACGGTACCACAGCGTTTCGCAATCGCAGCCTCGAATTTATAATTTGGGACAAAATGCCGCCATGCTGAAAAAACCAACATACGCACATCAAAATATAGCCGAACCTGCCGTACGAGGCCAAAACTACCAATGAATGAAAAATCTTTCTATAGACAATAAATGAACCAATTATATTTTGATTTAGGCAAGTATTTTTAGCTCCAGACCCTATTTATTGAAGTGAAGTCAGTGGTCCTTTTCGCACTGAGAAATAACTAAACTGCACTGTATGTCCTGAAATCTCTCAAAATATCATGTTTTAGATTGTTTACTTACTTTATTTCAAACAAATAGTTGAAAAGAAACTAACCTAATGTCTTACCTTTCCCAAGAAAAGACTAAAAACCCTGCTCGACGGTACACGACGGTGTACACATGTTTTTCGTTTACATTTAATGTTCAATACACGTTGTGCGTTCCCCATCAATTGCACAAAGCACCAATGTAGTTTATTACACGTCCGAAAAAGGCGAACACTTTCCGGATGAAATGATCATGACTAAATCCAAATAGCTCGAGTTTAAACTGGGGGTCACTTTTTTGACCCCAAAAACTCGTTCTACACAAGAAAAACACAAAACGACCAGTTAAAAAAAATTGTTGTGTTGATGTGAAGTGATGTGATGTGAACTACTATTTTTTTATACGGCATACCAACAACCTTGTCCTTTTGTGCTTGTCCAGGCGCAGGGCATATCGACTTATCGTCAGTAAATGTGCTTTTAGCAAGTTATGGGTGGCTGTGTGCTACTGCCAACACCAACTGCCATTACACATATTGTGTTTAAATAGTGTTATTTCGTTTTAGACCGTTCAAAATACTTGTCGAGACGACAACGTATAATATCCAATCAAAAGCCAAGGTGGACAATAGACCCGGTATACCGAGGCTGCTCCAATCATGTGTCGGTGCCAAGCTAGAAACACGCCCAGTGTTTGCATATTTTTTACTAATGAATTCGCCTATTGCATTATTAACTTTCACGCCACATTTCAAATTCCTGAGACCATCCACGTGGGTCTTAAGTGAGAATGCGCTGGTAGGGGAGTACAAGACTGGTCATGAGGCGTTTTATTTTTGGTTGCTTTAAATACAAGATTTTCATTACAATGAACGTGGACTGTCGTTTTATATTGGCACGTGGATCGCGATTTCGTTTAGTGCTTTTGGTCCAAGGAAAATAAGTTGAGACCTCACACAAATTGCAATTTTTTTTTTTTTTTACCACAGTGCACTTCTATAAGGCCCCTAGAATGACATACATGTACTACAAATCTCTAAAAATCCAAGTGATTGAAATATGACTAAATTGCATAATTAATATGTCATTCTAGGGACCTTATAGCAATATTATATTACAATTTGTGTGAGATCAACGAAACAAAATTAGGTATTTTCCCTGGACTATTATTGTTTCGGCAAACAAGAAGCTGTTGACACCGTACAATGAAGTATCTATCTTCCTTCCATTACAGGTATATAATGGGGTACCATGCACGGGTGTTTACCTTGGTTTTCAATTAAAATTCTTGTAAAAGTTCCGTTTCTAGTTATAATTTGAAGGTAAGGTTCAATAGGACAATATTGGTTCGAGTGTCAAGCCCTCGGATATTTTTGGGTTCATTTTCTCAATGACCGATTAAAGTGGCACATGGGTAATCGGACGTATAAACCGTTTTAGTATTCTAGTATTCTTATATAAGCTTATTCTTATTATCGGCAGGCCCAAACGGCAGGGGGGGGGGGGGCAGCACAACAGTGGCGACGCGAAAAAGCAAACAACCAACACAATGAAGAAAAGCAATGCACAAAACGTATGAAGCAATATATGGGACGAGATACCCCCAGTTGCACTGGCAGTTGTCGAGCTGCCATAGCCTCGAGATGAACTAGGGATTTACATTTACAAAAGACCGCGACGGTCACTAGACTGGATAAGAAACAAAGCTTGGACGAGGCGAACTGACGGATTAAAAAAGAACAAGAGACCACGACGGTCAGAAGACTGGTTAGGAAGAAAGCTAGAACGAGGCGAACTGAAGGATTTACATTTACAAAAGACCGCGACGGTCACAAGACTGGATAGGAAGAGCTTGAACGAGGCGAACTGAAGGATTTACATTTACAAAAGACCACGACGGTTAGAAGGCTGGATAAGAAACAAAGCTTAAACGAGGCGAACTGACAGATTAAAAAAGAACAAGAGACTACGACGGTATGAAGACTGGATAGGAACAAAGCTTGAACGAGGCGAACTGACGGATTAAAAAAGAACAAGAGACCGCGACGGTATGAAGACTGGATAGGAACAAAGCTAGAACGAGGCGAACTGAAGGATTTACATTTACAAAAGACCGCGACGGTCACAAGACTGGATAGGAAGAGCTTGAACGAGGCGAACTGAAGGATTTACATTTACAAAAGACCACGACGGTTAGAAGGCTGGATAAGAAACAAAGCTTAAACGAGGCGAACTGACAGATTAAAAAAGAACAAGAGACTACGACGGTATGAAGACTGGATAGGAACAAAGCTTGAACGAGGCGAACTGACGGATTAAAAAAGAACAAGAGACTACGACGGTATGAAGACTGGATAGGAACAAAGCTTGAACGAGGCGAACTGACGGATTAAAAAAGAACAAGAGACCGCGACGGTATGAAGACTGGATATGAACAAAGCTTGAACGAGGCGAACTGACGGATTAAAAAAGAACAAGAGACCGCGACGGTCAGAAGACTGGATAGGACAAAAGGCAGCTAGAAAAGGTGAACTAACCGAATAAAAAGAACAAGAGACCGCGAAGGTCACAATACTGGATAGGAAAAAAGCTTGAACGAGGCAAGGCGAGTCATTTAATAATAATTCAGTAGTTCTTTGTTTTCTTTATGTTTGTAAATGGTGTATAATTATCTACTTAGCCATGCTATGTTCCTACCGTGATGTCATATTTTGTGGGCGGGGGGCACGGTGCATATTGCTTTTAATTTTAGGGTCACGATTAATGAGCAAACATAAACAAATATGACTTTTTTGCAGTTATTAGCGTTATTAAAACCTATATTTCGCCATACTAAAGTTTGAATTTCAGGTACCCTTCAAGGCATTATACTCGCGGTGGCGTTTGGAACAAATCTAAATGGTTGAGCTGAAGGGTATAGTGTTAACAATTTTCGATGCATAAACGCTGGTCCTGATAGGTATTATATTAATATAAGAAAGTACAATGGTTTTACAACGAAGTACATCTTTTTTGGTTCGCGTACGTATACGCATTGATTTGACACCTTTTTGATTTGCATTGGTTTCGACCCCCCCTCCTACAGACCTTGAGCCATGTATGCATGGTGTGCGCAATGTTCAACCCCCCCCCCCCCCCCCCCCCCCCTTCATGTGTACGTATTTTACGGAGGTCGAAGTTGTTACAGTGATATACACATGTCTTTCTCGCTTATCTTTATTATTTTATTACATAGTGTTCAAACTATGGTGACTCGAATTGACTAGACTGGAATATTTACTCGACTGTAATCATGACCTCATAACTGGACTCGAGTCACTTCTTTAAAATGGCTTGACTCGATCGACTCGAGTCACAAAAATCAGTTACTCGTTACAACTATGGAGACCACAGAGTGCCAGGGATGAGATGAACGCCCAATAAATAACAACATAAGGTACTACGGTTCGACACTGAACTAGCACAACCGCATTTAAATATCATCACCATGGGTAGATACCGGATCAAATTTGTGATGGTTTTATAACAACTAGGGGATGCCGCGCTTCGGGCGGCACCCGCTAGCTGGGTGGAATCGTAACTTATAGATAAACCTGGTTGACGTCCTGAAAACACTGTGATTGTATGACAAGCAAACAGCGAAACCTATGGAGTAGAGTACCAGCTAGGTGTGTGTGTTATAAACTTGCTTGTTTGTCATTCCATGATGCTTTTAAAATGTGTCGACAATGTTTGTTTCATGTTTCAAAACGTTGTACATGTACATAAATCGGACAATTTTTAATTGAAAGCAACTTGCTATTTTCTTTAAATAGACCATGGGCCACTGCATACAGTGCCAAGTTATGCCGACAGGCAGCCCCTTGGAGACCTTTCTATTTATTAGGCTGTCTCACTTTAGCCATTACATAACACAAACATGTATTTATAACCATTGAGGAGTGAACTTTGTACTGGGGTTACTTTCCTCGCCTTGTGTGGCAGCTGTGGTGTGATTCCCACCTTATACACCTTGTGGTTCACGTATTATCTAGCTAGTTTGAGGCCTAGATTGATGTGTACATTTGCCTCAATATAAAAGTATTATTATTATCAAATAAGATCAGATCAAACGCGAAAGGTTAGGCCCCCCCCCCCGCCCGCCCCGCCCGCCCCGCCCGCCCCGCCCGCCCCGCCCGCCCCGCCCGCCCCGCCCGCCCCGCCCGCCCCGCCCGCCCCGCCCGCCCCGCCCGCCCCGCCCGCCAATCCCCCATCTCATCCACCTCCCCCTCTCCTATTTCCAGGCTTTCATCAAACCCAAATGAGTGAAAATGTCTACCAATGGCCTATCCTTGTATAGGGGCGCGTTTGTACAGGCTAATTAAATTCCCGGCTGGCTCCAACGGGCGCGATGCAAGCCATAAAAACTGAACAAAGACGAAACATTCCACGGCTAGATGAGCATCTTCGCTTGTACCCAGTACATATTGTCGTAACAAACCGCAGACAAAGCTTCCTTCAGCGTCTATGATGTGCATCATGCTGTATGTTGCCCTATATATGTTTGTTTCTTGTACACAGTCATTTAGTCTCTGAAGAAGATCTTGTTAAGATCGAAATATTAGGCCCTCTTAACTTATTTGATTTTAATTTAAATAAATTAGGTCATGCTGAATATGTAACAATTATCTTTGCGTTACTAATAACAAAAGCCTAATGTGACGACCGGTCGTCACCTGGCCAACGATTGGACGAGGCCCCGGTAGGAGGGCCGTATTGTTTTGCACGGCTTTTGGTTGGATAGGAGACGTACACCGTTTACCGTGTCGTATGAACCCGTCTAAAACGAAAGAACACTAATTGAACCATACGTGTTAACCTATATGTACATGTAAATATCCTAAAGACTTCACTAAACCTAAAGACTTAGTAAACTAAGTAATGTGCATAAGACTACAGTAGATATTAGAGTATGTGTGATATGATGTGTCCCACTCTAGTATCACAGCCAGAGTGCCAGACTGACTGATGAAAGTACATTAGCCTCTGTCATGACCTTTCTAAAAGGTCAACGCGCGGAAAATTGTCAAGATGGCGGCGCTTAACAACAGCAACACGTGTGTCGTCAATGTCAGAACTTAATGGATTACGACGGAGCTCTAAAGGCTGTGGCTATTTCGGAAGAATAAACCGTAGGCATAAGGCTGAATGTCACCCAAAACCGTAAAATTACGAAAGAGAAAGAAAAAGCGACTGAAAAAAATGGTCAGTTGGTGAAAGTGTGCTGCGCTATACGTACGTGCGTGGCTATAGCTGTACTTCGACGTTTACATTAATTGTTTATAAACAGTTAATGTAGGGCCGACTTTCCTCATGCAATGTTGCCAAACTTCTTTGTTGACAAACTGCAAATTCATTGTACCTTTACCATGTTAATGTTATTAATGCTTGCTATTTACCCTCTGTTAACAATTTAGGTGTAAACTATAGTCTGAAAAAAACCAAAAACGTTGGCGTCCAGAAATTTGGCACACAATCGACCGAGTGTTCCCTAAGTCGTGGCGCAATTGAAAAATTCTTGGAAAATCCAAGTTTATATTTACGAACTTCTTTTAAAGGATCACAGAAATAGAAAATAAAAAGTACTTATATGATATAAAACATAGGTTACAGTATTAATACACCCAATAAAAAAAATTGTGTGTGATTTTAGGGTTATTTGAGCCATTACAAATTTCAAATTTCTCTTCGATCGCCCCGCCCAGAAAAATTCCTCCTTTGACAGAATGCCTGGATGTCGAAGTCGTGACGTCACGTAAAGAATAGCTTTCTTCGCGATTGATTGCGATCGCGTGGTTACGTATGTACGCACGCGATCGCGATCAATCGCGAAGAAAGCTATTCTTTACGTGACGTCACGACTTCGACAGGAGGAATTTTTCTGGGCGTGGCGATCGAAGAGAAATTTGAAATTTGTAATGGCTCAAATAACCCTAAAATCACACACAATTTTTTTTATTGGGTGTATTAATACTGTAACCTATGTTTTATATCATATAAGTACTTTTTATTTTTCTATTTCTGTAATCCTTTAATAGTAATGTATAAGTATCTAGGGGTTATTCTAGATGAACATATTTCTTGGTCCGATCATATTGAATATATGGCCAAGAAAATCTCTATGATAATGGGATTTCTTCGGCGATCTGCTAAACCCTGCCTTCCCGACTCAACGTTTCAAATGTTAAGCTGTGCCATGATCGTGCCCTTGTTTGATGTTACCTGGTCAAGTTGTGCACATGCACTGTCACTCTGACAAACTAATTAAATTGCACAACCGTTTGGCCAGATTAATTCTTTTAATGCCCACCCAAGAACACATATCACTGATTTACAAAGGGCACTGTCATGGTCACCTTTACCAGCACGTTGGGATAAGCACCGTTTATGTGAGGTTTATAAGTGCATGAATAACCGCAGTCCAGCATATCTGAAATCGCGCTTCGATAAACTATGCCACTCTGCCAATACTCGTGCCAAGTCAAACGGATTATTGCATCAGTTCTCTGTGCCCAAGACAAATGCAGCCAGGCGCACTTTTCAGTATCTTGGGACCCTGGGGTGGAATAAACTTACCACTGCCCAGAGACAGGCAAAGTCACTGCAACAATTTAAATCACTTCTTGACTGACTTATTTACGTTTTTAATTGATATCACAACTTGTTTTTGAAGTATTTTAGTTGGTTTTTACAGGTTTTTATTTTTATTTTTTTTATATATTTTACTTTCCATTTTTATTTTTGTTGGGTTATATTTGTGTGTAAATGTTGTGTTCCGATAACGTGTTGCTATACTTTTAATGTAATAATTTTACTGTCCTATTATTTAATTTATAATTTTTTCTAGGTTTTCTATATTTTGACTTTTTATGGTTTTAGTCTTTTTTTCCGTTCTTTTATATGTCTCATTTAATTTGATTTGTATTAATATATAGGTTTCTGATCTTGTTTTAATTCAATGTATTTTACTAATCATGTACATGTAATACACAGGGCCCTTATGGAAAGCAGTTGTTTAACTGATAAGGCCACCCTGTTAAAATAAGACAGCAAATAAATAAATAAATAAATAATGTCATTTATGACTCATGTAAGGTTTCAGTCAATAAAAGGGTGAAAGGTAGATTTCACAGGCGTCTACATTTAATGGAACAGTATTTAAAACTGGTTGGTTTTTAAATTAACATTGCAGGATCAGGAATGTTGAGGAGTAACGTCCATATAGTAATTATGTAAACAAAGTGCTTGTGTGTAAAGCCCCAAATTCATATTTGATGTCCAAAAAAAATGAAAAAAGAATATTGCTTGTATGAATTGGCCCCAGAATTTGTTTACTGTATTGCATTCAAATATATGGCATTCAAATAAAGCTTCACCGAGTTCAGTGCCACTGGAAAAAAAAATGTTAAAATTTTGGGCCTAACTGGTTTTCTAAGGAGCCTAAATACACGGCGGGTCTTTTCAAGTGCAGGAAAGCCAATCTAGTTTTATGATTGGCCATTTTTTTATTAAGTATTTCCCGCAATTCACTACTATCTGTTGTCTTTCCTCCATGGTATAGCTAATTACGTTAGTCTTACGCGAGAGCTCGGCAGCCATATTGACAAATTTCCGCAAAACGCCCTCTTCGGCTGATTTTCGTCATTTCATGACAGAGGCTAATGTACTACTATGAGCGTGTATACTGATGTATACAAATAACAAAATAGGTATTGTGAGTATTTTAAAGAAACTATTTACAAAGAATGTGCATGCAGTACTGAGCTAGGGTTAATCCATCTACTAGTAGTGTTCGTGCAGGGAAAAAATGTATAATAAACCACTTCAAAACATGGGGGTGAATACAACATAGATTGGTCACTACAGATGTATATCTTCTTCATGTTCCGATTACATCATTTCGTTAAAAACGCGTTTTGTAGCCCAATTCAGGGCGCTTTCAGGACATAATATCCTCTAAATTTGCGGGCGTGGTTTAGCTATTTCTCGGTTTAAAAGGATCCCTTTAATTTATGCGCACGCAACACGTTTTGTAAAAACAAAATTGGTTGAAGAGTGAAGTTGCTGGTCAGATTGTCTTTATAATGTGACCTCTGGTTTCATACACATTTATATGTAAAACACGATGCGTGCGCATAACGCTAGGCACATTTGAATATTGTAAACAGAGGGCACATCGTCTATATCCTGCACAACCAGAGAAGTGGCGTCTAGACACAACATTTCTGCTACATTGCTTTTAAAAGAAGCAAGGCGGAAGGGACTTTATACATTTCTTTATCTCACCTGGTCAACTTGTGGCAAGCCATCAAACGTACGTCCTGCCCAGGATTAATACACGAGTATGCTGACTGGAAATGTTGTAAACGTGAACCTATTAAGAAAGATAAGTACGGCATTATTTTAATTGGTAATTCTATTTTGCACTACGTAAAATCTTTGATACAGCGGGATGTCATTTTTCCAAAAGCACGTTGGAAATGTACCTTTTAAGAAAGTTTATATTGATGGGATTGAAACAGCTTGCCCATAGCAACGAGGCCCCATGCAGAGATGTCCTCTGTTCTTCCTTTTTTTCGCAGGACAGAGGATTGTCAACAGAATACTACGATCTAAGAATCAGTGTTCGCATTTCTGTGTTTCCAATCCATTAGAAATAAGCCTACTTTTATAATTTACTAACAAATATTATTCAGCATACCCAGTCCCTAAATTAGATTTTGCAACAAATTTGTTGTCGATTGCTGTATTATCAATAAATTGCTGTAAAATCAATATTGTTTGTAGAAGACAAGACTTGTATTCGACCAATGTGAAGCGATACGAAAATATAAGATTACAATTGACTTGTTTTTCGTGCTTTGTGAAAATGATAAAACAACATTTTTCGAAGTTTTCTAAGAGAACTTTCTCTCACTAGGGCAAAGCTACATGAAATATCCAAACGTTTTCAGAGTCAGTTTAACATTCAACATTCCAAATCGTGCTAAATTAAATTTTAAGGTTTGGGTATTTGACTGCAGACTGAAAAACTTACAATTCGATATACTTCAGTCGCTCCAGAAAATCCGTCAGCCCATGGAGGAATAAGAACGAAGCACGTCCGCAACATAAGAGATGTACATGTTGCTGCGTACGTATACCAAAACCAATCGCTTTTATAACGAGAATCGTTACGCATGTACGCACAACATTACGGTAGATCCTATTATTATACGTATTGAACGTATGACTTTTTAAAAACGTTGTCATGTAAATTACAAGATTGCGACATTCAGTTGGGAAATCTGAGGTGAAGTCCCTTGTATTAAAGGTGTTGTACACCATTGGTTATTGCTTGAAATGTTAGGAATAGGTGGATTTGGGGGTTGTATTTTTATAGTAAATATGGTTTAACTGACCTGTCCGAAGTTTTACAATCGTGGATGCCGAGAAAGAAGCAAGAACAACAGCAATCGTTTTCTTGTGGTTTTTTTTGCGGTTGCCGTCCGGTAGTAAAATTCAATTTTTCAGAACAATTACAGGATATATAAAGCAATCATTTTAATGGATGCCTATATAGAGGGTCATTATTTACTTTTAAATAAGTAAGCTATCTTTCTTAATAATAAAATAATAAAAGAATCGATGTCTTCAAATGGTGTGTTATACCTTTAAGGTAGAGCGTAATGGCAAGCTGGTGTGTGGAGTGTCATTGTTATTGTGGGGATGAATTGGTCGCCTGTAACCTCAAAACTCTGGTAGAAAGGAGGGAGCAATTGTGTATGAAATTCTTTCAGTCGCTAATAGCATCTAAAGACTTCAGCGGTTGGCTGCCACCAAGTAGGAGAAATGTTCATCATAGGAATCTTAGAAATTCCAATACATTCTCCTTACCACTGTGTAAGACTAAGCGATGCCAAAATAGTCCGATCATCTATATGACAACAATCTGTAATGAAAATCACTCATTATCTCTGCTTTGTCACAATTCTGATTTTTTTTGTTTGACAGGCATTATTATATATTATTATGCCACCCTTTTCTCCATCCTTCCCTCCCCCCCCCCCCCCCCCACCCTCTCCCCCACCCTTTACCCCCTCCCTCCTCCCCATCTCCTCCCTCCCTCCCTATACCTTCCCAAGTTATTAAGTTATCTTAGTGTCATTTTAATATTTAAATTTTTATGTAACTATTCAGCAATTCCGCTTCTGGCGGCGAAAGAATAGAAAAATAAACCACGAATAATAATAATAAAAAAACCGTTGTCATGTAAATTACAAGATTGCGACATTCAGTTGGGAAATCTGAGGTGAAGTCCCTTGTATTAAAGGGGGTGTGGAGTGTCATTGTTATTTTGTTATTGTTATTTTTGGGATGAATTGCAAAATCAACCACAAACACATTCGTGTTAGTCCTCTATTTTGTAGTATTTCGGAGAATTAGGTCAGCCTTCTATTTAAATTTGCTCTATTTCTATCAGTAGGTCTACCGAGTAGATTATTGGCAGTTTGGACGCCAGTGCTGTTCTGTTAAAAATGGTTTCAGCGGGACGAATTATTTGTTACGACTTTTAAATACTGTTGGTTTACGTCCCTTTCAAATAGCCTCAATTGTTATTCCTGTAAAAAGACGGGCTATACACAAATCCAATATTTTGCTGAAATTCAGATAGGTTGCCATACTGCAAATGTACATTATAAATGGTATGTCCTACCTTTAAGGCAGAGCGCAATTACACGCTGGTGTGTGGAATGTTAGGTTAGTCCTATATTTGTTAGTCCTCCGCGAGAATGCAAGGCCAGTCCCTATACAAATCAACAACACACAATGAGACTTTTGCTTACCTGGAATTGTCTTTGTTCTCTTTTTAATTTTTTTTTACTTGGCCCAAGTCCAAAGTTAGGGCGTTTGCTTAGGCCCCTGGTATTTCAGCACAATAGCATTTTATAACTAAAGGGAGAACCAGAATAAATGGAAGTAATTTATTAAACATTACTATATATAGATATAGAGTACAAATGCTACGATAACCTACGAAACACTACAAACTGAATATTGTCGTGATTTAGCTTTAGATTCATCTTTTCATGCCATGATGAACTCACGGTTTCCCATAAATGATTTCAATTTTTAATACGAAATGATTTAATGCGATTATTCACCTATGTTTAAAATCTGAATATTATTGTGGAATTGTTATTATTGTGGAATCAGTGATTTACAAAACGTCCTTTTACAAGTATGAGTAATTAGCATCAATGTTTTTTTCACTGACTAAAATCCACGATTCAATAACAATATTTTCAAAATCTAGCTTAATCTTGTTGTACAATGATTTAATGGTATATATTCATTCTCGTGGTCGAACCATAAGTGATTCCAGCGGCGTATAACTAGGGTATGTATAGGGCGCATCTGGGGTGCACTGAATGACAACTATATGTTGTTTGTGTGCAATTTTGTGTGCAACTATGTATACCAAAAAAACAAACATACATCTACGTTCGTCTTATGAAAACATCCTCCCACGCCCTCAATGAACTATTGTCCAATCACAGCTGAGATTGCCAGTGAGAGCGAGTGACAGCTGCCACCGCGCGTCAAGCATTATTTTCACACAGGAACGAACGCGTTCTTTGAATCGCCGAAATCAGTGGCGCGTTGTTACTCAAGTTGTCAATGGCACTTGCATGCCCAACCACAGATGGAGACAGAAGAGGAGCTAAGAATTGAGGACCAGCAGCTGCATGTACAGGAGGGTGACCCAATGGACCTGTTGCTTGAGGCGATGGTACGTTAAGAGATTTTAAAAGTATGCCTCCTAAAAATATGCATTTTTTACATGTATTAGACTCATTTTGTTCCTCACATGTGGCAGAGAAAACATATTTCCGAAATTCAAAACGGATGACACAAACTCGCCACGAGCCAGGCGGGAAATGTCTGTTGAAATTAATCAAGATTCATCTTGCGTATAGCAGAAAAATACATAATCATATGCAAGCCCAACCTAGGTACACTAAATAAAGAGGAGCGAAATCGTCTCTATAAGTGTAGGCACCGAGGTAGGTGTGTGCTAAATTTAGGCTCGGCCTCTGATGACCCGTGATTTGGCTTAGTTTTACATACCGCATTACCAGCGATCAGTGTTTGAGTTGGGAGTAACAAATCTTAAAGCGACCCAAAAAGATGTCGTAGGAACCAGCCTATTCTTGGTTACAAGACGTCCTAATCGCGGTATGCAGCGCGTGTAGGTTGCCAATGTACGCTTTATAGTATAGACCACGCCATGACCTTCGAAGTCGTCTTGGCTAACTCACATAATCGCTCGAAAAATTCCGAGCAGAATGGTATTGTATTTGCATGCGCGTTTGACGTTGCGTGTATAATTACGTGACGTAACATAAACTTGACCAATGAGTCGGCGATTATGCATATTACGTTGTATTGTTTAATGGTAGGTATAGTGGAGATGAAGATTTGTCCGCATTTTTTAAAAACTGTTTATAAAGGCTGGGTGCTTTGTGTTCGGTGTACCGTTGACACCTCAATTCTCAACGGCACGATGTTGTTCCCACAACGCCTACAGCAGACCCTCGCGATAAACGCCTTGCGGAACGTATCGTGCTTGAATCCGTAAAAGAAAGGGTTGATGCTGGAATTCAAGGCGCCAAGGATGATGACGATTTGCTGCTGGGTGACCGGCTGGGGCTCCGTGTTGACCAAGTTGGCGACGGTGGTGATGAAGATGACCCGACAGGGGAAGATCAGGACAATGAACGCGATCGTCACGAGGATGAGCGTGTGTACAACGCGCTGGTGGGCGCGATGGAGCTCCTGTGGTGGGCCTTTTATCCCCTGTTCTTCGAGACTACGAGCGTTTCGCTTCAGGTTGCGCATGATGTCGCTGTACATCGCAATCATGGCGACGATGGGCACCAGCACGGACAGGGTGGAGCTCAGAATGGGAAACAGGACTATCCAGGGCTCCTCCTGGGCGGTGGAGGACCAACAGTTGTTGTTGACGTACTTGATGATGAACCACAGACCTGTTGGGAGCTCCAAGAGAAAAGGAACGACCCAAGTCAGCAAAAGGAAAACTGCGAGCTTTCTTGGCTGGAAGAAGTCATGGTGGCCCAAGGGATGCACGATGCCCACGAACCTCTCCGCCGTCAAAAGGAGCAGACAAAAAGGGGAACTGTTCACTAGACCCCGCTGGAAGATGGAGTAGATCTGGACCTCCAGGTAGCTGTCGAGGGTGGCTCCGGTGAAACAGTAGGGCAACTCGTTCGGGGCATACTTCGCCCAGAGCAGCCAGGGGTTAAGAAGGCTGCACAGACAGACCAGGGCATCCGCGATCGCGAGGTTTATGAACAGGTAGTTGGTGAGGTAGTGGAGGGTTTTACTCCGGAGGATCGTCAAAACGACTAAAGTGTTTCCGATCAACCCGATGGCGCCGATTGAGAGTTCCAAACCGATCAATACTTGGCTTGGAACAGCTTGGGGAATCTGGAAGGTGTCATTCGTAAAGAAATTAACGTATAGTGCTGGGTCTTGCATGTTTGTTTAATCTACGTTACATTACTGACAAACCATAGGCGCGACTTCTGTCTCTCAATGCTAGTACCACTGTGGTAAAAAAACTTCAAAGATCCATCTTTTCCCCTTTTTTTTAATAGATCGTCTAAGAGTTATTGAAATCCAAGTTTGTGTGAATATATTTGTTCTATAATTCCAACTCTCCTTGCAGATCCCATCAAAACCCGTCGGAACCCGCTGTGAATTATGTTGATTCCAAGCCAAAATCTGGTGACAAAAAACAACAACAATTAATAAGAAAATTGAGTTTGTTAGCAATGATCTGTTGTAGTGAAATTTCGAATCGTACGCAAACAATGTCATATCAATCGGTGCTCCCTTGAACAATTGGTGCACCCTGGTTCCCCCCCCCCCCCCCCCCACAAATTGGTTTCAGCACAGTTGGTAATGCTGATTAGTTTGGCACTATTAGTTTAGCAAACGGCACTATCGACGATCGAAGGCTATCACGGTTTAATTAACCTTTTGACGCCGGTATTAAGTCCTCACCGCATCGGATTATACGCCTTTGTCCAGTAGATGTACTGCACAATGGACCGAGCGTGCAGCTGTCACATAGGCCGTGTTCTACGGCGTAGCACAGCTAACAACAATATTTTGGACGGATTAGCGGGCTGTGGCCATAGCCGATCCCCGGCGTCAAGAGGTTAATGTGTAACACGCCATACACAGTGCACCGTGCACAACCACTGTCTAGCATTGCCTGGCAATTCAGGGATTTTAGAGAAAATTTAATTAAACATCCAGGGCAAATTGAAGAGCAAATTCAATTAAGCGGCAACACGTACTTTGCGCCATGCCCGGTGTTGTTTCAGAATCCTCGAATGGTGGTAAATCAACGTTAGTCTTTACGGCAGTGTGGAACAAATCTCGAGTCATTTTGATTGTCAGAATGCAGTGGCGTAAATATGTGTCGGCAAGTGGGGGGAACAGTGAGAGTGTGTGTGGGGGGAGAAACTGTGTGACAGGGGGGACGTTGTTTGTCAATGGCTAGGGGCAGATCTCTCTTTTCATTTAGTGGGGGGGTTGTACCACTCCCCTATCATATACTTGTTTTTAAATAATTTGTAAATGTTGATGTAGTTCAGCCCCTGGTCTGCCATGTCAATTGTTTTTATCAATAAACAATAATATTTATAATAATAATAATGAAAAACGTGACTCCAGCGAGCCCGTAGCGCGAAGCCAATTACGGCGTCTTTCGGGTTGTTGAAATACTAACAAATATATCATGCTTTTAAAAATTTCTCACATTGTTTCCTCACTATACTAAATTCCAATGCGCCGTATTCCTGGTCGCATGAGGGCGCTGTAAGACGCCATTTTCTGGGTACCCAACACAGGTGTGGTTCAGTAACTTTACTTTTATCTAACAAATGGAATATTGGAAATTTTAGATTTTGGAGCTGTAAGAATATGTAAACTGACGTGATTATCTTCCAATCACTTTTAATTATACCCCCAACACCGTGAGCACAGCGCCCTCAAAGTAAAAAAATACGGTCTATTAGCTATATTATTCGAGTGACGCCATCCGTTTACAACAGTTGAAGTACCACGTCGATTGATGCAAAACAGTAACTTAAATTCGAACTGAAGGAATTAACATTTTAGGATAGTACCAGTAATATTTGGAACTTTTGCAACATGGTTGAACGTAATGTCAATAATCTTCGATTCCTGTCTTTTTGTGTCCTTTATAGGGTGCAACTAATAACTATGCCTACTTCTGAATTTCTGGAAAACAATACTTGCAACACTTCAAGGTGGTTGAGGCCTTCCGGACGATCTAACTACCCACCGTTGTTAATAAGCGTGGTTTTTATGTCATAGTACCACAAACGTGCCGGTAATATGTTAGTAACAGTGTTATAATTGCCACGCTAATAAGCAAGGCCAGTAGACTTTAACACCATGCAAAAAAGGGGCATATTTTTTCCTTGAAAGAAAATATATTAACGTGACATGTTGACGTAAAAAGCCTCGCTTATTAATAACGGTGGGTTGCACGCATTTCGGATACTTAATCACTTTGCACTATTAACTAAGTCCCTTTCAATTGAGAAACCATTGTGCAAAGCAAAAATATTCATCGTGTATATAATATCTGAACAATATCTATATCTGGTTGTTCCGTTTGGAAGAATTAGAGTATTAAAGAAATGCTACCAAAATGAATCAAGGAACACACGAACACAACCAATCAAAAACCTGGTAGTAATAATACAATCAGATCATGCTCTATTATAGGTATTCTCGATCAAGTGCGTAAGAAAATCAATCAAATTAGTTTTTAAATGTACATAATGTTAGTAAGCGGTTTTTGTCAGGGTGTCTATTCTTTGACTCTTATTCACTTCAAGGGCGTTCAGTCTCGTTGAGAGACATTCGAATTCGTTTGCAAATTTGAATGCTGTTTTTAGCGCATGGTTTGTTAATTTGGATGGTTATATTTGTTCAAATGGCATTAACATGACGCCAGAGTATTTTCATCGTACTCGGAAAACAAAATTGAATGATGATTTGAAGCAGTATGTGCACAAAACTAAATGAAGCGGTGATTAAATTGGAGGCTTATTTGCCAAAAAAGATAACATATAATACAATTTTGTGTAATCTAACCTAATCTAAAATAATTGGGGATGAACAACATACTCACATCTTTCGAGTCGAAAGCTGGAACCGTGTTTCTTTCAGTGGAAGATGTTGAACTGTAACAGCCGCTGCGCAAACCCGCTCCGGTTTTATAACGTCAACGCGCAGGCGGCGGGAATACTGACGCATGCGCGCTGTGCCTTTATACGTGCACCACTTAGAGCTCTTTGGTTGTCTCTCTATTTGTTTCAATGGCATCGCGATAGAGGGACCGAAAGCAGCAACTAGCGATGACTATATGGACACTGAGGAATGAGCGAAGATCATCTGTGTTTATTTTGCAGGGTCAAATAGCAGCGTCGATCGGCAAACACTATTGTATGAAGCTGTATTATAGGGGCATGGTGAAAATATAAAATATCTCTCATTTAAACTCGTACCTCAACTTGCATGTCGTACGTACGACTTATATGTCGTACTTACGAGTTATATGTCGTACGTACGACTTATTGTGTCGTACGTTCGACTTATACCGGAAGTACTCCTCGTTCGGTAACGGCGATTAAACCAATAAGAGGTCTGCCTTAGAGCATTATGCCGGAATCAGTCATCATACAATGAGATCAAAACAAAACAAAAGTGTAGGTAAACCGAGCTTCATATACTCCAACAAAACAAGACTAGTGTTAGCCAACCGGGGACAAAACATGAATAGTGTTAGCCAAAATGGGGACTAAGTTGGCTAACCGAGCTTCATGCTCCAACAAAACAAGAACAGTGTTAGCTAGCCGAGCTCCAACAAAACGGGGACAGTCTTAACTAACCGAGTTTCATCCTCCAACCAAACGCGGACATCGTTAAATAGCCGAACTTACATATCCAACAAAACGTGTACAGTGTTAACTAGCCGAACTCAATACTCCAACAAAACGGGGACAGTGTTAGCTAACCGAGCTCACATATTCAACAAAACAGGGACAGTGTTAACTAGCCGAACTCGCATACAAAACGGGGACAGTGTTAACCGAGCTCTCATATCCAACAACACAGGGACTTTGTTAGCTAATCGATCGAGCTTCATGCTCCAACAAAATGAAGACAGTGTTAGCTAACATAGCTCCATACTCTAACAAAACAAGAACAGTGTTAGCTAGCCGAACTCTAACAAAACGGGGACAGTGTAAACTAACCGAGCTCTCAACTCCAACAAAACAGGGATATTGTTGGGTAGCCGAGCTCCATGCTCCAGAAAAAAACGGAAATAGCGTCAGCTGACCAAGCTCCATACTCTAACAAAATGTAGACAATAGGCCTATAGCTAACCGAGCTTCATTTTTTCAACAAAACAGAAACAGTGTTAGCTAACAAAACGGGGACAGTGTCAGTTAATATGCTTTTCACAAAATAGGGACAGTGTTAGCCAACCGAGCCTTATAGCCCTACACAACGATGGCGGTGAGTGTTAGCTATAGCCGAGCTGTATGCTCAATAAAACGGGGACATTGTTAGCTAACCGAGCTCTATTTACTCAACAAAACGGGGACAGTGTTAGCTAACAAAACGGGGACAGTGTTAGCTAATCCAGCTACATGCTTCCACAAAATAGGGACAGTGTGATGCGGGTGTCACACATTCACGATTTTTCTTTACGATCACCTGACGATGCGAAAAGTGAAAAAATCGTGAGTGTCTCGCGAAAGGTCTTGGAGCACTTGACAGGCTCTGGTGTAGGACTTAAGTGGTCCTCAGTGTGTCTTTGTGTGTCTATAAAGACGTGAGCAGTCGGCAAACTCACACGAACATTTTGATCATGCTCAAAACAATCGTGAGAGTCAGCCGATCTATCTTTGTTGGGTAGAGGACGCCAATTCATCGTCAATATCGTCAACAAAACGGGGACAGTGTTTAAATAACCGAATCCCATCATTCACTGCGGGGCTATAACATCATTCACTGCGAGCTTGGCGAGATCAGTTGTACAAAAGCAAATATATGAAGCACGCGCTTATCTGCCGTTCCTTGGCACGTGAGATATTTTAATCTCAGTAAGCCGACCGAAGGCCCATCATTCTAATCTGATTGTGATGCAGAATGCAAGGCACCCCTGGTTTGTAGAATTGATTGCTTTAATTATGTTATCACTAAAACTGCAAAGAATTAAAGGGGCATTGTATTGTCGTGTGGTAACTATAGAGTTTCCTTCTTTTATGTAAACAGGGTGGCCCACACAATACGGACAACCTCAACGGACAAGTATACTTCTACTACCCCGAAGCCCAAACTACCTATACAAATGGATGGAGAATCTTCCTACATAGAAGACAAATGATACTAAGATATCTCGATTTTGGCCAGTTTTATTAACTACACTTCATAAATATTCATGAGCAAACTGGAGCGCGTCATTGGCCGATCCCGCCGCGCATCCGGGAAGTAAAACTGATACGCTTCTATATGACGTCACCACAATGAGTATTCAACTCGCTGCATGTCGTGCGGAGTTTTTTCTGGTAGCACTAAAAATTCCCTCTTGAACCCGCCTCGTATACATGTACTGAGGCATGTAATATTTACGGAACCAAGCTCAGTAATGTTACTAGAATTTCGTCCGACTAACCAAGAACTTGAATATCTTGTGCTGAATACAGATGCAAAATCTACGATGGCTGTTATAGACAAGGCAGTGCAAATTTATGAGGTGTAGTAAAACAAATACAACATGTCTGTTTTTGTCTGGAAAATTGTGGGAATTACTGGTTTCTCGGTGTAGGTCAGTTCGACTACCTCCCTCCGCTTCGCGTTGAGAGTCAGAGGTCCTTTTGCCCCGAGAAATATACAAAACCTTGTCATGTCAAATTCTCAGGCGCGGTTAGTTATTTCTCAGTGCGAAAGGACCTCTGACTTCACTTCACAGAATATAGTCTAGAGCTGAAACTAAAGGCCCAAATCGAAATTTCTTGGTATCATTGTTTTTACTATAAAGATTCTCCATCCATTGGTGTATGTAGTTTGAGCTTTGGGTGGTGGAGTTGTGCTTGCTTGTACGTTTTTTGTGGTCCACCCGTATATATTCGAATGCATAATTGGTCACGACACGATGACCATCACATATAGACGGGCGGTTCGTACTTCACGTGAAAGCAATTTTGACGTCACAAAGTATATTCGCTGCGAAAATTACCCGCAGTTAAAATGTGTTGAAACACACATCATAATAATGTATGGCGTGCATAGTTGACATTTATTCCAAAATAGAGATATCTCTATTAACAATAGAAATATCTCTATTTATAATAGAGATATCTCTATTATTAATAGAGATATCTCTATTTCTAATAGAGATATCTCTATTACAAATAGAGATATCTCTAATATAAATAGAGATATCTCTATTACAAATAAAGATATCTCTATTTCGAGTCTAATAGAGATATCTCTATTAGTAATAGAGATATCTCTATTAGAAATAGAGATTTCTCTATTGTTAATAGATATATCTCTATTTCTAATAGAGATATCTCTATTTATAATAGAGATGTCTCTATTTCGGATTAAATGTCAACTATGCACGCCATAATAATGTGAGCTGTGCGTCCACATTGTCGGTAACTAGTACATTTTAAAGTCGTGTATCCCATTAAAAAAAGGGCACTGGCAATTTTAAGCAATGTGTTTATATTCATGTTTTATTTGCTTATTTTAAAGTCCAACTTTAAATAAAGATTGTACCGGTCAGTTTATATATTTGGCAGCCAAATTGATAACGAATCACCCATTTGTTGCACGAATTTGGATGCACATTCAATTAACTAAATAGATTGTTCAATTTCAATCTAAAAATGCATGTAACTGCATTGTGCAACGCTTTAAATTACAATTTCACATTGGGGTCATCTTGCCTAAGTAGTTTTTCTTTATTTTGGACGGCAGAAAGTGCTAAATAGAATGAGCAAAAATGAAAAATACGAATCTTATGCAACTATAAGCCTTTACCAAACAGACTGTTAAATTGAATGATCACTTAAACCAAATGCCAAAACTTCAACGTAGGGTGAGTAAAACATAAATACGTCAGGTATGAAAACAAATTTGAACGTCTGAAATCTAATACGATTCACGGGCACGACAGCAGAGAGCTAATTCGCTTCAAATTGACCACTATCAAGATGAATTTTCGGTTTGAAAAGTTTAAATTCTAATAACCATTTTACCCAAAAAATACAATAATGTAGAACAAAATCACTTTGAAGTAAAGGCTATGTTCGAATTACTTGGCTACGACTTGAAACCACGTACGAGTCTATGGTAGCGACTGCAGCCACTTACTGTGTAGTTTAAGCCGTAGCCAAGTCATTTGGACACGGCCTAACTTGCTTTTGTTGTCTTAATTGGTGGCACCAAAATGCCACTGAGAATGTTATCGTGCCTGATATTATGTGTATCTGGGAACAAGACCAACATGGCTATGTACATACAGTATATAAGCATTAACGACGTCATAAGATGGGTGGATTAGCACGAAATGCGGCTGAACTACTTCGGTAGTACAGCCACTCTTCCACCATCTGTTTACGAGTCTTGTAACCAGCCGCTGGACAAAACTCTGGTGGTTCTTCCACAATGATAACTTCCGGTTCCTCGGGTTCTTCCGGCTCTGGTTCTACAAACGGTTCCGGAGGAGGAGGTGCTGGTTCTGGAACCGGTGGTTCTGGGTCCACAGGCGGTTCAACCCGTTTCATAGCCTTTTTCTTGGTCCCTTTTTTGGTGCCACGTTTGCCCTTTGAGCTACCGGGTTTGTTACTTTCACCGGGCGTTGGTGAGGTAGAGCGGCATTCTTCTGAGGACGGGGATCCAGGGAAGTGTTTCTTGAGAGACGCTTTTCGAGAAGTGACTGGCTTGTGCGGCCTGATAGTCCGGGTAGTGGCGAGCTTCTCCCGGAAGGTGACCCGCTTCTCTGGCCCGGTTTCCCCGTTGCCGTCATCGCTCGATCGCCGCTCGTCCAGCTTCAATATAGGCAGAGGCGTGTTACTCCCCGATCCTTGTCCACCCGCATCCGTGGGTGATGTTGCAACTGATGATTTCCTCTTGGAAGATATCTTGGTAGTTTTCGCCTTTCTTAAGGTCTTATTGTTCTTGGGAGCGGAAGCCTTTCCTTTCTTCGAGGATCTCTTTTTGCTGCTTTTGGAGCCGCCTGAGACCGCCGAGGAGATGTCATCCGCGTTTATCTGATTCTCGTTTTCAGGAGTAAGCTCCTTTTGCTCCTTTTCCTTGGCAATTCTTTCAGCCTCCAGCTGAAGTCTCTGGAGTTCTAGAGCTTCTTTTGCCTTACTCTCCTCATATTCCTTCTTCATGTCTTCAAGGATGATCATTATCTTAGCTTTTTCTCTACTTTTTCTTTCCCTCGTCTCTTCCTCGGCGATTTTCTCTTCCTTCTTTCTCCTCCAGTACTGCTCTCGAACGCCCTCCATCAATGTGTCCGTGAATTCGGCCTTTAGCGAGAAATCATTCAGGTTTTGATCCGAGGCAGTCTTGACTCGACGCAGGCAGCGGTGGATACTGGGTTTGGGAGAATCGATGGCACCTCGCGTCTTGGCCACAGCCAGTTGGTCGATAGAACCCTTGTTGATGTAGGAGTCAAACGACCGGCTTCCCTTGACGAGAGGAGAGGTACACCACGTCGGGCGAAGTCTGAGAGTGGTTCTGTCGTCGAACATGGTGGAGTTCGCGCCTGAGGACCCGTAGCTTCTACCCGCACGCGAGCTGCACGGCGTGGCACTGTACGGCCTCATTGGAGTACCGGTGGACCTAATTATCTGCCCCTCCTCGGCAATCTGCACCGCCTTGTCGAAGAGGCACTTTCCGAGCACGGCCTGGAACTGCGACTCGATGTCCAAGGTCTGCGGGATCACGTGCATGGATTCAGCGGAGAAGCTGCGGGGAGGTTGCTGGACGGGTCCGGTGGACTCTGGCCTGGTAGGCGGGATCCACGATTTCACGTTCCGCACCGTCAACGCCGGAGTTACCGACGTGTTAAATCTCATTGCTGAAGTCGACACAGATCGGCAATCATAATGGTTATTTCGTTGCGAGAACATGTTTTCAAATCTTCGCAGTTACTTTTTATTTATGCAGACGAAGTGTCTCCATTTCTCTCAATCAAAACAAGTAATATACATGTATGATGATCCAGTTACTACGTTGACAAGCGCACTCCGTTCTATCCACGTTAGCAAAACACTTGAGCGATCACCGCTAATATAATCACTGCCATCGCTATCCATTGTGGTTTTGATTGCATAGCATTAGCCATCTTGCAGTGAACACGATCTGTAAACTTCTTTCTATCCTAACTTCAAATAACTCCGCTGATAAACTACTCAAGCTCACAGCTCACGGTGTAATGTTTATTCACGTCAAAGGCGTCCGTCGTTATTTGTATTTGGCAAAGGGCAAACATGTGTGTTTTGCAGGATCAGCACGTCGAGCAAATGACAGTACAAATTCGAGACAAAATAATGTCAAACGTCAATATACACAAAGTTAATTATGTACTCGTTTCTAGCGGCTAGTACGTACGTAGGTCTATAGACACTCAACTCGACATCTGCTGCCGAAAGTTGCATTTTCACTCTCGGCATTAAAACATTAGGGTTGGGGGAATTGAGCAGTTAATTACCTAGACCAGTTACTGGCCAGCCTGAGAAGCTGCACAGCAAACTCTTCAGCAGTATTTATTCTCTCAGTCGACTGAAAAATAACAGTCGCGGAACCAAAGGCAAAACGTTACATCATCATCTTACATGGATGAGAAAAACTGGCAGGGTGTAAACGGTTGTTTTAATGTCTACTTGGTCAGTCTTGACACTTTAATCCGTCGGCACATTCTACAAACAAGGAAGAAAAACAGGTTGTCTTGTTAAAACAAATCAATATTTTGAAGGAGCACCGAGCGAGTCCAAGATATAGCCATGATAATACACTTGCCTCTGGGCCATGTACATAACGGTGTGCTGGCCAGTAAGCAAATACTCGTAAACTATAGGCACCAATGATAAATATCACAATGGGGAAATGACGCAAAACTCTCACAGGTGATCACTTAAACTTAATTAATAGCTAAAGCTTGTTCACCTTCTTTTACTTTCCGTGAAATTTGGGTTGAGTATAGGGCTCATAATTTAGGGGTAATTTATCCTTCAATGGTGACTTTGCACACCTGAACAAAATTCTGAAGTCCATCGCTATTTCGGAAAAATGCATGAGTAGGCCTACATCACGCTACTAAATGCAAAAGTGGGCGAATTTGGGTGCAATTATCATCTTACATTTCTTGTTGATAGATCCTTCATTTCTTCAATCAACTGCACGGTCGACAGAATAGGCACAAAACAAATAGCCATTGACAGTTTTGAGCCTATCTAAATACAGGTAGCTGCACGGTTGCGCCCCATGCAAATACCACACCAGGGGCATAATACGCCATTTAGCCATGTGCATGTACGTGTGTGCAACACCCGACCCCATTTGGCCCCGTCACCCATGACTACTTAGAATACAGACACAACCACACGTAGACAAAACAAATCCAACAACGTTGCCGGTAATGCCTCTATTAAATACTATCAGAGCAATCTGATGTGCACACATCCGTCATTATAACGTGAATTGTGTATTAGAATGGGACAAACGAATATAACTGACGAAGATAACACAGACCGAGTGTATTTTATAATTAGACACATCTTGAACAAATCGGTCATGCAATAAATATACTCCAAAAGCTTACCGAGATATACGCCACAACGAAGTTCTTTTTCCAAACACTGACACGAGATGCATATCTAGTTCATTTTGCTATGAAAGGTACACGCAAGTAGCTAAAACACAACACATTTTTGAATATAATCTGTGGCCAACAAGTGTTCTCCTGACTGCATGCGTGCGTGTGTGTGTCGTCAGCAGGGTCAATCATGAACTGGTACCCCAACTCCATACTCACATACTCAAGTAAACACTAGTTTACTATAGTAGTAAAGTGTGGGGGCCAATTCCTGGAATCTGTCTTTTTGTTTCACCTCTATAGTGAAAGGGTTTGGCACTTGTACATGGAAAAGGGGTGTCTCTGGAGTATTTTAGGACCGGGTGTAAGCATCCAAGGTGGCAGCAAAGTACTTTAATTCACCAATATCTAGGTACCCCGGCTTTGCTACACACATCCCCCAAATTTATATTTTGTTTGAACAAAGTATAGGCTAAGTAAAAAATATAAAACAATTACATCAGTTAATTTTCTCAGAAATAGAATACGTGTGCCCAAAATGTCCGGCTATTCTGAATAGATCATTCAAATTGCAATAATGTGGAGCTAAAGATTGCGATTGTGAGAGCACCTGTTTATTGTTTCCTTCTATTATTATCATTGCAAATCCCGATTGCCGAGTTCTGATTGCCGAGAGAAAGTAAACGTGTTCATTGGTCCGATGGGAAACAACACCATTCTTGGACCATGCATTGTTTTTCAATAGAAACATAAATGTTGTGTACATTTATTTTTACCCATGCAGCCTATACTTTGTAATTCCTACAAGTACAAATAGACATTTGGGGGATGCGAGTAGCAAGGCGGGGGGGGGGGGGGGGTGTTACCTTGAGAGATTGGTGAATTACAGTACTCTGCTGCCACCTTGGATGCTTATTAAAATACACCTGGTCTTAATACTCCAGAGACGCCCCCTTCCAGGTACAAGTGCCAAAACATATTAGGGGTAAAACGAACTTTAAAAATAAGCTTATTTTCGAACTTGGCTCCCAGACAATAGTATAATTGAAGGGAGATTTACAAAAACTTCGACCCTGGACCAAAACACGCTGGATTTATTTTGTCTAATGCAATACGCCTTCATTACTAGGCATGTCGTGGGAGGACGTTGTTTTGTTTCCCCCATTATTCAAATTAGTTATTTAAGCTTCGGTTTAGGGATAAATGTACATAGTTTGAGAGGTTCCCTTAGTGTTGGTGGCATAATCGGTTGACTGATCTCATACAAAGACGGTAGAGTAAACCTAGAACAAAATTGCCTAATGCCCTTGCATGACAGAATTCCCATTGGCTTTGTATTATTACACAAAGCCAATGGGAATCATCACGGGGTGGGCTTACGCACGCCGTTCTGGATGGTCTCCTTTTCCGCCTACCCAGTCGAAGCAAGCGCCCGTGACACAATTCTAGACTATAATGTAAAAGTAAAAAGTGGTCCCGGGAAACAGCCGTTAATAAATAGATCGATACATAATACATGTACATGTCTTACTTACTCTTAGTATTGGAAAAATAAGTGGGTTTCGATGATTACAAATCCAGAGGTAATCTGGTGGGAATCCAACCCAGAACCACTTGCTTTTCAGCGCAGAAGACCAGCCATTTTGAGAGCAGTACACTTTTATTACACGTGAACTAAACTGTACAAAGTTTCTAAACCATCCAATAAAAGAAGGCCACTCAATAATTAGGAATTTTTAAACATTTTATTTAGTATGCATTGTCTGATACAGGATTTTCTAAACTGCATAAAAAAAAAACAATTAAGACCAATACAAAATAATTCTGCTTCCGATTACATGGCATTTTAAAATAGGGTTTCAGGTAGGTATAGGTAGGTCTAGGTAGGAATTTGGTTGGGGTGTTTTGGGGGGCAATATTTTGACATATTTGTGCACATCATGTCATAATGCAGGTGTATGCAAGTCATCAACTGTCAAAAATAGTAATTAAGGGTTTGGGGGCTTTAGTTTCTTCTTCCACTAAAACCAGGCTAGGTAGAGGAGGAGGAAGAAGGAGGAGAAAATCGTCGAGGAAGAGAGGAGGAAAAGAACAAGTAGAGAACAAGCTGAAATGATGATCATCCTTGAAGACATGAAGAAGGAATATGAGGAGAAGGCAAAAGAAGCTCTAGAACTCCAGAGACTTCAGCTGGAGGCTTAGAGAATTGCCAAAAAAAAGCAGCAAAAGGAGCTCAATTCTTCTGAAAACACCGAGAATCAGATCAACGCGGATGACAGCTCATCGGCGGTCTCAGGGGGCTCCAAGAGCAGCAAAAAGAGAGTCAAGGCTATCAAATGAGTTGAGGTAGGGTAACCGAAAGCAGAACTGGGTGGGGGGGGGGGGGGGGGGGGGTTCTAAAGTATCCCGAATAACGATCGCTCCTATGCGATCTTAATGTGTATCTACATGTACATAGTTCGTTGGTCTATAAATGCAATTAAGGCCACTACAAATCATTTCAGGTCAACAACTGGGACCAAATTTGAATAAATCTTAACTGAATTTAAATGTAAAATTTACAGTCGTGATCTCCTTGTAATGGACAAACGAACTGAGGTAAACCAATCCAAAACAAGAAACTAAAATAAAACACCCATGTAATTCTAATTGCACAAAGACAAGGTCGGTGTTGTGATTTCTTCATAGGCGAATGTACATGCATGTATATACTGTACGCCGTAGCTGCAAGTATAGTTGAATCAGCTCAGCTGAAAGTATTTCCAATTTAAAGTACATGTACATTGTACATGCAATAATCAAATGGCTAAACAAACAGAAGGCCTGAATTCCTTCGCAATTTAAGAATTGACGAGTTCACAATTTATGAATATCGTTGCAAGAAAATTGAAAGACGAATCTTGCCTCCTCGATTAAAACAAAAACTCTAACAACAGACATAGGCTACGTCGTTGCTGTATCATAATTATATATAGTCTTACCAAACCTCTGTATACAAAAAAAAACAATGTGCTATAAGCTAAAACAAAAAACAAGAATACCTTTTTTCTCCTTTGATTTCCACGGAATTTCATTTTCAGCAAGGACGAAAACCAAGTAACCAAAACTTTAAAAACCATAAAAGTAGAGCCCAAAAAATAAAATACAGAAAATTACCATTAAAGGTATAAAAGTAGTTTAGAAATGAAAGTCAATATGCTTACTTCAAAAAGTGGATCAGAAACTGTTTTATCGCTTACAAGAAAGTGTTGTTATATCTGACAAGAAGTTTTCCAAAGTGCAGTTCTATTGACAACAGGCAAACATATTTTATAGGTCGAGTTTCGAATGAAGAAATTACGCCAACATTTCTCGAAAATTGTGAGACAAGATTAAAGCATTAGTAAAAGCTGAAAGATTATTTAATGCATCCCGTATAATTTGCAAACTCTACAGTTCCTTGGGCAGATGCGCGCGGAAATCAAAGTCGGGAGCAAAGTATTCATCCAACCGACAGCTGGCCTCAAAACGGTGTGGCCTTATACTACAGCGCAGCATCATGCTTTTTTCTCTCGCCCCGTCGCCCTCTTGGATCTTACGAACCCACTTCGCGCGCTGGATCTGTTAAAACATGATCCGGATCAGCTATCGCGATCCGGACTTGGGACCAATTTCATGGAGCTACTAAGCACACAAATGTGCTTGAAAAAAAAAAGTCTAGCTCAGTAAAACAGCTTACTGGCCAAAACTCCATGTGCTTTTCTATGAGCTAAAACAATATCTGAATACCACCAGCCACAAACAGTATACATCACCTGGAAATTTCGTTTGTAAGTGTTTTTACCTAGCTTGAAAATTCCAGCTCTAAAGCTCATGGTATATATTGGGAGATTCCCCATTTAGTGCTGGGACGTGATGGCCGACATTCCCTGTGGTTGTCTCAAAATTTACCCTTTTCGTGAACTTTATAGCAAACACTCACCACATACGGTGCAAAAATCGATCCTACACCCAAAATCTTTTTAAAATTACGAAATGATTAATCTAAAGCAGAACAAAGGTTTCCTCTGAAAATGCACAGCCTGTGTAAAATGTTCATATACTACTAGTACTAGTCAACTGACTAAACTAATGTGTACAAATCAATGGCAGTCAAATCGCGGCGCCAGACTAGACCGCACTGACTTGTCGCTACGGAATGCGCCGTATATTTGGCCACATGAGGGCGCTGTAAGACGCCATTTATTGAAGTAGTTTTAGTAACTTTACTTTTATCTAAAAATCAAATATTAGAACAAAATATATTTTGGAGCTGTAAGAATATTTAAACCGACGTGAATTATCTCCTAATCACTTTTAATTATACCCCCAAATACCACAGACATATAAACACATAGACCGCCAGGTCCTATTCAAAACTACAGGATGATTTCGTGATTTCGCGGCGCCCGACTAAAATACCAACTATGGGCAAATTTAGCCCTCGGTATAGGGAATTTGTACACACCCGAACTGTTCCAGTCAAATAATTATATGAAGCCATTTATCGATTTAAAAGAAAATTACATAGGGCTATACTATATACCATGTAGATTAAGCATAACCAGTATCAATCTTGATACCCTAAAATAAATAAATTTAGGCCCATTTTTGTGTCAAGCGCGTTGCCCGGTATGCGCACAGAACGTAAAAAAGCGCGGTGCGTTGCCCGTCGAACGAAATATAGTGTACACAATTATATGAACGCGCGTGCAAAGTGCGTTGCATGATAGACGCGTAATTGTACGCGCTTGACTTTTTATAGCTACACGCGCATGCCGTGCAGCCTACACGCCGTTTTGCCCATATACTTTGCAAATCACGGTTTTGTGCACACGACTGGCGGTCTATAGGTTTATATGTCTGTGCCAAATACCACAGACATATAAACCTATAGACCGCCAGTCGTGTGCACAAAACCGTGATTTGCAAAGTATGGGCAAAACGACGCGTAGGCTGCACGGCATGCGCGTGTAGCTATAAAAAGCTAAGCGCGTATAATTACGCGCCTGTCGTGCAACGCACTTTGCACGCGCGTTCATATAGTCGTGTACACTATCTTTCGTTCGACGGGCAACGCACCGCGCGCTTTTTACGTTCTGTGCGCATACCGGGCAACGCGCTTGACACAAAAATGGGCCTAAAACTTCTTTATTTTAGGGTATCAAGATTGACACTGGTTATGCTTAATCTACATGGTATATGGTATAGCCCTATGTAATTTTCTTTTAAATCGATAAATGGCTTCATATAATTATTTGACTGGAACAGTTCGGGTGTGTACAAATTCCCTATACCGAGGGCTAAATTTGCCCATAGTTGGTATTTTAGTCGGGCGCCGCGAAATCACGAAATCATCCTGTAGTTTTGAATAGGACCTGGCGGTCTATGTGTTTATATGTCTGTGCCAAATACCCAGAGCCGTAGATAGAGCACAGCGCCCTCTATGTTCAATAATACGGCCGTACGCGTAGCCGACAATAGATCGGGGCGGACACACGTCACAGGTCAGCGCGCCGATGAAAACAATACGCGCCGACACTGCACTGTAGCATACAAGACTGCGCGCGCGATCATCGTTTTTACCGGCGCGGTGTACGTATTATGACTCGTTTTTATGACAGTTCCCGGATGTCCGCCCCGATCTATATATATTGTGCAGTAATGCGCGCGCCAATTTATTGTATTAACTACGGGCGTTTCGAGATAAGAGCTGGAATTGTCAAGCTAGTTTTAACCAAACAAACAGGCCCACAGCTAGTTATGAAGGTTGGGTATTAGATCTTAGTATAAAGTAGATTCGCCGCTATTTTACAAACGCCCTCAACTGACAAATAAAAATACCCCATTTAAAATTTTAGCTGCCAGAAATCTGCTATTTAAAACACAACAAGGCCGCGTCCGAATCGCTTGTCCCTTGAAAACAATGCATTCTGTGACTTGTGTGCCGAGCGTGCGACTTGTGTGCCGAGCGTGCGACTTGTGTGCCGAGCGTGCGACTTGTGTGCCGAGCGTGCGACTTGTGTGCCGAGCGTGCGACTTGTGTGCCGAGCGTGCGACTTGTGTGCCGAGCGTGCGACTTGTGTGCCGAGCGTGCGACTTGTGTGCCAAGCGTGCGACTTGTGTGTCCAACGTGCGACTCGTGTGTCCAACGTGCGACTTGTGTGTCGAACGTGCGACTTGTGTGGCGAACGTGCGACTTGTGTGTCCAACGTGCGACTTGTGTGTCCAACGTGCGACTTGTGTGTCCAACGTGCGACTCGTGTGTCGAACGTGGGACTTGTGTGTCGAACGTGGGACTTGTGTGTCGAACGTGGGACTTGTGTCGAACGTGCGACATAAGTCGAACGTGCGACATAAGTCGTACGTGCGACATAATTTGTTAGTACGACATAAGTTGTACGTACGACATAAGTTGTACGTACGACATGCAAGTCTAATTATGAATTTGTTTATGAATTTATTAGAAAAAAGGACCATGGAGACACCAGGCTCCCATACTGTCTTAAAATAACGGCCTTCTGTCATAACTAGCAATAGTTATGTTGGTTTGGCATTGACCACCGTCTCCAGCTTCTTTAAGAACATCTCGTGCTCCCAGAGCGTCGCCAAGAGTCCCCCCTCGACTTTGGGATCTGGCGACTCGGGACTCAGGTTGTAGTCGATCCTGTCCCCCTTGAGGGTGGTCATGTGACCCTTGGCCTCACTCAGGAGCGCGTTGCCCGCGCAGATGTCCCATTTTTTTATCAGTGTTGTGTGGATGTAGGCGTCGGCTTTACCTTCAAAAAGGGACCACACTTTGTAACCTGGGAAAACAAAAAGCAATCAAAGAAAAAAAAATTTTAAGATTGAAATTTCCAAATTTGGAAAGGAGGACCAATGTTCTTTAAATGCACATTGGTGTCTCGTTTTAGTCCCTTTGTGTTTAAATTTTAGTTTTGCCATTTTCCAAGGTATTTGGCTGCTTGTTTTGGTTTTTATGCTAATGTGACTTTCCATATTAATGACAAAACTGTGATGTCATTCCGGGCAGAAATCTCAATGTTACAAGTTACAACTATTTCTGCACCGAAAAAATGTTAGTACATGTATAATTTTAATATTGTTCAGTTGCTGTCGTTTGCTGTGTGAAAACACACTAGTAAGCCAATGAGCAAACCATTCTGACGATTTATTTTTAACCAGTTCATGCCGGAGGACGTATATACACGCAAAGATTTTCCGAGATTTAAACAGATGATGATAAACACGTTACGAGCAAGGCCGGAAATTACTGTCCGCAGCGAGCAAGGCCGGAAATGCATGGGTGTGCTTCCGGGTACCATCGGCCTGAACCCGCCTCAGATCGAGTTTCGTAAAAACTATTTCTGCGCCTCGGCTCTGTGATTGTTACGATAATCCTGGCGCGAACTGGTTAAACAACACTCAATTTGTGTGTAAAAATTTATCACCGCACTTGCCTGGTGGAAGTCTTTTGGAAATTCCTGCTTGTAACAATGATCTTGACTTGCAAAACTCCCAGTCATGAAGTAACAAAGATGAACAGATGCAATTGTTGACGCGCGCACGCAGATTTTATAAGGGAAATATCATGCTCGATTGAATGCGATGCGCAATTGTTTTCTATAGCAACACATGTACAGACTATATCGTGTACATTGTAAACGCAACTCTCAAAACATCAATAACAACTCTCAAAACATCAATAACAACTCCCAAAACATTGTTATATTATTTGTGTTACATGTACATGACCATTGTACATTTGGT
Source organism: Crossaster papposus (assembly GCA_037893245.1). NCBI lineage: Eukaryota > Metazoa > Echinodermata > Asteroidea > Velatida > Solasteridae > Crossaster > Crossaster papposus. The sequence goes on from JBAIAA010000152.1 coordinate 1,436,775, forward strand.
TTTTGTAAACCACTAAGCCAATTCATCTTGGGGCATGATCCCCGACTTCTCAACATGCAATCAAAATACAATGTCCGAGTGGTTCCCGGCTACAGCAATAAGCGTTAAAGAGTGAATAGATGTGCCGGTACTAGCTAACAATTGTCTGTTTTTCTAAAAAAATATTCCTGAGGGGAATCAATGGACTTACCTGCACCCCCAGCTGCAATCACTGTACTTTTCTCCCCGAAGGATTTCTTGGCGATGGATTCTACTTCTCCCTTGTGCGAACGTGATACAATGATGTTGGGGCTTATCCCAAGTGCTTCTGGACTTTTCTTGACTGGCAGCTTTAGGTTTGGGGAGTGAGTCTTACCAACGTAGGCCCAAACTGACAAAGAATTAGATGATAAAGAAGTTTTGTTAAGAAAACAGAACCAATATGTGACTTGCAAGGAACTTTTCCATCCATGTTAATTCAAACAATATATGTGACCTGCTCTTACGAAACCCGGACAAAGTTGACAATTTTGGGTTTTATTTATTTTGTATTTTCCAATTTTTTATGTTCTCGGCTTTAAAATGATGTATCACATATGTACCCTGATAAAACCCTGACAACCTAATTATGAGATAAACAGCTTTGAAGTTCATAAAAATGTATTATTTCTATACACAATTGTTTTACAAAATCGACAGAAAACAAGCTTCTAGGTGACGGATTATGTTCAAATTTTGGTAGATTGAAGATTAATAGTTGTTGATTCAGAAAAACTCAAAACCTCAAAATAGTAAAATCCACCCTGAAATGACTTCACGAGTACATTTGTACATTGTAACAAAACACATTGTGCGACTTTGTCCATTATATTTTCAGAATGATCAGGATCAGAAATCTATATACATGTATTTTAAACAATTTTTTAACGTTGAGGGATAGAGCATTTTGCGGTTGGGTGACAGTTGTTGTTGGTTTTTGTTGGTATTTTTTTTTTTTTGGGGGGGGGGGGGGGGAGGAGGTTACAGTGCTATTGGCTTCAATGAAGCAGACATTTTGCCAACCTGCTTTCAAATTTTCTCAAGGGTGCTGATGAGAAGCAACTGCAGTAAACTGTCCAGCTTAGGGACAATAGTAAAATATGATCGTTTTATCTATTGCTGTTTTTGTGGCAGTTTATTGCAGTTTAACTACCTGTTTTGTCATCCTTTTTGAAGGGTTTGTGAATGATGCCAATCTTCGGTACTCCACGCACAGCCACACACACCATTGTGGTCACATATTCCAGAAGGTTTTCTGATGATTCAAATGTCAAAACATAACCAATAGTTTTACATTGGGTTGAAGGTTAAGAGTATCCGAATTACTGAGCTGCAGCTTAAAATTAGGCACGAGGTTATGGTAGCGGATAGAGCCATATCGCATAGACTCTAGTGTAATTTCAAGCCGCAGCCAAGTAATTCGGACACAGCCTAATAACTCAAATTCAGTTACATACAAAGGCATTCAAAACAAGCCATAACAATGAGTTAATGCATCTTAATTAACCAGTTTGCGCCGGATGACGTATATATATAACTGCAATGTTTTCCCCAGATTCAAAACGAATGACGCATTTAACAAGCCACGATCAAGGCCAGAAATGTCTGTCAGCAGCAAGCAAGGCCGGAAATGCGTGGGTGTGCTTCCCGGTACTATCTGCCTGAACCCGCCTCGGATTGAGTTTTGTTTAAAAAATAATCCCGCGCGTCGGCTCGGTGATGTTAAAATAATCCCGGCGCGAACTGGTTAAGGGAATTGTTATAAAGTAGATTATACTTTTTATGTATACAGTTGAACTCCTGATATTGTTTTTTTAAGCATTTAACTTACATTAGTAACAGCTGTTTAGTGTTTATGTATGTACATGTGTGTACATTGAGCTGTGTCAGTAATTGTAAATGCTGACTTTTACACTCGGGCAAATATGTGAAGTTGTTGCAGGAAGTAATTATTCCTAAATAGTTGCCACAGAAGGTTAGGTTATTAGAAAAATAAAAGGTACACTGTATATTGAGTTAGTCTTGCATACGCACTGTGGACCAATATAGGTCCACACGATGCGGGAAGAGGTTACGGTTTGTGGACTTGCCCAGGTCCACAATCCGTTTTTCAGTTTCGAAAAAGAGCGCTAGAGGAAAAAACGGGTTAGGGTTATTTATAGAAAAGATAGAAGGGACAGCTGAGAGGCCCATAATCCAAATTTGAGGGTAAATTTGTTTTGGGGAAGCGAGAAAAATGAGTATTTAGTCAAAGTTTTTTAACTACACGAAGACAAAGGAATGTCCACAGTACGTATGTAAGGTAAAGCTAGTTGTGGTGGTGTAAGGGTTAGGAGGTAGGGCTGTTCATATTTAAATAATTTAGTACTTGTTTATTCGAAAATGCACTTGACCGAATATTCGAAACTTGCTAATCTAGCTCTAGCTATCTTTTTCGCTGGTACTTGTAAAAGGTTTTAATGTGTATGTGGTGAATGGTGATGCATATTATGGGCCGCTGGAGTAATTTGCAGCAAGTACCTGTACAGTACTAATTTGCATAACTGTCAAGAGACTTTAAAACGTACGATACACCATTGGTAATTGCTTGAATTATCAGAAATGGTTGGATTTTGGGGGTTAACCGACCTGTCCAAATCTTTATAATCATGGATGCCGAGAACAAATCGTTCGTTTTCAACCGGCATCGGGCAAACCTTCTTTAATTTTTTTTGTGATCGTAATTGTTTTTTATAAATTCAATTTTTCGCAACAATTACAGGATATCTAGAGCAATCATTTTGCTGCATGCCTAGAATCATTATTTACTTTTAAATAAGTAAGATTATTTTTAGTAATTCGGTAGTAAACATTTTCGATATCTGCAAATGGTGTTTCCTACCTTTAAATAGCTAAAAGAACTGGTCCAATAAATAGGTGTTAACAAAAAAGTTAGTGTCAACCAAACAAAGTGTCATCTGACAATAAATTTTATGATTGAAAATGACATCACAGTCATGTGTAAGTTTTTTTTCTTCAAATATTCAATGTGGCAAAATGTTATTCAAATATTTGGTTGATTATCGAATACTATACAAATATTTGGTATATTCGGGACAGCCCTGTAAAGTGGGGGAGGGGGGGATTGATTGAATCCCTCCCACACCTTCGTTCGTTGCCTAAGACTGATACCTGTATATTCTTGCGTGGCATCTAATGGGTCAATCCACACTGTGATGTCATCGTATGGCAGCATCTCATCTTCTGATATCATCGATAGTACGTCAGACCGCTTCGTGTCGAGGGATGTTATTTTGCTTGCTTCCCAACTGCCCGTTTCTTTCTCCTCAGATACAATCTGTCCCAAAGATGTTTGAGGGCATTAAAAACAAGTGGTCATCGAACATTGCAATATTAAAGAAAACCACAAACTGATTGTTTTTAACAAGAAAATCAGATATTATTAACGAAAAAAATTGTACATCCTCTTACTAACTTATTTTACTTATTTGAGGCATATATCCCAATGAAGGAAAGTATTTATAAATATGTTGAATTGACATGAATCTGGGACATAATCTTTTCAACATTAAATCTGAGTCTGTCAAGAGATAATTTCTAATTGTTATGAAATACTTTGAAAGTGCACTCGACTCTCCATAGACTTTGTACACTACAGTCACAACAAAGTGGCGTCTGGCTCTGGCGTTATAAAACAAATGGTGACAAGACTAGATTATGTTTAAAACTTTGGTAATCGTTATTTTTAGGAGTAGGACACCTGGTTTTTTTTACGAATTAGATGAATAATAGCCTAAAGATGCCAATACTAGTAAGGCAAGCCTAGAATTATTTTAGGCTAATTTTGTTTCAAAATTAGGTTAGGCCTAATTCCGGTTTGTTGTAATAACGTTTATAGTCTACATGTTTACCTTTAACTTAGGGAATGTCTTCTTGAGGCTGTGCACGATGGCTTTATGTGACCTCATGTCCCCGTCAGTCACCGGGTTATTTGCCCCCTCACGTGTCTCCCCTTTACTTTTCTCGTTCAACTTGTGTTCCTCTCGCACTTTCTTGACTTCCAAACCTCCCCGTTCTGCCGCCTCGATTCCCGCCGACAGCAGCTGGCGTAGACTCACCTTCTCCCCGGGCCCGAGTTCCTCACTTTCTGTGCTGCGAGCGTGCCATGATCTCTGGACGTAGAGGATCACGGCCCCAGCAAGGAGAAAAATCACGACAAAACCGATGGGAGAAATACGAACACTCGCCATGTTGGTTGCCATTCTGTGACCTCTGACCCCGAGCATGCCTGCGTGTACGTACGTGTACGTGTTTACATTTGGTGCGTTCGTTTAGCTCACCCGTGTCAAAACAGAGAGATAGACATATAATAAAAGCTAAGAATAAATCTAGATAGACGTAGATGTAGATGTAGACACAACATGTGTAATAATAATAATAATAATAATCATTATTATACCTCCAAATAGGCACTTAGGGAGACAACCCAATAGAGATGTACACAAACTTAAAACAGTCCTAACTTGTTTACCCTAACCCTTTAAGATCTTGTCGAGATTTATGCTATTTAGACCAAAATCTGTCGTTCTCGGAACAAAAATAACTCCCAAATATTGTTTTTAGGGTAGCTAGACACTTAGGGAGACACTAAAATGTCTCCCTATAAAGTGCCACTGTCTCCTTATTACCGAAACTACTTACGCTTTCCATGTCACAAAGACATCCCAATGCGCTGTACAAAATTAACAATCATAAAAACACAAAGTATCTAAAACTATCAATTATTAGGTGATAAAGTACTGCTTAAAAAGATTAGTTTTCAAATTAGCTTTAGATTGGATTGCTGCTGGAAGCCTATTCCACAGACGAGGGGCATATAATGTGAATGATCGATCTCCATAGACCATAGTATTTAGTTTTGCCAAGTGGCTGCTTTCACACCAGAGGTTGTCGAGCGCAGAGTGCGTGTAGGCTACTAGTACTCGGTTTCACTTAGTAATTCACAGTCCTGGAGCTATTATTCCCTTCATAATCTTGTAAACAAGACACGCAATTTTAAATCCCACACGTTTATTTACTGGAAGCCAATGTAAACTTTTCAGCACTGGAGTGCTTAGATTTTATCTAAAGTCTTCACAATATTTTAATAAATACCTAGGAGAGTTGAAGGCTTCTGATTGGCCGAGACTCGATCACGTGCCGGTCATTATATGTAGTAACATCATGGGTTTTCCAAGGGCCGTTTTCTAAACCCCGGCTTTGGGCTGCACTCTGGCCACATTTACAGACGTTAGTCCTAGTTCCGGATCGCAAAAAATATTCAGGCTGTTTTCGGCAAGTCTAATCCTCGAAATTTAAATGAAATAGGTTTAGTAGTTTACCTTGAGTGATGGAGAAACTACAGTTTTTGTTTCGATATTTATGCTCTTCTTTATTTTAAAATACATACTGTACGACGTCAAATATACCGACATCCCTTTTTCTAGTTGTGGATCAGTTTAACCAATTCCGGATCGAGTAAAAAAACTGCTTCGTACATGTACGTACATGAACAATTATCACGCTAGAACCAACCCGAATCAAGCCTATATTTCTGATAAAGTATTCATTAATTTATATAAATACAGTTTAAAATAAATGTCAAATACTTTAACTTCCAATAAAGTTTTTAAAAAAGGACTTGCAAAGAAATGCTTTGAAATGTTTTGTCCGTGTACGTGTGTTGCGCGCGGCAACGATCCGATAAACTTTGTCCCACCATGGAGACATTTCTCCATGGTCCATTAGAACACGTCATATGAAATCGCTTGCGCGCGTGCTGTTGATGCATGTATTTTACGGGCGATCCGGAACTAGAAAAAAAAATGAACGTTCAGTCTTTGGCAGATTTGAGACTTTTACTTCGACTTATTTTTACTTATGTATCAAGAAGCTTGTATGTTTCTTTTCAAAATGCACTTCATCTAAACAAATAGTATTGGAGACCAAGCCATAACAAGGTAGGTTTTTATTTGAAGCGATCTGGAACTAGAAAAAATCCGGAACTAGGAAAACAACTGTACCACTGCTAAACTACATGAACAAAGCCAAAATACGAAAACGAAGCTGCGTTTGTAAAACGGCGTAAAAGAAGCCGCGAAGTCGCGAAATTCGGAGTATTTTCACCATTTTTCTCGTTAAAAAGGTATTTATTAAAAGTAATAACAGTGCGAGAACCCGGTTGTTACTGCGTGGTAATGACCGGGTTGGGGGATGACCGCTGGTAATGGACCTCGCCTTCGGCTCGATCCATTACCAGCGGTCATCCCCCAACCCGGTCATTACCACGCAGTAACAACCGGGTTCTCGCACTGTTATTACCTATGTAATAGTGCTACACAGCTCCCAATTTTTCTTCATGTGTACATAGTACTTTTATCATTGTTTTGAAAATAATTAAACCGCGTCACTCACACAGAACGCACTGCGTTTTGCGAACGTGCGATGAGCGCGGATTAAATGTCAGAACAGTTTTGAAAACGCATGTTATATCTAGGTTTTATTTAGATATGTACATGTACAATGTACATGAACATGAACATGTATTATGCATGCAGTTGACACCCGAGCATGACGTCAGAGCTAAACGAAATTACCCGTGTCGACTCGGGTGAGCTAAACGAACGCACCCTTTATTACTGCACGGCAACACAAGAGGGCGCGTGTAGAGGTCGTTCTTACCTTAAAGGGGGACATTGCTTTGGATCGGACGTTTTATATATACAAATAAAATGGATAGCCTATTACTTCCAATTGCGTGTATTTTTATTTTTTTGATTTTAGTGACAAATAACGGTCTGCCATTTTGTAGAACAGCCTGTTCGAATCCCTTGCTTCGTTTCGTCTGGCTTAAGGCGATTTTAGATTCCCAACTGCGAGATATCCCACACATTCTGATGCCTGTTGTGTTTCAGAAACATTCAATCGATTGATATAAACCCCAAAGTTAGACTATTTCCAGTTCCTTTAATTTTTATTTGCTTCTCAGAGATTTGAAATTCGTAGGCGAAACCTAAGCCGAAACGAAGCAAAGGTTTCGAAAAGGCCGGACCGTGTTCATCAATAGTCGTATTTCCAGTCACACCTGTCCGCTTTAATTAACGCGTGTGCCTACTTGGGTGTGTGTGTGTACCGGTTATAATGTAAGCGTGCGTCCTCTTGTGTGCGCGTCACGCCCGTACTCTATACGCGAATCCAGGGGGGGGCGGAGGGGGGGCCCAACAAAGTGCGCCACCAACGTTGAAATGTATCTCATTCGTTCTTCCACGCTCATGAGCCACACATCTCACACAGTAAACACGTATAGATCGCCCTCTCGAAGCGCGCCATTGAAACACGTACAAATTTTCTCCGCGCTCGCTCCCCGATTTCAGTGATTCATGCAACGTCCGCAAAGCCAGGTACACAGGCACGATCTACACGAATTTTTGTTGGGGCGATGTCATTTTCTGCCATTTTCGTTCGAAAACAACACGATAAAACGCAAGGGGTTCACAGGCAGATTTTTTTAAAAATTCAGTATATCACTGCTACATCCTTTTTTAACGTATCCATGGAAAAAAGTGAGTGGGTTCGAAGCACGATTTTTCACAATTTATCGATTATTATTGCCCTTTTTAGGGGAGGTATTTGTCAACGTCGTTTGAGTATTTGTGCACAATCTTTACGTGCATCAACGGTACGTCAACGTAAAAATTTTTCGACTGCTTTTTTTCATTTTCAATACAAATGTTGTCATTGGATGATAAAAATTAAGGTAAATAACAACGTTGTACAACTACAAAAGACAAGATGTTAAGATTGGATGCCAAAAACTCTTAATTTTTCGCGTGAGAAAATTGTTCCCCCTATTTTGAGAATGGACGGTACCCCAGCGTTTCGCAATCACAGCCTCGAAGGGCCCCCCCTCCGCCCCCCCCTGCGCGAATCAATACTCAGAACAGTTTTGAAAAAGACAAATCTCATGTCTAGGTTTTATTTAGATTTTACAGTGCCAAGGAGCCTCAATTCCCATTTTCCAGTGTGATACCAGTCGTGTATTCATTGCACTATTTGCGACACCAGTTTAATACACCAGATACAGCCCATCATTATTCTATGACGGCCGGAATTGCGTCTACGAATAACCCAAAATGTCCGCCGCGTCAAACGTAGGGCCTTTTCGAAATCGTTGCTTCGTCTTTGGCTTTGGCTTCGCCTCCGAATTCCGAATTACTGAGAAGCAAATAGAAAAGGAAGAAAATTAAAATTGTCTAACTTTGGGGTTCACATCAATCGGGTGAATGTTTCTGAAGCACAACAGGCGTCAGAATGTGGCTGGAGATCTTGCAGTTGGGAGTCAAAAATCGCCTTAAGCCAAAGACGAAGACGAAGCCAGGGATTCGAAAAGACCCTTTAACAACCTGTGCTTCTGTGCGTAATTTTTTTCGGGAACGGTAAGACATTAGGTTGGTTTCCCTTCAACCAGATGATTGAAATAGGATAACTTGGTAAACAATCCAAACTTAACATTTTCTAGAACTTCAGGGCAATGTGCCCCGGCCTATAGTTAATTGCCATCTACCGTGAATATTTGGGTGCAAATCAGTTCCAAGTCAACTTCCTGATCTGCAGCAATTAATATCATGCGCACGTATTTGCTATTCCTTCCGCCTGTGGTATAGACGATGTTCCCTATGATATTATGAAGTTATGTGGCCGGCGGTATGCGAATCGTGATTTGTATACAATTTGGTTCAGGAAAGAAGTCGAAAGTCAGATCGCGAAATCTTAACCAAATTTATGCAAAACACGATGCTTAAGCATACCACCGGGCAACATTTGAATATAGGGCGATAAAATGTGACCCACCACCCCAAAACCAGGCGGAAGTCGGCAAATGCCATTTCGAGATATGGCATTGTACACAAACTTAAAATGTTTTTGCCGGTCGATTTTTTTTCTCTTTATAAATCGTTAGTTAAAACTCTAATTTATAGGCTGTTCATGTTTAAACCTTTTTAAAAATCCCCGAAAGTGATAATATCGGCCTTCTCCTGATTTTTGTTGTCGTTGCTATTACTCAAATTAAGCAAACTTGTTGCCGCGAACGGCAACAAAATGTCACTTTTTTTGAAGCATCGTTACTTTTCATTCCATAGCGGTACTGGTGCATGTGATGTATCATTTTAAAGCTTAAAACGCTAGCAATCCAATGGTATAAAAATCTCTCATATGAAACATTTCGACTTTAGCCTGGTTTTGAGGTGGTGGGTCACAAATGTAAGCCAATTAAGGTCTCGCAAACGTTTACCAAGCTGTTCAAATGTATTGAATTTATGCAACACTTCAAACGAAGTTTTGCCAGCGTTGAATTGGAGCACGCGCGATAGACCTTGAACCATGTCACAGCCTTAAGAAATCTTACTTGGACTTGGAGATTCAGGCTAACAACCTTTTCAAATTTATTTTTACAGAAACCAAAAAGGGAAGTCAACTTTACTATTCTAATACTTTGTGAAGCTAAACAAAGACATTGGCCGAGGTGGGTTTTGACAATCTAGCCCTGTTGGCCTTTTGATGATGGCGGTCCCCCAATTTGCCGATACATGTGCCCTTGTTCAGTTGTAATAATGCATCGCTATACAGCAATACGAAGGTTCAAACCCGCTCAAGTCAAATGTTTAGCTTTAAAGGGAAACCTGAATTATTGAGAACGTTTCACTAAAAAAAAATACATTTTCGTTTAGCCATTTCGAGCTTACTTTTTTAATGCCAATACAAATTTTCATATTCACAAACAAAACTGATTTCATTCAGACAAACCTCTAGAAGAAGTGGCTAAAAGTTGCGATATAATTTTGCCGTCTCAATTCTCGTCTATGTCGATTCACTCTTGCGTTAGAGCATAGCATTACGTACGAGCCATACGAATTTCGTTTTCAAAATTATATATCTTTAAGATGAAACAGCCGAGCGGCTAACGGCTGCAGGGGCCAATTTCATAGAGCTGCTTAAGCACAAAAGGTTGCTCAAGCACAAAAACCCTTGCTTGGTAAATCAAGTTAGGGGGCAAAATTCCATGTGATCATTATGCTAGGCTAACCACAGCTAAATAACAATCACAAATAATATACATCACATGGAGTTGTGGCTGTTAAGCTGGTTTGACTAAGCAAGATTGTTTTGTGCTTAAACAATTGTTATGCTTAAGCTGCTCTATGAAATTGGCCCCTGGTTCTCACACGATGCATACTTTAGTACAACTGAATATGTGTTAATCAGATATTGCTAAACATTAAGTTTTAATTCCACCAGTAAATGTCCATTACACCATAATTAATATACAACTCCACACACTAGTCAACTACTAAGATTGTAGTCAAACCACGTTACCGGTAACAGATTTTCACAACATAACCTTAAACTCATAGCTAAGGCATTAAGTTAAACTAAAAAAGCATTACTCTAAACAGCACAACTGCAGTCTCGATGTGAACAAGTTATACCAAATTATCGTGTAAGATTCTGATTTATACCCAGTTTTATATGTTATATAATGGACAAAAGAAACGCATTAAATTACGGGTTAATATTCCCTTACTCAACTCGTTTCTGTAGTTTGCAACCACCCAGTAAATCAACATTATTTTCTAGTATTTGGGCAGATTGATTAAACATTCGTTTTCACCAATGATAACAGCATGAAAGTTGGCACACTCACCGTACGTCAAAAGAAAAATGTTTAACTGTAGGGCCAACGCAGATTTCTCCTTTGAAAACAAATATAGATAGAACAACAGCAATTTTCAAATTTTTTAAAAAGGCTGCCATTGCATGTTGTTCAAAGGTCAAATCTGCGAAAGCCCTTTCGCTAAATATCTTTCTCGTGACATACTCCTAGATTTTATGTTTGTTTTAATCATTAAGTGAACAATTCTGCACCAGTCGATTTTCCCGATTATTATAGTTGTATATAACGAGACCAACAAACTAAGAGATTAATTTTCTAACGCTTGGTGGCAGTATTGTACATGACGACGTCACGCAGGTCTGGTCTCCAATCGCATCTCATTCGTTCTTATCACGCCCGGTGAAGTTGTCCATGCTTGTAGCCAGGCCGCTGCTTCGCGCGCCAAGCACGAACAGTTTCTCTGGTAGAACCCTGAAGCGAAGGGAGAAATAAAATAATTCAAATAGCCTACACCAGTTAAACAAAAACAATCTTCAATAGGCCCGTTTGTAAAAAATTGAATCAACTAATAGGGAAGACCATTAGACCAAGTTCATATTCTGGTTCCTAGTCCCCTAATACTCGGCCCCATGTCTTTAATACTTGCATTGAAAGCAGCAGCTGCAAATACGCACTCCCAGGTACATACAGTATCCTCTCATTAAGAAGAACAGCATCCATTATCTTCGAAACCACGTACTCTGGGGTCAAAGAAAATCTGGGGAGAAAGTACGGTGTATCAACATTTTTTTGTTTTAATTAGGCAAGATTGAACATCAGTTATAGGCTCATTTTTGGCATGGTATGTCAAATGGCAGCGATGGTAAGCGGCGTCAGCTTTTTTGGCGTTATCCCCGTTTTCATTTTTATTTTTCAAAATGGCCGACAACATGCTTTTTACCAACCATACAGGGGTGCATATACCTTGCCAAAAAATGTCCTGGAGCATTATTCCCCTTATTGTGATACCGACCAACCCCCAGGCTGGTGACCTATATACGATGTGCCCCAATCTTACAAAATACATACTGTAAAAATATGTCAAAGCAACAATTCTAGAAGATCCATCATCAGCATGCAACTTTTTGCCCAATTAACTGGTGCGTAAAACGACGGAATTTAAGTGATTATGCATCACTTTTTGTATAGACATCTATCTTAGCACAGAACACAATTGTTCTGTGACAATTTCACGGTAAGCAGTGGCGTAATTTTGAGAGAGGTCTGTAAATATATCTCGCGGCGAGCCGCTTTATCCCATCAAACGAACGAATGCTAACTTTTCTTGGACTCCCTGAAACATGCCCGTGCTGACGTATATGGGGCAGACCAGCGTCATGTCAATCCCTTCGTAGCCCTGAAGAAGTAGTTCCAGGCGGAGGGTTTTGTGCAGTCCCACGGCGGCGAACTTACTGGCGCAGTAATCCACCAGTTTGTAGGAGGGAAAGAGGCCGGCCAGGCTGGCGATGGTGACGATGTGGCCTCGGTTGTTGGTCATCATGGCCGGCAGAAAGGCCTTCAAAATCTGTACACAATTTATAGTACAAAGTTGGTATGGTTGGTATGGTTCTTGGCGGGAAACATTAGCTGTAGTCTGTGCGCGCGCTGTAAAGGTTTAGTTATGATTGCAGCGAGCACACCATTATTATTTAGGCCTATTATAATATTTTTCTATAAAAGCCAAAGTGCCAAAAAGCAAAAAAGTTTTCAAAACAGTTCAATTTAAAAAGAAAATGATGTTTTCATGGCTGTTTAAATGTACACTGTGCATTCAGAATATAGATTCTAAACGGCTGTAATTTGTTGTGGAACGGCAAATAAAAAAGTCGGCTATATATAATGCGCTTACCCAGAAGTGTGACGTAGCATTGACTTCCATGGTCCTTTTGATCAGATGATCGGGACAGTCCAATAGCAGCTTGCCCGTCACCACGCCTGCGTTGTTGACCAGGATGGTGACGTCACCAACGTCACCTTTGACTTTGGCGGCAACCTTGTACACGTCGTCGGCGTTTGTCACGTCCACCGTGTACGCAGATGCGTTCCCATCAAAAGCCAGGATCATACGCATCGTTTCCTCGTTCCCTGAAGAAATATTATTGCCATCATGCTCAAATCAACTTCTTAAATTTAGAAGAGGAAGAGTTTTTTGATTCAGATAACTCAGATAACAGATGGCGTTATACAGGGCGACCCAAAAAACAACGTTCAAGTCCTTCCACCACCCAAAGACAAAACTACCTATACCAATGGATGGAGAACCCTTCTAGAATCAAAATACCAAGAAATCAAACCGAACGTCGACGGTTGCTCAGTATTAAAGGGCGTCTAGACCACGCGGCCCCCCAATAATAAGCCAATTCCGTATTCCAACTGCGCATGTACACAACAAGATTCTCTTGGGATAAACACGGCAGACAAATGCAGACAAATGGGGGAAGTGGTAACCGAATCCGCATTTTGTGCATTTTCTTGTGAAATTGAAAAGACGATGGGTTGTTCAAACAAAGGTTTGGCCACACAAAACACCTGAAAACACCAAAACGTAAAAATAAAATGTTACTTAGTAACTTTAGAACACGACGATCTCTTTAAATTTGCTGGTACCTGCTATAATGCTTCTGCACGCAATCGCTGAAATGTTCATCTCGAAAGAAAAAATCGTCAAATCTTCATGTGCACATGCGCAGTGGGAATATCGAACTGGCTTATTCCGAGAGATAAGCTTGTTTATGTACAGTTTGATATAAAGTTAATACTAACCCAACTTATTGACATCCCACAGAACCACGTTGGCGTTCCGTTTGGCGAAGTCGATCGCCATCAAGCGGCCCAGGCCGCTGCCCGCGCCGGTGACGAGTACGATTTCCCCCGTGACGTCCTTGCGGTTCCGCCAGCTCCACGGAATGCAGAACATGACAGTGGCCTCGAGGACGTACCACGAGGCGCGGAGGAGGTTGAAGACGCCTTGGAAGAAACCCATGGCGGCGGCGGTGTGTTTTTTTTAGCTAGGCTGTGCAGTCACTGCAGTGGATTGGTGGTCTATAAGAATGAGGTCTTTACCAAAAATAAACCAGAAATTGGTCCAAAATGGCGTCAGTACTCGGTAGTCATCTTGACCCGACGACTAACATACACATTCGCCGGCACTCAAAAGTCAAAAAGGTATACCATTCATTTTTGCACGTATCAATTGCTTTCTCCACCCCTCTTGTCGTGGTTTGGTTTCAAGACCAGGGTGGAGATTTTGTTACTCACAAAGCCATGTTTATACCATACCAAGTGGAAAGGCAAACACTATTGCGCCCAACCCTTGGTGGTCGGGGATACGGTCACAAAAGGTTGCCCGAGGGGTGGATGTTGTCACTCCAGAAGTGACAATCTCCACGTCTTGGGTGGGGTAACCAAGGGGAGGGAGACATATACCCATTACTAATTGCAAAATTGTACAGTTCGACAGCGTTTAACTCCAACCGATTCATTTTGTAATAACCATGTGCTATGGAAATGTGCACGTGTTTTTCTCGAAAAGTGTTTAAGATCACCAATTATTGATAGGCTTTCAACACTAGCTCTCGGTCTATTAATACTGGAAGCGGGTAAACTACATAAAGAGCAAATGTTCGCATGTACACGACCTACCTTTGAAACAGCCCGACTCGCAGTGCAGTGAAGCTATAAAAAAACTGCAGACTGAGATTGCTTTGTCTACGTAATGTTGGACTTTGATTGCGTCGCAGCGTTTTTGGAAAGTCCCAAGTTCACGGTAAACGTGGTCTCGTTTCAAGGCTCTCGCGTCCGTGCCCTTATCTGCTCATTGGCCGTTACTGCAAGGCTGTCTGTGTTGTATACTGATATCGCTGTCAATCTGTACTTCAGCTACAGCCAGCTTGCTTCGTCGCCGGCTCCACGCGGCAAAACCCCCATCCGTCTGCCACGAGCAAATAAAGCCAACACAGCCACTGTTGTGCATGCAATCATGAAGCCAGGATTTCAGATAGTGTGGAGCCCTATATATACGCTCCAGACTATTGTTACCCCTCCCCCCCCCCAATCTGAAAATAATTCCTGACATTCTGGGAACACAATGACCAACACACAATTATAAAGGGGGCGTGGTTCCCTCTGCGTTTTTTGCTTCATTATTATGGCATATGAAGCAAGATATGAGGCGGAAGGACCCCCCCCACCCCCATTCCCCCTTTTTTGTGTTGGTCATTGTGTGTTCAAGGAATCTCGAGAATTCTTTTCACTGGGGGATATAGTAAGTAGTATTTATAGAGACAAAAAAGGGGTTCGATTTGCCTGATTATAAATCGTACTGGGTAGTGTTTAAAGTGTTTAAAACTAGCCATGCATGTCTTTATCGTCCGTTTAATACCGGCCACGTGACGAGCTCTCGATCGACCAATAGGAATGAGCCGGTAAACCGGCCAAAGTACTTATTCCCAGCCGCTACCATAGACTCGTGCGTAATTTCAAGCTGCAGCCCGCGGTAATTCAAACACGGCTAGAATGAAAAAAATAGTCTGGCACTGTCACATTCAACTGTTCACAATTTATACAATACATTCAGGGATTACGACCCAAAATGGCTTCCTCGTGAATAAGGTCCATACATCCAGCACAATGTTAACCGTCTGGATCTCTAGTTTTGGAAAAGTTATGTTGTAGTTGCAGCATGGAGGAATAAACTAGTTTATTCCTCCATGGTTGCAGCAACTCTGCAACAATATATTATTATAGTCTACAGTTAGGCCTAACGTTCTACATGGGCGTAACGTGTTATGATATACACTTATACCCTTTACCCCAATTTCATGAATTTTACGAAAGACCCATTTGTTTATCAAATTTCTCCCCCAACCGAGCTAGTATTAATAATCTAACTAGTACTATTTACCTGGTCTGCCTTCTTTGATGCACCAAACAAAGGTTTTCTTCGAATGACAAACAACATTCACTCACACGTGACGGCTTATGTGAGGCTGTATACAGTGCACGTCGTGCCCAATATTTCCGCATCGCGTTTTTCCAATTCTGAACAAAAGCTGCTAAATCTACCGAATAAAAACAGGGGGTGTGGGCGCTATATCTATATGTAGGAGGCTCAATTCTTGTCTTGGGGAAATAATTTAAAAAAATAGCTACGATGATCAGATGTTGTGCGTGGAATCTCTGACTTATCAAAGTACCCAACCAAAATGGCGGAAATTAGAGTAAATTACCCGTTTTCCATCCTTTTTTAGGTCAAATTCATGGTTACCATAGGAGTTGTGATTTTTGGGCTGTATATGTGTTTGTTATGGTAGTCTGGATTATAAAAATGATAAAACATATTTATTTGGGGGTCGGTTCGTTGATCGGTGACTTAATGAAATATCAAGGTCAAATGGTCAAAATGACGGCAAATTTGAAAGTCAACAAACATTTCAGCTTTTATTTTTTGGCATTTTGCTCCACACTAACCCCTCAAAAAAAAATTGAAGGTATTTTAATCCGCTATTGAAAACAGCAAGTTTCACATTATGTTGTGTATTGCTATCTCGTCTTATTTTTTTTTAAGTGACAGTTCCACCGCAGAAAGACTTTCTGCGTTGGTAGATGAATTGTGGTCAGCAAGCAAAGGGTTAATAGACCATCTTGTACAGGGTTGCTGCAACTACAACATAACTTTTCAAAAACTAGGGATACAGACGGTTAAAATGAGACCATTCCCAGCTTGTTATACCTCCGGTATATAGGGGTATCTCCTAAAATAGAGCCCTTTTTCAGGTTCGGCCACTGTATTATTAAAGCCCGTGTTTTAAGCCACGTACAATGTACTTGTTTTGTACCACCCCAGTACATTATTTATTGCACACAAATAACCATTAATATTCACTAGTAGTGGTTTGCTCTCAACCAAGCGCGACAAGCAGAGTTGTTATAAACCAGTAGTTTCCTTGACAGAGTTGTCATGGCAACACTCGTTATAATCAAAATATTCGGTTACGATTAAAACTGTGGGAGCTGACCACTGAGTGGCAAATTGTATGAAGCTGTTATTGTGTTAAGCACGAACATTTGCTCATAGCATGAAATTTGTTCCTTGGAAAAAACATGGTGACAAACCAAAATGTTCAGGTGATGTTTATTGTTTCTGACTGTTTTTTGGGTTGTTGGGTTTTTTTAGCTTGAAAAGCACATGGAATCTTGGCTGGTAAGCTGTTTTTACTGAGAAGGACTTTTTTGTGCTAAGCAAATTTGTGTGCTTACATATGTTTTATGAAATTGGCCCCTGAGCGAAAGGTTTATGTGAGATCATCGCATGCAAAACTAGATGAATTAAGGAAAATCGGTAGAGCGCTTTTGACCTCGCCCAACGACAAAATCGCGCCCCAACCGCAAAACACCGTATATACTCATTCATCCATTCAGAATATTTATTCTCATAATATGAGATATATTTATCTCATATATATTTTTTTCTTAACAACATGTGAGATATACCATGAATTTCAATGTATGTTTATATATAGGTATATGTTATATACCTGTATATAAACATACATTGAAATTCATGGTATATCTCACATGTCAAAGTGATCCAGATTTCTAATCAATCTGAAAATTCGACTAAACATTCATTGATTCATATTCTTTCTACCCACTATGGTTTGTTAAAGTCCTTCCAGTATTTTTTTTCTTCCGTAAATCCTGCTAACAAACATATACAAACAAATCATTCGCCGGCAAAAACCTATCTCCTTGGCGGAGGTAATAATGAAATGAGTGAAAGCGAAGTAAAATATATTAAAAAAAAAAAATTGAGACTGCGTGGTGTCGATATGTACTAGTCATAAAGCTATATTAAAGGTAGGATACACAGATATCGATATTTATTTACTACCGAATTATTAAAAAATATCTTACTCATCTGAAAGCAAAATGATTGCGCTAGATATCCTGTAATTATTTGGAAAAATTGAATTTTATAATGAAAAATTCAAAGATAACATAAGAATAACTGCTCGACGCCGGTTTAAAAAAAACCGCTGTTTTTTGTGCTTTTCTCGGCATCCATGATTGTAAAACTTCGGACAGCTCAGTTAAACGATATTTACTATAAAATAAAAATAAAAAATCTACTCATTCATGATAATTCAAGCAATGACCAATGGTATATCCCACCTTTAAACTAGCCTATACTAGATAATATACAAACCAATATGCGTAATTAAGGCAGTAATGGTATTTGTCACGGTTAATTTGCTCAAACAGATCCTGGTATACGTCCTTGCTCAAGGACGTATAATCCAATTAAAGGTCACTATTTCTCATGCCAATGGGCAATCAAGTCACTTTGTTAAAAGCACGTACATCATTAATCAGTTTCACTGTAATTAAGCGCCATCTTGTAAACGGGGCAAAATGAACACGCGTTTTTTCTAGAAGCATGCAGGCACATTTTGGAATGAATGCAAGTGGTAACTTTGGAAGCGCAACAGTTTTCAATTGGCGTTCGTGCTCAGCATTTAGCAACACGTGTTCTTTTTGCCCCGTGAACAGGATTACTAACCCGGATGACACACTACCAATACTAACGAAAATCTCAACACAAAAATGTGTCTCTGCGACACATTTTTGGAAGTGACCTTCTTTTATTCTTTTCTCCAAAATGATACGAGAAGGACTATTACATTTTTACGGGGAGTTCAGCGACATGAATATATTATTTCAAACAGGTAAGCCTTTCCATAATAATTTGGTTGGTTACTTTTGGGATATACAGCTCTACATTTAAGCAAAAGTATTATCATCTTGAATCTTTCCGTGTTGTCGATTGGGTAATGACGTTTCGGGGGTTTGTAGTAGCCATCTTTTAACATGACTCTCTTTAATGTAGGACTTAGCTGAAACCAGACCAGCTCAATAAAAAAAAACACGAGAAAAACACATAATTTAATCATTGAAGTTCGACGACGTGGGGAATATTAATCTTGCAATATTTTTTTTACTTTCTGACAATTGTTTTTAGATGTATTATGAAGATATTTCTTTCCGCTATAAAACAACCACCACAGCGAATCTTTTAAAATTACTTCAAATGTTAATTTTGTTACCAACTTAATATCGACGAAAAGGGGCCGATTTCATGTAGCTGCTAAGCGCAAACAAATGCTTAGCACAAAAAGCGCATGGAGTCTTGGCTGGTAATCTGGTGGTTTTTTTTTGTGCTAAGCAATTTGTTTGTGCTTAGCGATTTGTTTGTGCTTAGCAGCTCAATGAAATTAGCCCGGGATCGCAATGGAATGCAATTACTGTCGCAGCGCGCGTTCCAGTCAGGTGAAGAAAAAAATAGATTCCTACCGCTCTACAAAAATAAATAAATAAATAAATAAATAATTGATTATGCATGCAATGTGATGATGACGCGGTATAATACGGAATCTCTCCTTGATGAAACCTCATTCACAGGCAAGTAATCATCGCTTATTGAGAGTCTGCAACAGCAACATTCATTTGTTAAGACTTTAGGAGGACTCAAAGCTACACATGAGTTTGTTTTTTTCTGAGCTGATTTTCGATGAGGTGATTTCATCCCAACCTATCTATCATCGTTGCCTGGCGCCGCGGGGGGAGAAGAAAACAAACTACAAAATTTACCGTGCATCATTTTGTCAGCGAACGGCGATGGAATTTGCCACGATTGGTTGATACACCAGAACGCATGTCTCAAGATAAACAGCCAATATCTAGATTAACAAGAGGATGGTGTACCTTTTCTGCGAGAGAAAAACAAAATAAAAAACCTTTGGTACGGCTGTGATGTAAACACGTAATATATAAAGTCGACGCTTTGGGTATATTCGAAGAAGATGTTATCATATAAATCAAACTCCAGAGACCGCATCTTCGGTGGTAAATCTCCTTGGCAACAGTTTGTGAGGGGCTCGTGGTGGTGATTATGGGGAAAACTGTATAGCTCGGTTTTGTTTTGTTTTTTGTTTTTATTCGAGAGGACTTGTAAAATACGGAGTCGCGCGCGTAAAGTGTTCATAAACTGTCGGGGCATATAGTCGGGTAATGGAATATGCTTTTCAACTCAGTTTGTGATGCAAAATACATGTAAATCTCCTTGGCAACAGTTTGTGAGGGGCTCGTGGTGGTGATTATGGGGAAAACTGTATAGCTCGGTTTTGTTTTGTTTTTTGTTTTTATTCGAGAGGACTTGTAAAATACGGAGTCGTAAAGTGTTCATAAACTGTCGGGGCATATAGTCGGGTAATGGAATATGCTTTTCAACTCAGTTTGTGATGCAAAATACATGTATGACCTACGTCTTAAATAATGATGATCTTCCAGTGACAACATATCGAGCGATGCATTGCTATGAGGTTTGCACCCAGTACGATGGAAGCAAATCCCCAAGGAAGTTGCACGGTTCATGCAGAGAATGAATACTCCTCAGATGCGGCACCCGGTGGTGGACGATCTGCAAAGGTTGCTCCTACAGCTGACGAAGATGCTGTTGACGAGACGAAAAAGGAAAAGTCCGATGAAATTCCGAACGACGTCTCTCTTCCGAACGCAGACGCCGCATGCAGGAAGATAAGTGATAACTCCGGATCGCCGCCCGTTGCTGATGCTACGCCTAATACTAGTAATAATTGCTTTGAAGAAAAACACGAACGCGGGAGGAGAACTACACAAGAGGCCGGTAAGAAGTTGCTGACGAAGAAAAACCCGAAATCAAGATGGAATACCAGAGGGAACGAAAATTGGAAATTAAATAGTCGGACGGGATCGGAGAAGTCGAAGTTGACTGCAGATCGTGACTCCAACCAATCAAAAACATTCAAGGTATACTACATAATATTGTTTTTCTTCTTTATTTTTAAAAATGTTAAGATTAACTTAGGCCCTGCCCGAATTAGTGGCTGTGCACTGGCTTTAAATTACACACACGAACTTACGTGTAGCGGCCGCAGCTCAGTGCATATACTTGCGTGTGGTTTTAGCAGGCGCTATTCGATAGCCATTTTTTGTTATTTATTTTAATTTTTAATTTGTTATTTATTTATTCATTTGTTTACTGCATGGACGAAGCTAAAGACGAAGACGAAGCTAGGCTTTGGAAAAGCTGTTTGTTAGCCCATGCGTCTTTTCGGGACATGTTTCCGCTGGCCTAAGTACGCGTGTACAAACTCAGAGCAAAAAACCGTTTGGGAATAAATTAGGTCTCGGTACTATAATGCAGTGTTGAATGTTATACCCGCTGTAGCGAATTGACAAATCGAATAATTTGTCTTCTTTTATTAAATCACCGATGATGTATGAGGGAAATATGTTACTGTTTCTTGGCAGGAATACTATAGGTCCGTCTCTATAGAATCATATTTTATTTTGTATACGTGCACGTTGGGTGAATGGTTACAATGGGGCATCCGACAACATTCAAATAAAGATAACAAAAATATGTTTATTTGTCCTATAGTATCTAATAAGTGAGAATAACTGTGCTTAAAGTATCAACAGTTGTTAAAATGTATTGCTAAAAATAGTACCAAACTATTTTGAAACATAACTTTAAATACTTTAAATAGCCCAATACCTCCCCCCCCCCCCTAAAAAAAAAAAAAAAAAAATTGAAAAAAAACATTTTTTTTTAAAAGGTAGAATACACCATTTACAAATATCCCAACAAATATTATTACTTAATTATTAAGAAATATCTTACTTATTTGAAAGTAAATAATGATTATAGGCATCCACAAAATGATTGCGCAAATTATACTGTAGGCCTATAATTGCTCTGAAAAATTTAATTTTATATAAACAAACTCGCGATCGCCGGACGGCGATTGGGAGAAAAAAAACAAGAACACCACAAAAACCACAGCCTGACGCCGTTGAGAAACGAACGCCGTTTTTCTTGCTTTTCTCAGCATCCATGCATTGTAAAACTTCGGACAGGTCAGTTAAACGATATTTACTATAAAATACAACCCTCGAAATCTACCCATTCTGACCATTCTTTAAGACTGAAAAAAGATAGAAAGCGTTTCTACGGTCATCGATCGACTGTCAACACCAAGAAACTTGATACCCCTGTCGGTCATCACTTCAACCAGCCTAAACAGTCTGATATGATTCTACAGGGCATAGAATCACTTGGCCTTCGGAAAGACTCAGTCCGCTTCAACCGGGAGAAAGTTTGGATGAATCGTCTTCTACCACATGGGCTCAGCACCCAACTAGGAAATGATTAACTTCTATTTTGTTATTCTATTTGTCATCTTTTTCAGATTTATTTCTTGCCAGAAGTTTTTTTTTTTTTGTTCTTACTCCTCTTGTTTCCCCTGTCTATTGCACTGACCCCCCACCCCCTCCACGTTACTCTTATTAATACTTCTTTGTTAGTTTTTTATATCCTACCTACACTGACCTCACCCTTTAATCCTTCAGCCTAATCCTCCTTTTGTTATTTGTTCTACTGGACTCTGTGCTTCTCAGTGTTTCTCCCTCCAACCATGATGTGCATCATGCTGTATGTTGCCCTATTATGTTTGTTTCTTGTACACAGCCGTTTTTTGTCTCTGAAGAAGATCTTGTTAAGATCAAAATACTTTTAGGCCCTCTTAACTTATTTGATTTGAAAAGATTATACGCGACGTGTACAATATCGATTTCTGTCGTCTTTGGCAAAGACTAGAAAAGGTTTTCCTCCAGCCCTCCTGAGACTATCGAAATACACGTTCTATATTGACAAATTATGAATCATACTGAACAGGCCGGGAAGCATGTTTTTTTAGGATGAATGAGGCCACTTAGCATAAATGGGCGTATGTATACCACACTGAGTGGAAGACACTTAGGTTCTCAGATCCTTACTTTTCAAACTCACTCCAAAAATAACCTTCGAGACCAAAAACAGTCAATGAAAAAATAGGAAAGACCGACTTTGAACCCCAGTCGAACAATCTACAATCTAACCTCTTAACCACTAAACTACTCTGTCCATCCACATCGTCGTTTTTCAAAGTGCTTTAATGTACCTCTGGGCTACGTGTATCTAGTTGGATGAGCAATAACAATATTAGCGTAATTGTTAAAACTACTGAATAATCTTGACTCGAGGGGGGTCTAGCTATAGAGCCACCCATTTATGATGATTACCCTAACCATCCTATGTAAAATATATACGCGGCCAGGATCAACCAATTATCGATGACCTTGGAAAGAGCCGCCCTGTACACCTCTAATTAACCTCAAGCCTGTTTACCGTGTTCGAACACCCCCCCCCCCCCCCCGCGTTAACCGAGCGGGTTGGACGCTGATGACGTGACTTGACACGTCAGATATTTTGTAATCCTAAACCCGTGCTCTTATTTTCCGACTATCGATTTGGATGAAGCAGGGCTGTTGCAATAAATTGATTATAAAAAGTACAAAACTTGCACAGAGATTATGGCATTCAATCTTTGTTTTTATTGCGTGGACCCAACGCGCGCCCAATGCAGGGCGATAAAAAGGCTTTCGGGACGCATGACGTCATTTTATCATGTCCACTTTTCGCGCATTTATGTTAGTTGGCTGTGGCCAGGGGTGCGTTCCATCCCAGCGAACGTTGCCAACGTTGGCCAACGTTAGCGTTGTTCGCTTGAGTGGAACGCAATGTGCGCCAATTATGTTGGCCAACGTTAGCGAAAACGGCGAACGACATTCCGAGCTGTTCGCTGTTGGCCAGTGACGTATTTTAAAGATGGCGAAGAGAATTAGCAGACGGCAGTGTTCTTTTTACGGTTTTAATTTACGTTTCATACTTTTCGTTATAAATGGTTGATTGTTTTGAGCAGTTACAGGGATCTTTTAAAGAAAAATAATGAGTTGGACAAAAAGCAGCCAACCAAACGATGTCACTGTCACTGGGCGCCGCCATTTTAAAAACGTAGTTTTTAAAATATCGTTCCACTTCAACTAACGCAAACGGTTCGCGTAAGTGGAAAGCAGCCCTGGTGTAGGTACGTCCATTTTTAGTTTTTCTGTTTTTGTGTCCAATGAGGGCGTTGTTTTAATGCCTTTAATAGATCGTGTAAGGCCGTGTCCGAAACGGGTGTCTAGAATCTGGTATTTCGACTGGCTGTAAACAAACATTGCGTAACATATAGCAGACGATAATTGTTGTAAATTCTTGCATCGTAATTTTGCAAACACTAATTCAAGCATCGCTTGGGGGCGCAATAACTAGCCGTAGGGGCGTAGCCGCGTCCGAATTACATTTGCCTTAGCGCCTACGTAGACGTAGCTGTTGATTTTGTTTTCTATAACATTTTACAAAGATTTGAACCATGAAACGGCCATAATAAATATGGAGGATAAATTCAAACTTATTTTAACAATATATAAAAACATGCACGTGCACGACTGTCTAAATTGAGCGTACAAGTTGCAACGTGATTGGCTCTTTGCGGGAAGAGAAAGCCGGTGTGAAAGGTAATTCTGTCCCCCCTGGTAAATGTGTCCCCCCGGACAGACTTACCAGGCCGTGACCCGGTAAATCTGTCCGGGGGAACACATTTACCTAGGTATTTCTGTCCCCCTCCAGGTAATTCTGTCTCCCTGCCCAACGTTAAACGTGTCCCCCTGGTAAAATTGTCCCGTGCAACGTCACAAGTCTAGCACCCACTAGACGCAACAACCAGTGTAGTACAGGTTCACACCTTCATGGTGCATCATTAATTTGTGGAAGACTGTAGAATGTGTAGCGTACTACAAATTACAGGTGGTCAAAAGTGCTGCCACATTTCGTGCTGGGTATACAGAATTTGTACGCGTGCAAGAAGTCTGAAAATACTGATTACCGCTAATTTCCCTTTCGCGCAGAAAAGTAGATCGGTTGATTTAATTAACAGTTATTTATATTTTTATTTTTATTTTGATAAATCGATGAAGGGAACAGAAGTCCAAATAATAAATACCATGTGGGCTTTTCATTGAAATAACATCAAAATAACCACTTATGTGTGGAACATTGGGGGACAAAATTACCTAGAGAGGGGACAGAATAAACTGGAGGGGGACGGAATTAACGGCTCTAGGGGGACACTTTTACCTAGGTAATTCTGTCCCCCCGGACAATTTTACCGGGGGACAGAATTACCTTCCACACCGGCATGCAGTATCGGATGTGTATGCGCTGATGACGTGCGCGAACGAAGTCTTGGTTGCAAGAAGCGTTGCGACGCTTATTGCAACCATTCTGTAAATAAACATTACTTCTCATCCAAACTAGTAAATAATTCATGAATTTTGACTCACCCACCTACGTAAACAAATTCGCGTGCAGCTCGCAAAGGCCGCCGATGCGGGCGGCATTTAATGTACGCCGTAGACAACGCCATGACCTTTGAATAGGACGACTTGCCTAACTGACATGATCGCTCGAAAAATTCCGACAAGAATTGTGTTTCATTTGCATGGGCGTGTGACGTTGCGTGCATAGTTAAATAATATATATAAGGAACCTTCAAATAGGAAAAATCTGCAAGTAGAGGCATGTGTGACGACGATTGGCCCCTTTTCTAAAAAACAAGAAGCTTTGTAAAAGTTGTATCTGGACACTTGTTGGGTTCGCCGACAAATTTGAAGAGCGCCCCCACTGAATCCGTTTCTTGACCCCCCCTCAGATTTAATTTCTCCTCAAAATGTATCCCCTCTTCTTTTCCAATTGCCAACAATGTTTTACAGCGCCATTGATAATTTGTGAAAGATACCGATAAAATCGGGGTTTTTTTTCATTTTATTACATTGCTGAAGTAAGTAGTAATGTTGCCTATAATATTATGCAATTTTCACTTATGCATATTCATTACATGAAGGTCATCTCTGAGGTTTACAAAGCTGAGCAAATTTACTTTTTGTTTTCTCCAGGACAGAAACCGAGTATAACCACTTGTATAAGTAGCGGGTTTTTTCGTAGCCTATGGTTAGAAAGATACTACATGTACTCATGGAGGAATAAATTCTAGTTTATTCCTCCATGATGTACTAGGACCTATGAAAATGTAGTAATTAAGACAAATCAGTACTCACCAGAAATAAATTGATCCCAAGGGTTCGGTGTGTCACACACCTCCTTCACGGGGCAGCCATCTTAAATTGAAAGTAAAGTAAAATCTTCATTTTTGGAACTAGCAAATAGAAATAAAAGTAATTAAATAAAATTAATTACAAATTAATACAAGTCTGCTCTAATGAATAATTTAATCTTGGAGATTTATAATACGCTAACGTTTTATAAGCCCCCTTTTTATATTGAAAGCGAGGATTGGAACACAGTAGTCTGGCACCGTCCAATTCAACGGTTTACAAGGCCTTGATTTCGTCGCAATTTCGCGCACGCGCATGCAAGGTAGGATACACCATTTGCAAATATCAAAAATATTTACTACCGAATTATTAAAAACTATCTTACTCATTTGAAAGTAAATGTTGATTCTAGGCATCCAGCAAAAGGATTGCATTAGATATCATGTAATTATTCCGGAAAAAATAATTTTATATTGAAAAATTCGCGATCGCCGGACGGCGATCGCGAAAAAACAAAGATAACATAAGAATAACTGCTCGACGCCGGTTGAAAAAACCCGCTGTTTTTCGTGCTTTTCTCGGCATCAAGGATTGTAAAACTTCGGACAGCTCAGTTAAACTGTATTTACTATAAAATACAACCCCCCAAATCTACTCATTCATGATAATTCAAGCAATGACCAATGGTGTATACTACCTTTAAAGGGGTCGTACAAGTTTGGTAATTGGAACCCATTGTTTGTTTCAATCCTATATAGTTATAGATATATACCATAAAACTAACCTGTAACAAATTCATTTCAAAAGGTGGTAGCGATTTCGAGATATTGCCGAAAATCTGGAGCGGTTATTTCCACGCAGGAAGAATAATCTGCATTGGAATACACAGTCTGAGAAACGTCACTGCAGTAACGCTTCTCAGATTCAATTTTTGGGGGCATAAAAAGTGATATCTTTTTCCATAACCGCAGTACATCGAAGTGAACAGTTTCTAAAAATGCATTATACTATCCAAAGCTGCTGTACTTCTTACCAAGTAAGTTAGTATTGCCATTAATTTTTGGAGTAATTACCAAACGAATACGATCTCTTTAAACGAAATTAACAAATAGTACGCGACGGTTGCGCGACTTCTGAAAATATTAGCTTGATAAGGCGTACGACTTTGTAATGTAAACGCGTTAATGTAGGCGTGTATATACACGTGTCTATAAATACGCGTACATTATTAATATATTATTAATGTCATTTTTGGAACATCGATACATCTGATTGTGGTATCGAGTGGCTTGCTTAAATTATAGATACTGCCCATATACCATGAAAATGAAATTCTTAAGAAAATCGTCATTAGGCCTACATCATTCAAGTCATATTATTGTAAAGTTTCACACTAAATGATGTATCGAGAAGTTCAATTATTTTAGAACTGATCCCTGACTTCATACCTAACAAAGAGAGGGGAAAACAAATCGACTCTCAAAACAAGTTTACTGAGAATTAGTTTAAAAACATGAAAATGAAACAATTATTGTTTTTTTTTATAAGTGGTTGACCATAGATTGATTAATTTTCTTGTTCAAATTGAACAAAGAAATTGGTGAGACAGGACTCGAACCTACGACCCCCAGAAAACCAGACCGGCGCTCTACCAACTGAGTTATACTGCCCGTCTCCCAAATTGTCAGATGTCATAAACACCAGAATGCCGTGTGGCCAGGGATCCCGCCCAATGTTACATACAACCTTGGAAGCGACATGATCACTCAATGAGTCAATGACCTTTTATCTTATAATACACAAATAAACAACAAGGGAAACTGACTAGGTATTTGCACAACATAATTTCTAAGTGAACAACGAAATGAGAAAGGCGGGACTTGAACTATTTCCCTGAAGAATTACAATCGAACGTCAACAAAAACTCATATTATTGCACAAGCGGATTACATCCAAAATAATCAGCATAAATACAATTTAGTCAATCCAAAAGCCTCTTCAACCTGTCGAAATCAACCTGTTCTATTGCCTGGGGCAATATTATTGCTCCGTGGAAGTTGCATGGGGGGTCATTACGACCGAATGGCCTGTATCGAACAAACCCACAGATTTCCACATTGTATTCATTCCTATGGAAGACCACACGCGGTCTGGTATGCACGTAACACATACGGTACGCGTACGGGGTACCACTGCACTAGTGCATGCCAGACGTACGTCTGCTAAATCTCATATCGTCTGCCAAAAAGTGTCAAATTTCTCACTCGAATTTCTTCATTTCTGAATTGCTATGGGAACTCATTACTGTCCGGAATTGTGACATGGAAGGCGTATCTTGAAAAATTGCACTTTTTCACGAGATTCTGAGGTAAATTGACCCAAATATGGATTGAATTTGACGCCTTATTTGTGACTGACTGGAAACTTTGTTGGGGTAAGTAGTTCACGAAGTTCATTCACGTTTTACGTGTATACACTGAGCCAGCTTGATGAGAGCATGGTTCGCCGAACTAGGTGTTTGCAACATAAGTTTTTCTCGAAATACATGTAGACTTGGGGAAACAACGCCGTTGTGTTACTTTTTCGTCGATAATGTGGGTTGGGAGCTCGATGAACATGTTGTATTGAATCCTGTCTTGTCTTTTCGCGGCAGGGTTCCAG
This sequence comes from Crossaster papposus, assembly GCA_037893245.1. NCBI lineage: Eukaryota > Metazoa > Echinodermata > Asteroidea > Velatida > Solasteridae > Crossaster > Crossaster papposus. The sequence continues at coordinate 1,465,279 of JBAIAA010000152.1, forward strand.
GTTTCGGCATCAGTATTTGACGAGTTTCTCGATGTCTGATTCGGCATCCATTGCCGGTTCTTCCGTGGCCAGCAGCACGTCTTCGGGACCCGTGACACCCGGCGGCGCCGCCGCGGCCGGCGGAGCAATCCAGCAGGGTCTCGGTACCAATGGACGACTTTTGCTGCTCAGCTTACGAGGGGAATGGGGAACTGTAGAGGGCCTTTTACGAAATGCAGAAAAGGGGGACCCAGAGATAAACAGACAAGAAGAGGTGAGCTAAATGTAGGATTATAATTTCTTGTTTAAATAACGTTATCAATTTAATAATAGGCCTACACATTTGATTATTACATGTTGGGAAACAATGCATTTAACTTGCAGTACCTCATCTTTTTGAGTAAATGTGTTGGGCACTTCAGTGGATCTGCACTTGATCGCCCAGCCCCAGAAATGCCCTTTCGCGACCAGTCCATCCGGTCGGAAAACTGCGACCTTACAAAATTTACTTCCCTTTACTTCCCTTTTGTTTGTTCGTTGTTTTTGGTAATTCTTTGTAAAACACATTGATCATTTATTTGAAATGGCGCTATATAAAAGTACCTTCAGTAATATTATTATTGGTAGTAGTTAAACATTCCTTAAAAGTCATGAATTATAACCAAAAGCTGATCGACTGCGGCACGGTCGAGCGCAGCGCAATCGACCAACCGAACAACTGCAATTTTGTTGGCAAGGTGGTCTGTGAGAGCTATGGGATTGGGAGGTAATTTATCTAAAGAAGCTGGTAAATCAAGTTGCCATGGTCACACACAACATAAATGTTGACAGAATCGCACAATTCAATGTTTTAGTGCAAACAAGCAGGGTAACATTTGCAAAGAGACTTCTCAAGTTATAATTAGTTACCGGTAGTTCATGTACAATTACATACTAGGTATTTAGCACAAACCAACCAAACTTAAAAGAAATTTCACACATACTTTGCACTGAAAGCCAACACTCTGCAACAAATCATTGAGATTTTCTGGGGCACAATACATTTTTTGGGGTGAAACATGAAATAGCATTTTGACCCGACAAGTACTTTTACATTGGTGTCATTTGTTATCATGTATTCCTCTAATGCACGTATTGTACCCGGAGGAGTTTTTAATACCTCTCAATTATCTGATTGCCGTAGCAACCCAACAATGAAAAATTACAAACCGCATTGTGCAGACACTTTTCTTTTAGGGGAAGTGGTGAAGAGGAAACGGCCTGAATAGATGCAGGTGGATTCTTCATGGATTACTGATTTTTTTTTTTTTCAGCTGGATTGGTGACTAAAGAGATAATATTAAACTTGAATAGAATCGTCAAACCCAGTGTAAAGTGTTGCCGCATTTTTTAAACAAGCATTGCACCGTGAGGGTGCATTTTTAAAGTGAAAAGTTATGTATGAAAAAATCTAGGCTTAAAGACTTCTCATTATGGATGATACAATTATTGGCATATTTCATTCTTGGGTTAAGGTAGGATACACCATTAGTAATTGCTTGAATTATAATGAATAGGTGAATTTTGGGGGTTGCAATTTATAGTAAATATCGTTTAACTGACCTGTCCGAAGTTTTACAATCATAGATGCCGAGAAAAGCACGAAAAACGCATTTGTTTTAAACCGGCGTCGAGCAGTTATTCTTATGTTATTTGTGTTATTTGTGCCGGACGGCGATTGCGAATTTCTCTTTATAAAATTCTATTTTTCAGAATAATAACAGGATATCTAGCGCATTCATTTTGCTGGATGCCTAGAATCATTATTTACTTTCGGATGAGTAAGATATTTCTTAATAATTCGGTAGTAAATTGTTTCGATATAGATCTGCAAATGGTGTATCCTACCTTTAAATTGCCCACATTCTGTTTACATATGGATAGCTACAATGTATTTACACACCTTTGTGTCATTATACTATCAAATTGAACGATGTACAACAAATTAAAACTGACCCTTGTCTTTTTTGTTTATTCCAATAAACCAAACAGAAAGAAAAAAATTAAGTAAATGTGATATAAGAATTATGGACTGGTCAGTTTATTTTCACACAGTAAATGAGATCTACAAAAAAATGCAGGGAAAATCAGCGTAGATTATGGAAATATCAAAGAAATATCATAAATTGACGTGTACCAATAGTTTGTTCCCAAATTTACTCTGACTTATGTGTATGTGACCTGCTCCCACAAAACCAGACATAAGTTTTTTTTTGTTTTTTTTGAGATAATGTTAATTCTATTTCGAACACATCTTCAGCTTTCATTTGGTACCAAACCCACCTTTATACCATACTTCCAATTTTATGTGGATTTTATTTCGATGTATTTGGGAGATAAATTACCACTTTTAGGACACAGTTTGCCTCGAAAAAGGCATGATTTTTGTACTTTCTTATCAATAAAGTTGATTTTGTTTAACTGAGGTGAGGGTTAAAGTTTATGTATTAAAAAGTAACAAAATCGATGTATGTTAGATTTTTCACCCCATTTTAACTTTGACGAGCTGTATCTCGACTTATGTTGAGTTTCGTAGGAGCGATCACATATACCTTTGATTTGTTTTCCCCCAGCTGTTCTCGTGCTACCGGTACGTACATTGTACAAAGTTTCAACCCAAACAATTGTTTCCTAAACTCCAAAATCAAATGTTATTTTCCTTTCCAAACAATCGTTTTTGAATGAGAACACAGAATTTATACTAACATTTTTAATAATCATCTGCGCCCTTCCCCCATTTCATGCCTATTTTGTAGTGGAAAATACTGACCAATTTAAATTTGTCGTTAACCCGATTGATTAAAAGTTGTTGAGTGAAGACACCCGACAGAGATTCACAGATTTATTTTAAAAAAATAAAAAATTCTTCTTGATGGATGGTACATGTAAATGTGTCTTTGTTTTCTTTCAAGGAAACGGGAGTTACTCCGTTTATGCTTGCTGTCAAAGACAACAAAATCGTTGTAACGGAAAGGTTAATTGAGCTCGGAGCACACATCAACACTAAAGCTAAGGTAAGGTTCCTTAATCAGTTCGTGCTGGAATTATTTTAACATCACCGAGCCGAGGCACGGGATTATTTTTTTTTACGAAACTCGATTCGAGGCAAGTTTTCAGACTGTCGTTACCGGGAAGCACACCCACGCATTTCCAGCCTTCCTCTCTGCTGACAGAAATTTCCGGCCTTGCTCGCTGCTGACAGACATTTCCGGCCTTGCTCGTGACGTGTTTATGGGTCATCCGTTTCGAATCTGGGGAAAACTTTGCGCATGTATACGTCCTCCGGCGCGACTGGTTAAAAAACACATTCTGTAATAAATGTTGGACCAAAGATTGGGGGGTGGAGGGGGAGAGAGGCGTGCAGCTGTCACACAGGCTGTGTTCTACGGCATACCGGTAGCACATCTGACAACAGCATTCGAGATGGATTAGTGGGCCGGAGCCATAGCCGCTCCACGTCAAAGTTTGGTTTCGTGTTTCTGTTTTTTGCATTTAACATTTGTGTGGGCCAGTGTTTTTATTTAAATTACATGAACACAATACTGCCCTTACTAAACTACCGGTGCACTATACACATGTACATGTATACAAAGGCCTTCCCTTTGTTTTCATTTACTTTGTGTGACAAGAAGCAGACTACAGAAAAGTATTTTGATTGCCAAGGATTTTGCAGCCGTTTTGGAGAAAGAAGGGCCACGGAAACCTCTTTCGAACATAATTGGTCACTAAGGGAATTCAACAACTGGTGTGTGTTGAGACCTGTCATTTTAACCCCAACAGATTCCGATCCTCTAAAATCAATATGATTTTGCACACACCCGGACCCTAGTTAGTTAGGGTTTTAAATTCACTTATTTTCTTGAAATCATCTTTTTATGAATCTTCTTGAATTTCAATTCCCATTTAGCTGATTCTTATATTAATTAATTGCATAAATTACTGGTTCCCAAAATGTTGTTAAATGTAAAACTCTATAATTATTCATTTTGATATTAAGGGCTCATTGACTGTAATCTACCGGTATTTGGTTAAATAATAACAGTTTTGTCTTCTCAACAACAAAAGAAAATGATCAGAATGATTTTGCCGGAAAACCAAAGCCTGATCAAGTAGCCTGCTTGAAAAGTATCATTATTTGGTTACTATCCCAACACAAATTGACACACACTACAGGTAAAGTACATACTGTACGTGTACAAGTAGGCGTCTGGGAATTGTTACTGTGGTTTCATAGCTCATTGTTTTAATTAAAACCCCACCAGTCGGATTTTCTGTTGAGATTCTCTACTTGAAGTCGTTAGGCCGGCCATCTGCTCTAAGTAAAGTCTGAGCGTCCGTCGCTAGGGTGGGCTTAGCAACGCGTATACATGTACCGGTATCAATACGATTTGGTACACGTACATTTAGATCACGCCCGATCAACAGCGGCGATTGATTTTGTTTTGTTTTTTTAAGTGGTGTTTAATTACAAATATAAATATTGCCCGCATGCTGCTGACATTCAGGTTGTTGTTGGTTGTTGTGGTGTCTCCGATGAATAAATTATGATTTAGCCTAGGAGTCTGTGATGAGGCCAGCATTTGTAATTAAAAGTAAATAAGGCACCTTGTACTTAATTAAGCTTAGGGGCATGACTGTTGGCCTAATGCGTACATATGTAGCATGCATTGAGCTTTGGGGCAATACCACTGTCACAATATGAGGCTACTTTTGTACCTCTCCGTGCCCTTAAAAAAACTAATTGATCAAGCATAATCAAACCAACCATACAGCAACTTTTGTTTTTAAGCAGTCTCAAAAATGTAAAATAATATTTAACCCATTTAATTAATTAAAACTAAATCCCCCTCCCCCCAAATTGATTCATTTATAGGTACATGTAGGATACACCATTGGTATTTTTCTTGAATTATCCTGAACAGGTGGATTTGGGGGGTTGTATATCATTTAACTGACCTGTTCAAAGTTTTACAAAATTATGAATGCCGAGAAAAGCAAGAAAAACAGCGTTCGTTTTTAACCGGCGTCGGGCAGTGGTTCTTACATGTATGATGTTAAAAAAAAAAATCAATTGTTCACAACAATTACTTGATATACATGTGTAGCCCAATCATATTGCTGAATGCCTAGAATCATTATTTACTTTCAAATAAGTAAGATATTTCTTAATAATTCGGTAGAATTTTTGTAAAAATATTTCTGCAAACGTTGTATCCTACATGTACCTTCAATCTAGCTAGCACACTGCACAACCTTGGCTGTAACACCTGTGTTCATTAGAGAGTTAATAGGATTCAACCTGTGTGATTGAAAATGTGTGACAAACCTTTTTGGCATTCTGGGATGCAGCAGTGTAATGAAATTAAATGCTATTAAAGGGTCCAACACATACATGTTCTGCTCTGTCCCTGTACAGAGAGCTATCCCTGTACAGAGAGCTACTGTACGTATACATACATGACCAACACCTCACCCACAGATCCTGTGTCTTGATTGGTCGAGAGGTACTGTAGTCACATGGTACATTATTTTATATTTTACTATCTGTGCATGACCAAAAGTACTATACCCGTAGCAACCAAAGTACCAGGCTCGTACGCTCGTACGCAGGAGGGGGGGGAGGAGGGAAGGCTTAGGCACCTCCCAAAAAGAAAAAAAATAAACAAAAAGGTCCACATTTTCCAGGGTAAATAATGGTATTTTGATGTAGAAATAACGGTACTGGCACACAAAAATGGACTTGGCTTAGGCGATAATGTCAACTAAAAAATTTGCACCCCCCCATAAAAAATCCTGCGTACGGGCCTGAGTCCCATACTCATAGCGCGGTATCTGTGTGCAAATGCATGCTGATACGCGTGTTGAGCGTTGCGCGTGGCGCCAATTGTTCCAAAAAACCAGAGCTACAGAGCTGGGTTCAAACATTTCGCGAAGGAGTGGTTTAGAAAAGAGCAAAGACAATTTCCACCAATTTTGTATTGAAATCAAAGTTTATTTTAACTTTGTTTAGATTTTAAATAATTTAAAAATATTAAAACCAAGACAACATAATCAGACAACATAAGGGATTTTTATCTTGCATGTTTGTGACGGGCCTTGGAAGTTAATAGTTTTTTTAAAATAATTTATTGAAATCGGCCGTTATGCTTCAAATGAATGAAAACACATGGTGATAAACACGTGTGTGATCGTAACTTTACACCTTTGAAAATTGTGACAACTACTCGCGAGTACTCGATTACTCGCGAGTAATTTCTTCGCGAGAACTCGAGTGGGAAAAATCACTACTTGCCCAGCACTACATTTCATTTTTCCTCGGCTTCGCCTTGGGAAAACAGAATGCTCCCCGGATCACCTCGGGAGGCTAGTAAGGCTGCCAGTTTGCGGTTATTAAATTAACCGTGTAACCAATGTTTTGCGGTTACGGTTAACGGTTAACCGTAACTAACATTAAAAAAAAAAAAATTAAAAAATAAATAAAAAAAAAAAAAAAAAATGCATGGGCCTGCATTGCATATCTAATTAGCGCTGCTTCATCAAGGAATTTTGTGTGTGCGCGTAGTACGTGTTGATAATCGCAGTTCTGCGATTGCTAATTGTCTGCATCAAATTTTATAGGCCGACTGGCTATGTTAGATAAGCTATCAGAAATGTCCATACAAATTTTATTCAATTGTACTATTTGACCTGCTCCAACAAAACCAAGACAAAGTTGACAATTGGTGGGGTTTCTTTTATTAAAAAAAAAAAAGGTTAACCGAACAGGAAAAGTGTAACCGTGTAACCGTTTGAACAGTCGGTTAACCGTGTAACCGTGTAACCGTGTAACTGTTGCAGGCTCAGAGGCTAGTTTTATTACACCACTCGAAGCATGCAATATTTGTATATTATATCATGTGCTGTACAATGTACCGGTATATCTAGACAACTGTTGTCTGCTTTGTTGCAGAATGTGGCCCATAATATTTTGAATGCAAAATGAGTTGATTTTGTATACTGTACCTGAGTACATGTACCTCTGAGACCCATTCACCATACATGAAATACAGAAACTGTGTCCAATTCAAGAATCAAGAATTGCTCAAACTGTGAAAGGGGTTCCCCAAATCTTTGTACATTTATGTGTTGCACCCGGCCCAATTAACACACAGATTTTGGATAGTGTGGAAGACTCTTTTCAATCATGGTACAAGGGTACAAAAGGTACAATGTATATTGTGCAATTGTTTGCAACTTTGTACTCAATGAAGCATGCGTATCCACAATAGCCGATTCCACGTGTGTGTCAATATAAAGTCATTCAACTGCAGTCGAGTGGTTTCTATTAATACCGGTACTCCTGACTCACTGTGGTTGTCATAGAGACGTGGTGCGCTACTGGTCAGCAAAGTTTCCGAATTATGACAAGTCTTTGTTAAATCACTGAACGTGTATTAAAAGCATGTACATTGGGAAGTAGCGTTATCGTTTTTTTTTAATTATTAGAACGATTCTCGGTCACACGGGAAGGACATTAAAATGAAGGTCGTGTAATACTGGGTTATGGGGAATTTTCTTTCTTTTTCTGTGAGACTATTAGGTTTTTTAATTCAAATGGAGTGCTTATAATGCAAGAGGGTAGCACAGAGAAACCGGTACAAAAACACTGCACAAGTGTACCTGACCATAAGGTACATGTACCTGTACAATCTATACCCGTACTCTACATCATACATGTAGTTGGTGCATGTTTTGTTGGCCCCAAACTTGCTTTTGGTCTGATAGTTACAGATTCGGGAAAACATTCTTGATAAAATCTACATTGTACAATTTGCACTACACATGTAGAACTGTCTATTGCATTTTGAGAGAAAGAACCCGTTTATGCCCCAAAACATGCTAACCATAAACCATGAAATGATAATACTAGCAGTTGGAGGAGGTATTTAATCAGGGTATGTACCGGATACATGTACCGGTATGTGTACTAGGGGTGTAACGATACCACTTTCTCGCAATATGATACGTATGTATGGCAATAGGATACGTAAAAATTACGCAAACAGAAAACAAATTAATACAACAAAATTAAAATAAAAACAAATAAGAAAACACCCCAACAAACAAATACCCAAAATTACACACAGTTTCTGAATTGAAGTTTGAAATTTGTTTCATTTACACAAAATGAAAATAAATAAATGCATGCACACTGGCTCGCAATATAATTATGCTCCATTTGTTTACAGTGTACACAGACATTTAGGGCCTACTACCTGTACCAGTACCTACCGGTACATGTTTGTACCTGTGATACGGTTGGACAGCTATACTGATTAAGATTTTGTTATTTAAATATCATTGTGCAAAAATTTTGTATCATGATGCCATATCGTGGCATTTTAGTATTGCGGCATTTTAGTATCACGATTATCGATGCATCGGTGAATTGTTACACCCCGAACATACTTTAGTTGTACCTGTACCTTGTCACTTTTGTGTTACATTGTACTAGCGGTACCAGTAATGGAATTTTGGAGAACATGCTGCATCATCAGATGTAAACAAAAAGGGTTTTTATTATAATATTGTATGATTTCTCTTATGTATCCATTACACTGGATTTCCTGGGCCCCAAACCTTTGAGATGAGGTTGTATTTTAATCTAAAACATTTTTGTTGTTGGGTGGGGGGGGGGGGGGGGGGTGAAAGAAATCTGGCCAAATGTAAACCCTTTAACCTTGAAAATTTGATCAGTTTAGCAAGTTTCTTCATCAACTACAAAAACATATGGTTATTATTTTATATGTTATTGTTACTCCTCTCTTCTTCTCAGTAGTTTACTCTGTAGAACCCCGGCATCAAGTTCCAGATTTCTATTTTGTTGTGCATTGTACACTCAAGGAAAAATAAAACGTATCTCTGATTTTTTATGTAGTTTTGCCCGAATTTTGTGAAATCAAATGTATGTGTTTGAATCCCACATACATACATACAGTCGTGAACCACATAACGATCGAGGCTCAATGTTGTGTTTTCCTTTATTCCTATGTTATACCAAATCCCCATTGATTTGCGCTTGCACCGTCGATCGAGGACCGAATTTTTCCAGTCATACCGCCGACCGAAGGCTTTTGTTTCCTTTGTTCTCCTTTGTGTCTCGCCCCTTGGTCATTATGTGGTGCAAGAGCATGTGTCCTTGACATTTTAGCCCAGTAATCTAATGTTTATTTCATTTTTAACAACAAAAACAAAACAAGTTAGCACCACTGCTCACAAAAGTGGCATTTACAGTTCAATAATTAACATGACTTTCATTCACATCAAGAACAGCTGTAATTCTTCGGATTGACAGTAATGTCATTTTGGTGTCTTTTTAGAGGCAAGGGTTGTGTTCAGGACAGGAGTGGCCAAACTCATCTCGAGGATTCTCTCATGTGTAACCATTAGCATAACATGCACAAACACAGTTTTGGAACTCACCCAAATCACTCAGCCGTAACGAGATAAATAAAGATCGACGTTTATCTCTAAATTGCTCAAAATCTAGAACATGTACCATTTTTACAATGCCGGTCCTATTTCCTTTAAAAAAAAAAAAATTGTACGTGTTGCGTTTCTTTTTTTGTTGAGTGTACATTGTGTACCAGTAGCTTCAAAGTTACAGAGTCCTATAATCGCCTTTAAAATCATGTACAATGTAGTGTACTTTTCAAGTTACATAAATCCTATGTATTGTACTGGTATATTTACACTGCCCTCCTGGGTACTTTACTGACATGCTTAATATTTGTGTGGGTGTCATGCCAAATTCAACCAGACAAAAGCAGCCACACATAGATCAGATCCCTTATGTCAACGCCTATTGATAAAAGGTAGTATTGTAAACTTGTTCGATTGTAGGGACTCCTGTGTGAATGAATGCCAGTGTTTACAGTGATTGAATGAAACCAAATATTACAACCTGTGCTTTAAAGGGACTACATGTAGCAACTCCTCGACACTTTGTTGTCAACTTTTCTTTCACCTGTTTACTTCTCTCAGGTTCTCCCTATTCAGATTCTGCATGTACTGGTGTGGAATACGTAGGGTCATCCTAATATAGTGTCATTGTTTGGGAACAGAAACCATTGAAAAGCTGAGGTTGATTTGGGGGGGATTGTGTAAAAGACTATTTAATTATCCCTATTCAGATCCTGCATGTACCAGTATGGAATAGGGTCATCCTAGTATGTAGGATTAGTCTCATTGTTTAGTCTCATTGGGGGGGGGGGGGGGGGGGGGGAGGGGGGGGGGGGGGGGGGGTGGGGGGGATTGTGTAAAAGACCATGGTTATGTGCATCTTTTAGGGATATACGTTGTTTTTTCGACAAATCATTGTAGAAAAAAGGGGAAAAAAAATAAAAAATCAGATTTGCAGCTCAAACCAATACATGTACTTAAAGGTAGTATACACCATTTGCAGAAATCGAAAATATTTACTACTGAATTATTAAGAAATACCTTACTCATTTGAAAGTAAATAATGATTCTAGGCATTCAGCAAAAGGATTGCGCTAGATATCCTGTAATTATTCAAAAAATAGAATTTTATAAAGAAAAATTCGCTCTCGCCGGACGGCGAGAGCGAAAAAACAAAGATAACATAAGAATAACTGCTCGACCCCGGTTGAAAACAAACGCTGTTTTTCGTGCTTTTCTCGGCATCTATGATTGTAAAACTTCGGAAAAGTCAGTTAAACGATATTTACTATTAAATACAACCCCCCAAATCTACCCATTTATGATAATTCAAGCAATTACCAATGGTGTATACTACCTTTAATGGTAGGATGCACCATTAGCTACATGTATATCAAATTTTGTTACTATCAAATTATTATGAAATATCTTACATATTTAAAAGTAAATAATGGTTCTAGGCATCAAGCAACATTTTTGCGCTAGATATCCAGTAATTGTTCCGAAAAATCGAATTGAAAGAAAAAAAATCACGATTGTCAGACGGCGATCGCGAAAAACAACAACAGAACAACATAAGAACCACTGCCCGACGCCGGTTGAAAACGAACGCCGTTTTTCTTGCTTTTCTCAGCATCCATGATTGTAAAACTTCAGTTAAACGATATTTACTATAAAATACAGCCCCCCAAACATTCAAACAATTACCAATGGTATATCCTACATTTTTTTACCTAAGATGAAAGATGGTCCAAGTTTCATAATATCACAGTGCTTGTAGCGCTTTATACCGAAGGTCTCAATTATTATCCCTGATCATCACAATTTCCTAGCGCTCCTTATTCATAAGCGGAAAAGTTGTGCTTATATCTATAGCAGAAAACCACGCTGCTGCTTAAAGGTAGGATACACCGTTGATAATTGCTTGAATTACCATGGGTGGATTTTGGGGGTTGTATTTATATAGTAAATATAATTTAATTGACCTGTCTGTAGTTTTACAATAAAGGATGCCAAGAAAAGCACGAAAAACAGCATTTGTTTTTAACTGGCGTCGGGCAGTTATTCTTATGTTACCGGTATTATTGGAATTTTTTGTGATCGCCATCTGGCGATTTTTGTTTTATATAATTAAATTTCTCAGCATAATTACAGGATATCTAGTGCAATCATTTTGCTGGATGCCTAGAATCATTATTTACTTTCAAATCAGTAAGATGTTTCCTAATAATTCGGTAGTAAATATTTTTCGATATCTGCAAATGTATCCTACCATTAAGCACTGTTTCATGGTGTTGACGACGTACTTTTGTTACGTCACTGATTTAAGCAACTTTTTTTTTCTGTAGTTAAGCATGCTTTTACTGTGCTTACTGTTAACACAGTCTCTATGAAATGAGAATCGGCTGTTAAGCAGTGCTAGGCAATTGGGCCCAGTTCTCTGCATCGCAGCTTCTCTCGATCAGCATAATCTGGGGCCAATTTCATAGAGCTGCTTAAGCACACAAATACAACCCCCCAAATCTACCCATTAATGATAATTCAAGCAATTACCAAAGGTGTATCCTACCTTTAAGCACAAAACATTCTTGCTTAGTAAAACCAGCTTCATAGTAAATATCATTTAACTGATCTGTCCGAAGTTTTCCGAACATTCATTGATGCCGAGAAAAGCACGAAAAACAGCGTTTGTTTTCAACCGGCATTGGGCAATTATTCTTATGTTATCTTTGTTTTTTCGCGATCGCCGTGTGGCGATCGCAAATTTTTCTTTATAAAATTATACTTTTCGGAATAATAACAGGATATCTAGCGCAATCATTTTGCTAGATGCCTAGAATCATTATTTACTTTCAATTGAGTAAGATATTTCTTAATAATTCGGTAGTAAATATTTTCGATATATCTGCAAATGGTGTATACTACCTTTAAGCAATTTTTATGCTCAAGCAGCTCTATGAAATTGGACACTGGTCTCTACCCTCACAGGTATATGTATCACCCATAGTTCTGTACCCTCCATTTTAAAGTCTCTGCCTTCACAAAGGTGTTAAAATTACTCCATCCTTTTATAACCACCATAATTTTTGTATTCATTAATTGTTCAACAATGACATGCAAGTACACTTGTTATCACCCTTTTGTTGGGGCAAATTGGCCAGGGAGTGTAATGTACACATAACACACTGGTGTTCTCCTACTTTGGGCATTAATTTTGCACCTGTTGTGACAGGTCTGTACATCAATCAATTAGTGGTGGTGTAGAAGTTCATGTACAGTATCTGACACTCAAAATTCAAAGGAGAATTTTTCCAAACTCAGCCTGTTGAAGTTTCAGCTACATGTAAGAACACAGTGGAAAACCAAACACAACCTTGGATTTGTATAAGTTTCCAAATATTAGTCAAATGTAGGAAACCTACATGTGTACACGTGTACGTGTACATGTACATCCCGGTACAGTACAAATTCTTTCTAACTTTATGACAGCATCAATTGAGGGAATAATTTCATGCGGTGTTTGGTACCAGTAACCCGAGTACAATCTTTAAAGGTAGGACACACCATTGAAAATTGTTTGAATTATCATGAATGGGTAGATTGGGGGGAGGGGGGGGGGGGGGGGGGGTTGTATTTCATAGTAAATATCGTTTAACTGACCTGTCCGAAGTTTTACAATCATTGGTTGCAGAGAAAAGCAAGAAAAACGGTGTTCGTTTTCAACCGACTTCGTTCTTAAAGGTAGGATACACCATTGGTAATTGCTTGAATTGTCATGATTGGGTGGATTTGGGGGTTGCATTTTATAGTAAATATCGTTTAACTGACCTGTTTTACAATCATGGATGCCAAGAAAATCACGCAAAACAGCGTTTGTTTTTTTTCAACCGGCGTCGGGCAGTTATTCTTATGTTATTATTGTTTTTTCGCGATTGCCGTCTGGCGATTGCAAATGTTGTTTTATAAAATTATATTTTTTCGGAATAATTACAGGATATCTAGCGCAATCATTTTGCTGAATGCCTAGAATCATTGTATACTTTCAAATAAGTAAGATATTGCTTAATAATTCGGTAGTAAATATTTTCAATATCTGCAAATGGTGTATCCTACCTTTAAGTTGTTCATGTTTTTTTTTGTTTTTTTTTTCTTTTCTCAATTAATTTTTTGTAGAATAATCACTTGATATCTTGCAGAATAATTTGGCTGGGTGCATGGAATCATTATTTACTTTCAGAAAAGTAAGATTTTTATTTTTAACAATTCGGTAGTAAAAATTGTTGATACGTATCTGCAAAAAGGTGTATCCCACCTTTAATCCAAATAAACTTTTCGATCATAATTGGGCCAGTTACTTTTGGGATAAATGCTAGTAATGGATTACCCTGTACATTGCCTTTAATGTCTACATACCGTAACATGTGTGTGCGCCAATGCCTCAGCAATCAGTCACATCAATGACTGCACACCAAGCAAAACAAAGCAGCCCAACATTACTCGGCCATTGGAATGTTTGTAATCTTGTACATGTACAGGCAAGAACCGAAATGGATCTATCTGTCGGGCATTTCATGTCACTGAAATTCCTTCCTGTGAAAAAATAGGAAATAGTTAGCAACATAATGCGTCAGTGTGGCAAGGGTTAGAGTTTGTTTTTGGTTTGTTTTCTGTAGCTGATCTAGGATTGTTCAGGGGGGGGGGCATAGTTTTTGTCATTGGGAGGGCATTGCATCTATCACTTTTTATTTGCACACAATTTTTTTGGAGCTGTATGAAAAAAGTAAAATCAAATAATCATTATTTATTTAAATTCCCCCCCCCCCCCACAAGTAAATGATTTTAAAAATTCTCACATGTATACTACAGAAATCTTGAGCAATTGCCACAATTACATTTGTACATTCTTCTCACTCTTCAACTTGTGAGAAAAATCTCCTTCTCCACCTTATTAAGTTCAAGTTTAACTATAAACTCCAGGTTGACTACCGAAACCCCATCTTGACCTTGACTTGACCTTGATCTTCCACTGTACCTTGTACCATGTGAACCTAAATGAGCCTATTCTCCCCTGCCTGCATGCTAGTACTCCCACCAATATAAAGACCTTGTGTGCCTAAAAAGACCTGAGGCTGTCAGCGGGTGTGTTAAAGGGCAATGTCACCATATTGCACATGTGGTTCTCTACAACTTAGAGCAAACTGGGGCTTTAACCAGGGTTGTAGTCGAGTCCCTGCAAGTCCGTTCACAAGTCCTTTTGTGAAGCCAGTCACAAGTCCCTTCATAAAGGCAGTTACAAGTAACCAGGGATGTAGTCGAGTCCATCAGAAGTCCCTGCAAGTCCCTGCAAGTCCATCACAAGTCCATCACAAGTCCTTCAGTTCCAATTTAAATCACAAGCTATTTAAATGAGCTTTGACAAAAGCATTCCTTTGTCATTGTTCATCCAGTTTACTTGTGACTGCCTTTATGAAGGGACTTTTGACTGGCTTCACGAAGGGACTTGTGAACGGACTTGCAGGGACTCCACTACAACCCTGCAAGTAACTGGAGGAACAATGACAAAGGAATGCTTTTGTCAAAGCTGATTTGAATAGCTTGTGATTTGAATTGGAACTGGAGGATTTGTGATGGACGTGCAGGGACTTAGCGGACTTGCAGGGACTTGTGATGGACTTGTGATGGACTTGCAGGGACTTGTGATGGACTTGCAGGGACTTGCAGGGACTTGCAGGGACTTGCAGGAACTTGCAGGGACTTGCAGGGACTTGCAGGAACTTGCAGGGACTTGCAGGGACTTGCAGGGACTTGCAGGGACTTGTGATGGACTCGTGATGGACTCGACTACATCTCTGGTTTTAACCCTAACCATCCCGAATCCTCCCAAATCCTCCCAAATCCTCTTACTCTTAGCAAATTGCAGGATTTTACAGGATCGAAGTCACTCAGAAGTTAATGCGCGGGCGGGGGAATTCGCAGGGTTGAGGGCGTTTGGGGTTTTGCCACTAGAGGATAAAGCAGGATCCAGGTCATGAGACCTATTCCTGGATGATATTGCAGGATTGGGGTTACTAGTTGGGTATTTGTGACTTGGCACCAACGAAACGAGTGGAAAGTTGCACATGACCAAAACAAGTTATTGACCAAAACGTCAATTTTTCAAGTGGGAGGTCGGTTTCGAGTTGTTAACGTTTTTTACATTAAAAAAAACCCATCTTGATCAAATCCCAACATTTTATACCGGTAGCTAAACTAAAACTCTAAGCCGTAATGTATGTGGCTAAATTTCACCGAGTGATACCGATAGTATAGTTTGCACAGCTCACAAACTTTGAACTCCGTTTTCTCAAAACGTAGGAGCATGTCTTCAGCTATTTCAAAAGAGTATAGCGGCGGCTAGGAATAAGCTACAGCAACACACAATACATACATCATTTGACTTCTTCTTTCTAGAATGTAATAATGTTAACTTTTTTATTTTGCGACTTTCCACCCATTTTGTGGTGCCAGGTCACATTCATCTAAAATGAAGATTTTGGAGGATTGAGGTTATTTGTTACTTGCAAGGGGGGGGGGGGTCGGAAAAGCACAAAAGAGCAGTCAATCAATCACACAGTACTGGTACATTGGGTATAATACATGTACATGATGTACATGTACAGTATACAGTATAACCCTTTAAACTGTTCTTCCTGTGGGGTGAGCGGTCTACCCTGGGTATGGGCAAGCTGCTTGGCCCTGGCTCATGTATAATTTTCATTTTGACAGTAGGGGTCCCAGAGGGCAAACAAAATTTTCTGGCACTTTGGGTGGGGGTGGTGGTTGAATTGGGGAGAAATTGACCACTGTGGTTGGTGACAGTTTGGGTTTCATGTGTAATATTTTCATGTGTTCATGTGTACGTGACAAAAAAAGATGTTAAAGGTAAAGTACATGTACATGTACATGTACATACAGTCGTGAACCACATAACGATCGAGGCTCGATATTGTGTTTTCCTTTATTCCTATGTTATACCCAATCCCCATTGCTTTGCGCTTGCACCGTCGATCGAGGACCGAATTTTTCCATTCATACCGCTGACCGAGGGGCTTTTGTTTCCTTTGTTCTCCTTTGTGTCTCGCCCCTCGGTTGTTATGTGGTGCCGGAACATGTAGGATACACCATTTTCAGATATTGAACATTTGTACTACCGAATTACTAAGAAGTATCTTACTTTATATTTGAAAGTGTAATGACTCTAGGCATCCAGCAAAATGATTGCGCAAAATATCCTGTAATAGGCATCCAGCAAAATGATTGCGCAAAATATCCTGTAATTGTTCCGAACAATTGAATTTAATAAAAAATCGCGATCGCGAAAAAAAACCAAGAACCACGAGAACAACTGCCCGATGCCAGTTGAAAACGAATGCTGTTTTTCCTTGCTTTTTTCTTGATATCTGTGATTGTAAAACTTCAGAAAGGTCAGTTAAACGATATTTACTATAAAATGCAAACTCCCAAATCTAGCCATTCCTCATAATTGAAGCAATTATCAATGGTGTATCCTACGGTACCTTTAAAGACCTTTGAAAACATAAAAGTATCGGTACCATATGAGTTAAAATGTGCACTGCTCTCTCCACAATAAGAGTAAATAAATATATTCCGGAAGTATGTCAACTCAGCTAGTAAAATTAACTAGGAAAAACTTTTATACCAAAAATCAGCACGAGAAAACTTGTCACATAAACTCCAGCAAAATTGTTATCATCTGGAACTGATGCACTGGTAGCACCAATCAAACTTCCGACTGTATCAATAATAATA
The DNA here is from genome assembly GCA_037893245.1 of Crossaster papposus. Classification (NCBI taxonomy): domain Eukaryota; kingdom Metazoa; phylum Echinodermata; class Asteroidea; order Velatida; family Solasteridae; genus Crossaster; species Crossaster papposus. The sequence goes on from JBAIAA010000152.1 coordinate 1,482,547, forward strand.
TCTGCCATAATTTTGACCAAAGGAACAACAACACTCCGTAATCTTTTTGCAGAACCACATGCGAATGTGATCACGATGCGATGTGCAGGCATCAGCGTGCGCGCACGTAAACAATGCAAAAGATCGCATGCGCGATGTCTTGTGTAGCATGACCTCGCACTAGGGGGCCGGATGTACGTTTACCTGAGCCGCTTTTACCGACTCGCGCTGTTCGCACTGCTCTCTCCACAATAAGAGTAAATGATATACAGTACATACCGGTAGTATGTCAACTCTGCTATTAAAATTAGCTAGGAAATCAGCACGAGAAAACTTGTTACATAAACTCCAGCAAAGTTGTAAAAGAAAAAAAAGCAGGGCTATACGTGTACCAGTAAATGTACACGTGGTCTTACTGAACTGCACATGTAAACACAACAATAATAATAAAACAAATTAAAATTAGTATTCAGCTTGTGTAATTTACTTTATCATTAGAATTCTGAAAAAAATGAATAGCATGGAAGAAAAACAGGTGGTTTATTTGTCCAGTAATAATAGTCATAAATTCATTTGAATGCTTTGGAGAGTGTTTATTCTCTCTCCCCCACCTTCTCCCATAAATCGGTTTTAAACTAATAACACCCCCCCCCCCCCCCCCCCCCCCCCCAAGTTAGGAGATGGAGCCTATATGTATGCTAACTTCCTGATTAAATGGTCAGAGTGGTCTCCACTGATTGATGAACAAATTTCCTGACGGGTTTGGAGAGTCCTTTTGGCTTTTCTCTCTCAATAATTGAGTCATGCGAGTGCTGCACTAGACTAGGCCAGCTGCCACTTTTGTAATTGTGCAAATTTGATTTTGTGGGGGGGGGGGGGGGGGGGGGGGGGGTCATGGTTTGTATGTTTGCATAAATCTGTAAACATGTACTGATATTTGTACAGATTTTTTTATTCGTTTTAAATAACCATAATAACAAATGAGGGCGCTGTAACATGAGATTTTGCTTGTTCCTGTCAATCCCGGGCAGGAATATTCAAAATGAAATAGACGAAAGAAATCGAGTTTCTTGACATGTATATTACAATTAAAAACAAACAAAATTATATTCACATAAATTACAAGTATTATATTCCTTTAGATTTCTGGTATATTTATTAAAAGAAAAATACATAAATACTGAAAGCATGACTCTATCTTAGGTTAAAGGTACCGGTACATGTACATGTGTGAACGTTATGTACAAATGTAGTATACACCATTTGCAAACATAAAATTTAAACAAAACTACTTAATTATTATGAAATACCTTACGCGTACCACTCCAAGCCCATCAAACTCAAACTGCAGGTTTTGCTAGGTTCTGGCGTGTTTGGTACCAAACATTAGCAATTTGTTGTTGGACTTTGTTTAACTCCTACGTAAGAAGGAGTAGGACCCAGGGAGACCCTGTTGAATTCTGTGAGGTTTAAGCCAGGGCAGTTAGCATGAAACTTGTGAAAATGTTGGAGCTTGGGGGAACGCACAGACTAAGCATTTATTCATGGGTGAGCTTACGGCTGGTAAGTTTGTTAGGTTTGGTATACTATGCTTTCTAGTGCGAGAGCTTAGGGGGTTAGGGTTAACTATTACTAAACCTGTGTGCAGTTGTTGAAGTTTGTTAGGTTTGGTATTCTTTCTAGTGCTAGAGCCTAGTGGGTTAGGGTTAACTATTGATCCTGTGTGAGCTGTTCAAACCATCTCTGCCCTCACACGGACCCATTTACCCCTGGGTGGAGAGAAACAATGAGTGACCAAGTGCCTTGCCCAAGGGCACACGCACTGTACCGGTACATGTAGTCCCAGGCCAGACTCGAACCCACAACCTGCAGCTTTATCTACAGACTACAAATTCGATGCTACAGACCATGAGGCCACAGAATAATAGGGCCCAGGGCTTGATAACAATAACCCAAATACCTGCTACTGGGTAACCCAGAAATGTCACCATTCTCAAATCAGGTTCACAAATCATCCCACTAGTGTGGCCCTTTCCCACGCTCCAGCCTGACTATAATCTCACAGCAAACCCACCTTGCCTCAACTGAAACATGACAGAAAACCAGCTGCTAAGACAATCGGGGGAGAAAAATTGAGCCATTGTTTGAAAAGCCCAGAATTTATGGTCCGACGGTTAAAATTTGTCCCTGGTGTCACCTGGAGATATAAGGGGATTGTGTTTTTGAAGAGAAAATCTCAATAAATAATGCGACCACTTGATGAATATAAATCAAGGGTTTGGTGCTGGAGCTGACGTTTGAGCCAAAGCAAAAACCCAAATTTAATGAAATTACAATTTTGTGTCCTAAGAGGGCAGCACTTTAAACCACCATGCAGCAGAAAATATGCTAAATTGCCTTCAACAGAGGGGGCTATTTGTAGGCATTGCAGGATGCACTAGCCTAATTCAAGCCCCGTTGAAAATGGTGTGAAATCAACAACGTTCAGGGCCAAGTTTCATGCACACCGACATCACTGGGATTCCTCAAACAACAACCAGATTATTGTCTTGGCCTTTATCTTTATATTTCTTCTCAATTTTTAGTGGGTTAGCCAATTACATTTTTTAATATTCACACTAAAAGAAACTCATCTCCCGAAAAGTGATACTTCCCGACCCTGCAAGCAGCCATTTTACAAATGGCATCCCTCCACGTTCTCGGGCAATTACATGTAGGACCCATTTTTTAACCGTAATTTTATCAAGTCTGCCAAGATTGAAGCCCAAGAACCAGGGAGTTGATCATAGGCTATATTTACACAATCCTACCATTTTGTTTTAAAACGGACTTCTTTTTTAACAAAAATTTAAGGTGCACTTTTAATGCAAATGAACTTGCGCAGAAATTATTACTTATTTGAAGTAAATTGATTCTAGGCATCAAGCAAAAAATTCTTCCGAAAAATTGACTTTTATTTAAAATAAATCATTATCGCCATCATCATCATTCTTGCTTTTTTCTCGGCATCCATGATTGCAATATTCATTAAGACAATTTTAGGTGTTTTGTTGTGACGAGTTGTGACGAGTTGTGACAAGTTGAAAATGAATATTTAATGATGGCTTTCAGTTTCACAATGATTTTGTTTGTATACCTGCCAGCACATTGATGTTGGTGGCATAATTATTTGTCTGATAAAATAATCTGATGTAAAATATTTTAAGGTTGGACCATTATGTTGTTGGGAGACAACATTTAGAAAATCTTGGGGAGGGTACGTTTTGTTACACCAAGTAAATGCTGTTGGCTGGACAAAGTCTTAATTCTGTGGTGACGATCATGAGCCCCTCTGGTCAAAATGGTATAACCCACAAAAATGGACTTGCCCTAAAGTTAAACATAAATATGTAAAGGTACCGGTACATGTCGGATACATCATTGGTAATTGATTGAATTATCATGAATGGGTAGATTTGGGGGGTTGTATTTGATAGTAAATATCGTTTACCTGACCTGTCTGAAGTTTTACACTCATGGATGCAGAGAAAAGCACGAAAAACAGCGTTTGTTTTCAACCGGTGTCGAGCAGTTATTCTTATGTTATCTTTGTTTTTTCTCGATTGTCGTCCTGAAAAACAGAATAATTAAAGGATATCATTTTGCAATCATTTTGCTGGATGCCTAAAATCATTATTTACTTTCAAATGAGTATGATATTTCTTAATAATTCGGTAGTAAATATTGTTGATATCTGCAAATGGTGTATCCTACCTTTAAAGTGGCCTGCTCACAATTCCTTCACATGTATGTACTGTACGGTAGCCTGTTGATTACTTTGATGCTAAATGTATCAGTACCAATGAAATCGTCACCAATTACAAGGTACCGGTAGATTGATGTTGGTGGCAGAATTATTTGACAGATAAAATAATAAGATTCAATAATGAATAATGAATAATGATTATGCTGTCAAGCATTATCCTTTCTCTGCATAAATACATTTTATCGTGTCATTGCATTATTTCTCTCTACGTATCACAGAAATAGTTCTGTTCCATGGACACATGGTTCTGACCAATTAGATGATTAGGTGACTGATGGAATGTTCTATCTCACTGGGCTTCTTATGGAATGGAGCATTACATCTGTCACCTTGTGAGATCATTCTTACCATTGCACTCACAAACATTCATTAGCTGCTATTAGAACAGGGACAGTTTTTGGTGTGGTGGAAATTCAAATCAATAATTTTTTTTAAATAATTTAAGTGATCAAAGTACAAAAAGAAAAAAATCCCTCTTTATTTAGAGATCGGGCCAATTTGGTTTCTACCTTTGAGGTACCCATTTAGGTCGACCTATGAGGCGTCAAGACTTAAGAGGCGTCGAGACTTAAGAGGCGTCGAGACTTAAGTGGCGTCGAGACTTAAGAGGCGTCGAGACTGAAGAGGCGTCGAGAATTAAGAGGCGTCGAGAATTAAGAGGCGTCGAGAATTAAGAGGCGTCGAGAATTAAGAGGCGTCGAGAATTAAGAGGCGTCGAGAATTAAGATGCGTTGAGAATTAAGAGGCGTCGAGAATTAAGAGGCGTCGAGAATTAAGATGTAAGAGGTCCCCATTTACCTATTTACGTTGGACCTATGAGATGTCGGACTTAAGAAGCGTTGGGACTTAAGCGTTGGGGCGTCGAGACTTAAGAGGAGGCGTCGAGACTTAAGAGGAGGCGTCGAGACTTAAGAGGAGGCGTCGAGACTTAAGAGGAGGCGTCGAGACTTGAGAGGAGGCGTCGAGACTTGAGAGGAGGCGTCGAGACTTGAGAGGAGGCGTCGAGACTTGAGAGGAGGCGTCGGGACTTGAGAAGAGGCGTCGGAACCTAAGAGGCAACATAACTTAGGAGGCGTCGGACTTAAGAGGACCCGAAACTTAAGAGGCGTCGAGACTTAAGAGGACTCAAAACTTAAGAGGCGTCGAGACTTAAGAGGCGTCAGGACTTAGGAGGCGTCGGACTTGGGAGGACTTAAGAGGACTTAAGAGGAGTTGTCGAGAGGCGTCGAACTTAAGAGGCTTTAATGAGATTTTGTCGAACGTATGAGGCGTCGGACTTAGGAGCGGACCCTGAAAGCACCACCCCCAACCCAACACCCGACCCCAGGAATAATACAAGAAACAGCTGGAGTTGGTTCGGGTTTGCGATCTGCGGAAAACGCTGAATTGATGGTTTACCTGAGCTACCAGTACATGTATCTAACAATGTGCAGTGCAGTCAGGTTCCTTTTGTGATCAAGTTCCTTTTGTTTCCTTTTTTTGTTCGTAAAATTGCTCTTTGTCCCTCACAATTCTGAGTTGTGCCTGCCAGACACACACATTGTAAATACATGTACTTCATTACATAGCTGCGAATTAGTTCCACCTGACTTACTCCGTGGCTTACAGCCAATTATTAAGAAAAACAAAAAGACTTAATTAGTCAAGACAAAAAGCATAACACGCAATGATACGCATGTGCAGATGTTGCGCCAATAGCCGACCAATGTACGTGTACGTACAAGTACATACCGAGTAGGTTCTGGTAATTACTTGAGTACCACACTACCTTAGTGCTGATACTCTGTGTGCATGCACGACGTGGATTTTTCTTTGTCCGCGATCGATTTTTGTCATTGACTGTAAAAACAGAAGCGACAAAATGTTGACGCAATTAAAAAGAACGTGGACAAAACTTTGACTGTAAAGACTCCAAAAGTAGACTCAGAAAAGGAGAGTTTGGAATCGGAAAAACAAATGGCTGATGACGACAATATGTCAGAGGTAAGAGTTTCAGGGAATTTTTTTAAATAATGGTTTTGTTGAGTGGAAAAAACTTGAGTTAAATTAACTTGTCATTGTAAATTGTACGCTATATTTTTACACAATCCTACCATTTTTGTTTAACCAAACGCCTTCTTTTTTAACAAATATTGTAGGTGCACTTTTATTACAAATGAGCTTGCGCAGAAATAATTACTTATTTGAAAGTAAATTGATTCTAGGCATCCAGCGAAAATTGTTCCGAAAAATTATCATCGCTGGACGGCGATCGCGAAAACCCTCCAGAACAACAAGAACAACTACCCGACGCCGGTTGAAAACGGACATTGTTTTTTCTTGCTTTTTTTCATGGCATCCATGATTGCAATATTCATTAAGACAATTCTAGGTGTTTTGTTGTGACGAGTCTGTTACTGTACAAGCCAGAAAACATAGAATATTTAATGATGGCTTTCAGTTTCACAATGATTTTGTTTGTATACCTGCTAGCAGATTATTGTTGGTGGCATAATTATTTGTCGGATAAAATAATCAGATGTAAAATATTTTAAGGTTAGACCTTTTTGTTGTTGGGAGACTAAAGGTTGAAAATTAAGAAAGTCTTGGGGAGGGTACTGTACGTTTTGTTACACCAGGTAAATGCTGTTGGCTGGACAAAGTCTTTACTCTGTGGTGACGATCATGAGCCCCTCTGGTCAAAATGGTATAACCCACAAAAATGGACTTGCCCCAAAGTTAAAAATGAATATTTAATGTGGCCTGTTCACAATTCTTTCATACATGTACATGTACTGTACGGTAGCCTGTTGATTACCAATGCTAAATGTATCAGTACCAATGAAATCGTTACCACACCAATTATACGGTAGATTGATGTTGGTGGCAGAATTATTTGACAGATAAAATAATAAGATTCAATAATGAATAATGATTAATTCATATGCTGTCAAGCATTATTCTTTCTCTGCATACAAATATTTTATCGTGTCGTTGAATTATTTCTCTCTACGTATCACAAAAATAGTTCTGTTCCATGGCCACATGATTAGTGGCTCTGACCAATCAGGTATAAGGTAAGACAGGTGACTAATGGAATGTTCCATATCACTGGGCTTCTTATGGAATAGAACATTCCTTCTGTCACCTCATGAGATTATTCTTACCATTGCACTCACAAACATTCATTAGCTGCTATTAGAAAAGGGACAGTTTTCGGTGTGGTGGAAATTCAAATAAATTATAAGTGATCAAAGTACAGAAAGAAATCCCCTCCTTAATTAGGAACAAAACCATTTCTGCAGCATCTAGAGATTGGGCCAATTTGGTCTCTACCTTTGAGGTACCCATTCAGGTCGACCTATGAGGCATCGAGACTTAAGAGGTGTCGAGACTTAAGAGGTGTCGAGACTTAAGAGGCGTCGATACTTAAGAGGCATCGGACTTAAGAGGCTTTTTGAGATTTTGTCAAACCTATGAGGCGTCGGACTTACGAGCACCCCACCCCTAGAATAATACAGGAAACAGCTGGAGTTGGTTCGGGCATCTGCGGAAAACGCTGAAGTGATGCTTTACCTGAGCTACCAGTACATGTATCTAATAATGTGCAGTGCAGCCAGGTTCCTTTTGTGATCAAGTTCCTTTTGTTTCCTTTTTTTTTGTTCGTAAAATTGCTCTTTGTCCCCCAAATTTCTGAGTTGTGCCTGAAAGACACATTGTAAATACTTCATTACATAGCTGCGAGTTAGTTCCACCTGACTTACTCCGTGGCTTACAGCCAATTATTAAAAAAACAGCAACACTTAAGTAGTCAAGATAAAAAAGCATTACACGCAATGATACGCATGTGCAGTTATTGCACCAATAGCCCACCAATGTACGTGTACGTACTTACCGGGTAGGTTCTGGTAATTACTTGAGTACCACACTACCTTAGTGCTGATACTCTGTGTGCATGCACAACGTGGATTTTGCTTTGGCCGCGATCTGTTTACTTCATTGACCGTAAAAAAAAATATTAAAATGAAGAAGCGACGAAATGTTGACGCAATTAAAAAGAACGTGGACAAAGCTTCGACTGTGAAGACTCCAAAAGTAGACTCGGAAAAACAAATGGCAGATGGCGACAATATCCCAGAGGTAAGAGTTTCAGGGAATTTGTTTAAATTAAAACATTAAAACATACAATTAAATTGTGGGAACAACACATTAATGGAATCTGTAACAAACTTGCCAAATCAATTGGTATTATTACTCGGTTGAAATGTTTTTTTCCTGATACTATACTACGTATGCTGTATTGTTCATTGATATTACCTTATCTTTCTTATTGTAATGTTGTGTGGGCAAATGGCTATCCAAGTAATTTATATAAATTAGTTACTTTACAGAAGAAGGCACTTCGTGTCGTTTCCAAAAGTCACTATAGGGCTCATACCAGTTTATTGTTTAAAAAATACAACCTGCTCCGTGTCAATGAAATTAACCTGTATCAGCAAAATGTTTTTGTTTACAAGCATTCCAAAAAACAACTTCCTGCACATTTTAATAATATTTTTCTCATTAATCATAATTTACACAATTATAATACCAGGTCCTCTTCTCTTTTGCATTTCCCTAAGTTTAGAACCTCAACATTTAAACATAGTATTTGCTACTCTGGACCTCTCAACTGGAATAAATTGCCTACTAGCCTACGAAACTGCTGTAATTTAAATATTTTCCAACGTAATTTGAAATGTTATCTGCTTCAAAACTAAGACTGTTCTGTTGTTTCTTTTTTAAGTTTTGTATAGCAAACGTACTTTCATTTATAATTATTTTATGTTAGATTAATCACTGGAACCTGTCCTCTCGTGTCTTTGCGTCTGTCTGTCTGCTCGTAGTATTCTGTGTTTGTATTGTAGGCTCGCCTACCTCAAGCTAACGCTTTTTTGGTCTGAGCCTCCATTTCCTAATGCTATATTGTTTTCATGTATAATGTATATTGTGAAATGGAAATGGAAATAAATGTTCTTGAAATGAAATGAAATGAAATAAACCACAAAAGCCAACAGATTAGGTGAGATTGTAAAGTTAAAAACAATTGACACCATAGCAGTGCACTACTAACTGAGCTTTTACTCTTTAAAAGTAGGATACACCATTTGCAGATATCAACAATATTTACTACGGAATTATTAAGAAATATATCTTACTTATTTGAAAGAATACAATGATTCTAGGCATCCAGCAAAATGATTGCGCTAGATATCCTGTAATTATTCCAAAAAATATAATTTTATAAAACAACATTTGCGATCGCCAGACGGCAAAAACAACATAAGAATAACTGCCCGATGCCGGTTGAAAACAAACACTGTTTTACGTGATTTTCTCGGCATCCATGATTGTGAAACTTTGAACAGGTCAGTTAAACGATATTTACTATAAAATACAACCCCCCAAATCCACCCATTCGTACCATTAAGTTTGTTTGGCTTTTTATGGCTTTTTTTATTAATAAGAAACTGTTTCTAAAATTAAAATGGGCCTCATCTCCATGATAAACTTCTGGAATTCCCAGATTGATTGGCGTCTAATTTTAATAAAATAAAATTACCCTTGAAATACTCGCTTAAATTTTGGTAATTGGAACCCACTGTTTGTTTCAATCCTATATAGTTATAGATATATACCATAAAACTAACCTGTGAAAATTTCATTTCAAAAGGTGGTAGCGATTTTGAGATATTTCGAGAAAATCTGGACCAGTTATGTCCACGCAGGAAGAACAATCTGCATTGGAATACACAATCTGAGAAACGTCACTGCAGTAACGCTTCTCAGATTAAAAAATTGTTGGGATAAAAAGTGATATCTTTTTCCATAACCGCAGTACTTCGAAGTGAAAAGTTTCTTAAAATGCATTATACTATCCAAAGCTGCTCTACTTCTTACCAAGTAAGTTTTTATTGCCATACATTTTTGGAGTAATTACCAAACGTATACGATCCCTTTAACTTTAAAATAAATTCTACATTAAATTAACACATGCTTTTCTGATCATGTCTTCACTCGCAAAAACAAGTTTTAGTAATTTAATCTTTATTTATTTAGGTACATGTATAATTATGTATGTAATAACAAGCATTTGAGCCAATGCTGTTAACAAATGAATTGTTTGATCAAAACAAATGGCTTAAAGGTAGGATACACCATTTGCAGAAATGGAAAATATTACTATCAAATTTTAAGAAATATCTTACTTATTTTAAAGTAAGTAATGACTGTAGGCATCCAGCAACATAATTGCGCTAGATATCATATAATTGTTCCTAAAAATTAAATGTTATAAAAAAAGAGGTCACGATCGCTGGTCGGCGATTGCGAAAAAAACAAAAATAACATAACAACCATTACCCGACGCCGGTTAAAAACGAACGTTGTTTTTCTTGCTTTTCTTGACATTCATGATTGTACATGTAAAACTTCAAACAGGTCAGTTAAACGATATTTGATACCATTAACCAGTTCGCGCCGGGATTATTTTAACATCACCGAACCGACGCGTGGGATTATTTTTAACGAAACTCGATCCGAAGCAGGTTCAGGCCGCCAGTACCTGGAAGCACACCCACGCATTTCCGGCCTTGCTCACTACTGACAGACATTTCAGGCCTTGCTCGTGACGTGCTTATGCGTCATCCATTTGAATCTGGGGAAAACTTTGCGTTTATATTCGTCATCCGGCGCGAACTGGTTAAGTTTGTTTGGCTTTTTATGGCTTTTTTTTTTAATAAAAAACTGTTTTTCTAAAAGTAAAATGGGCCTCATCACCATGATAAACTTCTGGAATTCCCCAGTTAATTGGCATCTAATTTTAATTTAATTACCCTTGAATAACTCGCTTAAAGTTATACTAAAGAAAAATATATTGTTCTCATTTAATTTGTTTATTCCTATTACTGTTTTAGGTCATCCCTTTTAATTTTTACAGTTCTCATTTCCGTTTAAATGGGCTCTCTACCCAAGAAAACCAATATATTACCGTCGACCCTACTGGTATCTACCAGTAAAACCACATCTACAAAAAAATAAAATTAATATTATAGAATTCAGTCAGTAAGCTCTGTGTTATATTAAAAAGCTGATAATAATGAATACAATAATTATACGCGAGGCATGTATCAGCCGATGAATGTTTCCTTCCATTATATTACGCTCGGTTCAGACAGGCGTTCCACAGTCGCGCCGAACCAAATTGAAATCAAGTCGCTCCTGAGTCGCTCTAACATCTCCAGCAGTCGATCGTTCGCTGTCTGGCGCGCCTTGTCGCCCTTATTCGTTTCAGATGTCGGACTCAATTCATTCATTTGGTTCGGCGCGACTGTGGAACGCCTGTCTGAACCCGAGCGTTAGATGTTTCCTCTCATTATTAAGCCTGCAGCGGTTAAACGGTTACACAGTTAATTTTGTTTGGTTAGGTTAACCTTAATCTAATTTTTCAAAATCGACCCTTCCATTTTTGAAGCACAGTACACGAAGAAGACATGATTCAAAACAATACAAAGCTTTGTTTGTCGGCGTTGTATAGGGGTAGGGGAATTTTGTTTACCTGTCTGGATACATGTACATGTACATGTACATGTATCATTTTTGTTTGTGATTCCCATCTTGAAATTAGCGATGTTTGAAAAATATTCTGCCGTTTACGTGGTAACAAATAAGATTATGAACAAACTTCCGAGACTTTTTTTGTTGTTCTTTCTTTGAACGTCGGTTACGGTTAACCGTTAACTGTAACAGCAAAACATAAGGTTACACGGATAATTTTAAAACTGCAAACTTGCAGGCTTACTCATTATATTATTATAAGGTGTCTATTGGCCGGTCAATTGGCCTGGGGCCAATTTCACGGAGCTGCTAAGCACAACAATTTGCTTAGCACAAAAAAGTCTTGCTCATTAAAAACAAGTTATCAGCCAAAATTCTACGTGTTTTTCATGCTAAGCCAAAAACCAGCTGATTATCAATCAAAAACAATAAAGATCACGTGAAAATTTGGTCTGTAACCTTGTTTTTACCAAGGACAAATTTTCATGCTAAGCAAATGTTTGTGCTTAGCAGCTCCGTGAAATTGGCCCCTGTAGTTTTGATACCGGTTTGTCGTGGCAGTCATTAAATTCTTTGACCTTGGGTTTGGGTTGATGTACCGTAAGTCAAGTTCATCTTGCCGTAAGAGGTTTTTATTATTTGTATTCAGCAATAACAGCTCATGATAAACTCATTGCAGCAAACACAACTGGAGGTTACACTCGCTTGTATCGCATGTATTAGGCATTTGTGACCAGCTCTACAAAAATGTGTTTTATGTCGCGCAAAAAAATGAAATTGAGTTATATACATGGTAGGAAAGCCCACAGCGTAAGCTTTCATTTAGTATATAATAGAGATCCATAGCCCCTCTCATTATGGAGACACGACGTGTTTACACGTTTTTTAATTACACAACTGAGTTCAAATTACACAACTGAGAAAACAGGCTTTGAAATAGCCGGCTCTGTTGTACTACAACACAACGATGCACAACAAATGGTAGTTTTTCCCCACTTTATTCATCAAAATCAACATTTTATTTTAATGAAACCTTAAACTGTAGGTATTAAAGATTTCATTTATTACAACAAGTAAAAAACACATTTTGATGATGAAATGTTTACCCTTTTAATCAACCTAACCCTCCAGGGTATTTTGGCTAGAAACCCTGCCAGACGCAACAGATTGCATAAGTTGTCACATTGACTTGTGTGCAGAGTCCAGCAAGGTTAAGCAGTCAGTCAAGTAGATGCACTGTGCTGGATTTGGCAGGGTTAGGGTTAACATTGAGCGCGCCATTATTAAGTGCATAGCGCGACTTACATGTAAGACACCGTTTTGTAGAGCCAGTCACATTTGTTCTTCAAGGCCAAATTTCATGGCTTACTAATCACTTATTCCGCACTTATGATCACCATTTTGTGCCGACAGTGCTCGCAGAAAAAAAGTTCGCACTAACCCTAAAGGCCGGTTCATACTCGGCGCGAAAGCAAACGCGAATGCGAATTTGTGACGTCAGGGGGAGTTTTCGCGATGCGAAATCGCAAAAGTTGAACACATTTCAACTTGGGCGAATGTTCGCAGCGAACGCTTTGTGACGTCAAATTCGTATCGCAAGCGCTTTCGCGTGAAGTATGAACCGGCCTTAAGATGATAGAAAAACCCGGGGTCGGTTATGGGTCGCGGGTTTGCACGGGACCGGCCTTCTGGTGGCCTGCTGGAGCTTGATTGGCTTCCTGTTAAAGGGATCGTATACGTTTGGTTATTACTCCAAAAATTTACTTGGTAAGAAGTACAGCAGCTTTGGATAGTATAATGCATTTTTAGAAACTTTTCACTTCGAAGTACTGCGGTTATGGAAAAAGATATTACTTTTTATCCCAAAAAAAAATGAATCTGAGAAGCGTTACTGCAGTGACGTTTCTCAGATTGTGTATTCCAATGCAGATTATTCTTTCTGCGTGGACATAACCGCCCCAGATTTTCGGCAGTATCTCAAAATCGCTACCACCTTTTGAAATGAAATTTTGACAGGTTAGTTTTATGGTATATATCTATAACTATATAGGATTGAAACAAACAGTGGGTTCCAATTACCAAACGTATACGATCCTGTTAAAGATAAAATCTATTTTAAAATGTTCACTCGCATCTACAAAATTTCCTAATGCTCAAGCTCCATCTTACATGTATCTTGCCGATTTTATTTTGATAATGTCCCCGATGAAAACAGGCATCGACTCCGCTCATCTACTGACTTGACCCGGCTTTGCATTCCTTGATTAGTAAAATGAAGGCTGGAGACCATGCCTTTGCAGTTGCAGCACCAGCAGGGTGCCTGTGCAACATGCTCCCCACAAGTCTGAGGCCGCATCCGAATCTCTTGTCTATGGCTATTGTCTAGGTGTTCGCCCATTACAAATAGACGTGAGCAGGGTGACAATAGACGTAGCCGTAGCTCTGGAAGCCCGTTTCGGACACGGCCTAAAGCCGTGTTCGCACTGGACTTTTGGGGGGGGGGGAAGGTTTTACTGAGACGATGGTAAAATAAAAAATGGTCAAATGTTACCACTGTTCGCACTTGGACTTTCGACACGGGAAAATTTTACCGAGACCGTCGGAGAAGTAGCCGAGCTGTCATTATAATGACTCATGAGGGCGCTTTGCGTGACCTTTCTGCATTGACACCTGTGTACCCATTTGCTCGCGCGAGGGCCGGATTAACGTTTTTCCTGAGACGCTTTTACCGACTCGTGCTGTTCGCACTGGACTTATCGTCTAGGGAAAGGTTACCTGGGAAGTTTTCCCGGGCAGCAGTTGGCCGGTAGAAGTACCCACTGGACTCGGGAGAAGTACCTGAGAGGAAAACGTCCTAGGCTGTCCGCACTGGACTTAAAATGGGAAAAGTACCCATCGTCTAGGTATGTTTTATCATAATAAGTCCAGTGCGAACAGGGCTTAAGAGAACCTCCTTCGTTGCCTGTTTTCAAACGCCTCCTCAAGATATTTCTATTCCCAGAACCTTTCTAATATGCTTGGCTGCTTTGTTGTTCGTAGTTGTTGGTTAGGTGGGCGATTTTGTTTTCTTCATGTTTTGGTGGGTTTTTTTCTCCCAGTATTGTTAGGCACTTTGTTCTTCGTATAGTGCCATAAATGCTTTGTATTATTTCACTTAATGAGCACTTAGGGAGACAAATTAGCTTAGGTTTTTGGTAATAAGGAGACAGCGACACTTCAGGAGACATTTCAGTGTCTCCCTAAGTGTCAAGCTACCTTAACAAAACCACGATATTTAGGAGTTATTTTTGCTCTAGAACAACTGATTGGGGTCTAAATAGCATAAATCTTGAAGATCTTAGAGAAAAGGGTTAGGGTAAACAAGTTACATGTAGGACAAACAAGTTAGGACTGTTTTAAGTTTGTGTACATCCCTATAGGATTGTCTCCCTAAGTGTTGGTGTTTTTTATCATTATTGTTATTAAGAGGTGGTTCAGTCAGTTTGAGATGTCCAAGCTTTACTTGCCACATATTTTTTATTATTATTTTTTTTTTTACAACTGCCACCTGAAGGGACACCAATTAATTAGTTACAGTGGTACGCCGCCATACTAAACACAGCTATACCGAACATTCGGCTATAATAATAATAATAATATCAGGCATTTCTACTGCGCTTTTCCAAAACATGATCAAAGCGCATAACAAAAGAAAGGATAAATTGAAACAAACTAGTATACTAGAACAAAACTTAAATCTACTATTTAGGAAAAATATAAGTTTTAAGTTTACTCTTAAATGTACATGTAACAACACAAGTAGAATCACGGACACTAATTGGGAGACTGTTCCAAAGTTCAGCAGCAGAGTGTGAGAAGGCGTGTTTGCCATAAGATAAACTTGAGTTGTGAGTATTAAGCCGAGTTCTATCGGAAGAAGAACGGAGTCCTTGACGATTGCTTTGGTGAAGATGAAACATATCAGAGAGATAAGGTGGAGCAATGTCCTTCAAACATTTAAAAACATATAGAAGAGTTTTGAACTGGATGCGTTTCTCCATGGGTAGCCAGTGTAGTTTAGCGAGTAAGGGGGATCCATGAGTTCTCCAACAGTTAACACTGAGAACAAGTTTGGCAGCTCTGTATTGAATACTGGTGAGGCGTTTAAGATGTGCTTTGGTGATTCCAGATAACAGGGAGTTACATGTACAATAGGCTATACCGAACACCATCCTTGGTTCCAAATGTTTGTTGTTAAAAAAAAAAGTCAACGGATTTAACAAAATCAACCATTTTTGTTTTCTTCCAAATATACCAAACATTGTTATTGAAAATATGTCAACATATTTTTAGAAATTCACTTGAATATACCGGTACGTGAATATACATGTAGGTCGACGTTGCCAAGCATGCTTTGTTGACGCGGTGGACGTGTTTATAGTGTGGTATCACGCTTCAGTGATTAGGCCTATTGAACACGGTAGTTCCATTGTCTACATGTATGTCAAACACTACCTTAGGCGTTTTTATTTCTCACATGTCAAACTACCAGTAGCGGCGCTTTATGTTAAAGATGGCACGTACCTGGTGGACCGGCGTCTGACAAAAACGCTATTCTAAACGATCGATATACCAAACAAATTCAGTGGATCCCGTGATGTTAAATATAGCGGCGTTCAACAGTATAATGGTTGAGGACAAACTTGCAAATAACCTTCATGTACACATACTCAACTCAGTCCAATGAAAACCCTTTAAATCAGGTTACGAGCCAAAATTTCATGTGATCGTTATGCTAAGCTAACAACAGCTAAATACCAATCACAAATAATATACACCACTAGGAGTTGTGGCTGGTAAGCTTGTTTTACTAAGCAAGAATGTTTTGTGCTCAAGCAATTTTTATGCTTTTAAAGCAGCACTATGAAATTGGCCCCAGGTCACAAATTATGTAATTTGAAACTAAATTGTTGATTAGTACTAGACTGCACATGTACTGGTATATGGTGCAAAATACGGTACCCTCTGGAGACTTGAACACAATGGGGACAATGGGAGTGAAAAGGAGGGTAATTTCTATAGATGAATATTATGTCTCCACTGGGAATTTCACGAATTAGATTTTTGGATTGTACTTAAATTACTCAAAAACTAGGGTTAGGATGTGGGTTAGGGTTAGTGTTTGGGTTAGGGTATAATATAGGGTATATTGGGTCTAAATTTCAACCCAGGAAAATAATTGTGGTTAAAATGGGAGCATTTTGAAAAACGTGCTCGACTTTCTTACTATTTTGTACACGAGAACAAAGCCATGTCTCCACAGTGATACAAAAACGCGAATGCGTGTACATGTATATTGTACCTCAGAGGGATCCTTGCTACAGAGCACAGTCTCTGTCCATCACCTGTTGTTTTATTAGTCAATTAAATTTTGAGTAATGTCTCAAGGTTGGCTAATCCTCCCTGCTTTGGCAACCGGTTACCATGGTAACCCCCAAGCGTATACAGTATAATTTAGTGTTAACAGAGTGCGAAAATGATCAAATTTAGTTGGCGGTTTTCCCCCATTTGCAAACAATCTCCCAAAACACTGTTTACTCTGCTAGTAATTATTAAGCAGCTTTGTAATCAAGATTCTTTTTTGTGTAAAATGTTAAACTTTATCTTTAATTGAGGTTGTAATTGTAGCTCATTACTTAATAACAATAATGAGGCCCTATTTTTGAGTCGACATCTACATGTAACTTCAATTTTTGTTGGAGGCGACTTGCAATTTAATTTTTTTATTTTTAGGAGCCTTTTTTGTGTCTCCTATTGGGAGACATATTGTGTCCTAAATTCTGTATTCGTTATGACCATACATGTAGCCCCGTATTGAAGTATTGGGTTAAGTTTTGGGGCCACTTGCAATTTTTTATTTTATTTTAGGAGCCTTTTTTTGTGTCGCCTATTGGGAGACATTTGCTATTGTGTCCTAAATTCTGTATTCTTTATGACCATAGCCCCATATTGAAGTACATGTATTGGGTTAAGTTTTGGGGCAGAAAAATGTACAACTTCTACATGTACATGCTTTTATGGATTTTGATGAAACTTGGATGCAGTGATCTATATGTGGGAAGATATAATTCCTCATCGAATTATTGAGGTCAAATGTCATGTAGGGGTTATTTGAGGGAAGTCATTATAAGCTATCTCGTGTACATGTACCGGTAGCAGTTCTTGTTTTTTTAAAGGTAGTATACACCATTGGTCATTGCTTGAATTATCATGAATGGGTAGATTTGGGGGTTGTATTTTATAGTAAATATCGTTTAACTGAGCTGTCCGGAGTTTTAGAATCATGGATGCCGAGAAAAACAGCGGGTTTTATCAACCAGTTATTCTTATGTTATCTTTTTTTTTTTCGCGATCGCCGTCTATTTTTCGGAATAATTACAGGATATCTAGCGCAATCATTTTGCTGGATGTCCAGAATCAACATTTACTTTCAGATGAGTAGGATCTTTCTTAATAATTCGTTAGTAAATATTTTCGATATCTGCAAATAGTGTATACTACCTTTAAGGCACTTAGGTAACCTAACAGGTGTTTTTTCTTCTCAGCCTTGCTCTATGGTTAAAATAATCCTCAAAAACATTTGGCGAAGAAAACGATAAACATTAACGGATTAGCCGGATTCGAATCACAGACTTTTCGATCCATAGCTCACCTCTCTACCAACTAGAGTATTGACGAGTTGGTTGAGAACAGCTGTTCTTTACAGTTCAATAATGTACCGGTAGCTGAGTTGCCATTTTTCTTTCTCACGAATATGCATAATTTACGCACGAACCGGCTGCTGAAAATATCGCAAACTGCTACACTGGTTAGCATTAAGTGTCTTCCTTATTTGAGGTCGTCGTGCTCACCTACTTTTTATTTTGCAGCGGTCAAACAAACACAATTTTGACTACCCTCCCCCCCAAATTAAAAAAAATAAAAAATAAATAAATAATAATAAATATCCACTTTCACCCTTCCCTCCACCCCCCTCAAGATCCCAAACCAGGCATGCATGCAACTTTTCCTTGGATCATTAAAAATAAATAAAAATAAAAATTACAAAGTCTTGTAATGATCATCCTGAGCCATGCAGAGTTTATCGCCCTCAAACCCTGCGGACATTCGCAGCAACCATTAAACAAGTTGGCCAATACATGTAGATAGATAGATAGATAGATACTTTTTGTAGATAGATAGATAAACTTTATTAAATCCAAAACTGGAAATTACATGTTGTCGTCTCTCATTAAAAATATAAAAAATTCAACATACGCTACAATATTCAGGAAATAAATACACAATCACATCAAAACATTACAATTGCACACAGTATAAAGCACTAAAAAAAAGTAAAAAAGCACATGTGAAATTAATGCCAAACCCATTCCCAAAGTAGAACCAGAATAAAGGACTAAGTATACAAATTATGTCAAAAACTGTGGAAACCCGTTGCTTCTCAGATACCAGAATAAATTAATCCTTGGATACAAAAATCATCTTGTAAAATCATCATTATGACACTTGATGGCCCTGCCTGTGAAAAATGAAGAATATCGGTTTGTGTGTGCAACCACTGGTCTCAGTCTTCCGCTGCGTGGAATGATGTTATACTTAAATCGGTTGTGGAGCGGATGCCCAGCATCTCCCCACACCAGTTGTAGTTTGTCACGCAGCCGTTGGTTGTAGACCGTGTCCACTGATGGCAAACACTCACCGAGTATCCTACTAGCTCGTTTGATGGTATCGTCAATTAATTTGTTCACTTTCTTATCGGTATTTCCAGCCCAACATAACAAACAATAGGTCCATACACTACAGATAACCGAGTTATAGAATATTGTCTTGATTTCCTTCCTGACATCAAATGAGTTCAGCTTCCTCAAACAGTACATTCTTGAGTTCAATCTTTTACCTACATGACTCACATGGTTGCTCCAGTCTAACCTATCATCAAAAACAACTCCAAGATATTTATACTCGGCAACACGTTCTATTTCATGTCCATCAATTATAACTGGATCCGGCACCAGCTTATAAGCTTTGCGGAAGTCAACCAACATTTCTTTCGTCTTTATGAGATTCAGTACAAGGAAGTTACGTTTACAGTATTCGACAAACCGACTAATTTGCTCCATGTAAATGGACTCTTTGTTCTTTTGAATCAGACCAATAAGGGCAGTGTCATCTGCATATTTTACCAGTGGACAACTCACATCAGTAGAGCGGATATCGGCTGTGTACACAGTAAACAGAAACGGTGCTAAAACAGTGCCTTGCGGAGCTCCAGTACTAGAAACTATAACATCAGAATGAGTGGAATTATTAAGACGCACAAATTGTGAACGGCAAGTCAGATAATTTAAAATGAATCTCACAACAATATGGGGCACAGCTGACATGTCAAGTAGTTTCTGTGCAAGAATGTGGGGCTGCATGGTATTGAAAGCCGAAGAAAAATCTAAAAACATAATACGAGCAGAGTTTCCAAACCTTGTGCGTTCTAAATGAGAATAAAGTTTATCTAAACAAAACAAAATTGAATCCTCAGTACAACATGATATGAACGATCACCCCTAATTTTATTGGCGTTTACCTAGCTTTTCAGTCTTTTATGTTTCTTATTCTGTATAATATATAATAGCAAAGCTTTATTTCACGTTCTATACGTTAATTTCTACAAATTTTCCGATTAATTTTATTTTTACGTGGGAGGATAAAAATTGGTGAGAACACCTCAGATGTCCAAGCGAATGGACCAATAGAAATGCGCGTTGCGGAAGAACTTTGGGAGGATCGGGTGAAAAAGCCTAGATACATGTATTTTGACAGATCAGCTGATGATGGCTGACGTGTTTATCGCATGCCTTGGTCTGTTTGTAATGGAGGCTCTGATTGGGCGCATGGATCTTTGCGCTATAAAATAACCACAGATCTTGCCCATTGTCCGCAGGGCTTTGAGAGTTTTTTAGTAGAAAGCTTGTAAAAGCGCTGCGTGGATCAGGATGTGTAATGATTGGAATTTTGCTTTTGTTCCGGGATAATTGCAAGTTGCATGCCTTACCAGGATAGGCTAATGTTCTGATGCCACCATTGATATGTACTTGTGTCTCTTTTTTGTTTTGTTTATTGTAGGATGGACGTACAGCGATCCATTATGCAGCCGGTTCGGCCAAAGATGAGATCACCAAACTCCTCCTATCCAAGAAGGCCGACACAACTGTAGTAGGAGGGGTAAGTTGTAAGGCTTGGTGGGCGAATCCAGTCAGTTTGAAATCTGTTCCGGTTCCGTTGGGAAATGGCGACTGCACTCGGAATCAATAAAAGAAATATCTGACCTGTCACCACAAAATGAGAGTAAAATTGAGATATTGGTATTTTCAAATTCTTCAGAAAGAGAGCTTTCCAATGGTACATAACACTTGGGGGTTTTGCGATAAATACTTTTTACAGCGCTCTAGGATGTCATGGGTTTCACAAAACGCGTTTGTGAGAAAAGTTACTTTAAACATCTTAAACAAAACACGCAAAAGATTACAAAACAGGACAAGTAAGGTTCGGTTGAGCATAGCAATGAATATACTAATAATTATTTCTTCTTGAAATTTTTCACACATACACACTATTGTATAAACAACAAAATATAAACATTTCAAAAAGTGGGATACTTACGAGGACCTTATTTGCAAATTTAATTACTGTGTTAATTAGACCACTAATGGGCTTTAATAAAAACACTAACTACGCAACATCGCGTAATTTAAGAGGTTTTCGATCATCTCGAAAAATGGGAATATGTAGAGGAGGACTTGGGCTTTCCAAATTACTCAAAATCTCAAAATTGACAACCCCTTCATATTTTGACTTTAGATGGCCATATCTCCGAATCACATCGTGAGACTTTACTCTCATTTTGTGGTGACAGGTCACATATATAATACCGGTGGAAATAATTATGATTTACAGGACATCCAGCGCAATCATTTTGCTGGATGCCTACAATCATTATTTACTTTCAAATAAGTAAGATATTTTCTTAATAATTCGGTAGTAAATTTGTTTGATATAGTCTGCAAACGATGTATCCTACTTTTAAACTCCAATTGTCATTTTTGTGATGTCGGTGATGCGAAAAGGGAGGGGAGAGATCTCGGGGAAACAAATTTTACTCTTGAAGTAAAACATTTGGCATCTTCTCTCAAAATTTGTTCAGGTTTTTTTCCCTTTTTTTTCTTCTTTCTTTTTACTAGCCTGCAGGTCAGTTGCCGCTCCACATGGCCGCATCAAGGACTAGCGGTGGCTTATTGCAAGTCCAGCAGCTACTTAAGACATCGGGAAAGGATGCCAGGCTAGCGAAAGATGTGGTAAGTCTCTTGCCGTCTCGCAGGATTTAACTGTTGTTGTTGACATTTTATTGAATCTGTTTTCATCACAGCATTCTGACTAGCGCCCTCGAATCAAGATACTGACAATTGTGACCTGTCATCAAAATGAGCGTAAAGTCGGCAAAATTTAAAATTGAGATGGGTATTTCTAAATTCTGCTGAAACGGAGCTTTCCAATGGTATATAACACTTGGAGGTTTGATACTCAATATTTTAATTTTTTTATTTTTTTTTAGTCTGGAGTCTTAATACAGAGATTATGAGAAAACGGGCATTTCTTGCGAGAAATTGTTCGAAAGGCACAGAGAGGCATAGTCATATTTTTTTTTATCTGATCGTCCTGAAAAATTGGGAATTGATTGTTGGGGATTTAGTCTTAAAAAAACACCATATAATCTCAAAATCGACCACCCATTCAAATTTTGACTTTGACTGGCCGTACTGGGAAATCACTCCGTGCGACTTTACGCTCATTTTGTGATGACAGGTCACAATTTGGGAGCCGGTCTGGTATTCTGGAGGTCGCAGGTTTGAGTCCCGCCTTGCCAATTTCTTTGTGCACTTTGATAAATATATTTTCTGATAAATTCATCAATAGAATAACAGTAAACTGAAAGGAATTTGAATCGCCATCAAATTCGCCAATGTAAATGACATCCGAATGGATATTACATGTACGTAAATAATAAAATGAATTCTGATTTTTTGAAATTCTCTCTTTTTTGTGTAATTATTTTTTGTGACCCGCTCTGCAAAAATGAGTCTGATGTCGGAAAATACTATTTTACGTAAAGGGCCGTTTATTGTCTCGGAGGAGATTTTTCTTTCAACAAATAATATTTCAGTTTTAATGCATCTTGGTTTCTCCGACACCTAAATCTGATCAATTGAAAAGATTGTTTTGATCCCTAAATTAAATTTATTACAGGTTTTGTCATTCTCTTACCATAGCATCTGATGGAGCACTACAATTGTAAATCTGTAAAAGACATTTTGAATATAACTGAGAAAAAGCAAATTTCCTAAAATTGTAAAAGACCGATGCATTACACTACAGGGTTGTGCCATATATCAAATGAAAGTTTATTTCATCCTTTTTCTGACCAACTGTAAAATTGAAAAAAACTAAAAACATTTGTGACCGTTCCCACAGAACCAGACATAAGTTTTTTTTTTTTTAAGTGAGATATTGTTATTTCCATTTAGTACACATCTTCAGCTTTTAAGTAGTACCAAAACCACCTTTATACTGTATCATACATACTTTGTATTTTATTTTGATGTATTTGGGAGATAAATTACCACTTTTACTAGTTTTCCTTTAGGACACAGTTTGCCTCAATAAATGCATGATTTTTGTACTTTCTCATCAATAAAGTTAATTTTGTTTAAACCTACCGGTAACTCTGAGGGTTAAAGTATACATATTGAAGAATACAAAAATAATGAAAAACAAAAATCGATGTCCGCCAGATTTTTCACCCCATTTTAACTGTGATGAGCTGTATCTCAAAATAGCCTGTGCGACTTATGTCGGGTTTCGTAGGAGCGGGTCACATTTTTAACACATCAAACTCATTTTTGCAGAGTGGGTCACATTTTGAGAATGCACGTTTTTTTTTCTCTCGGCAGAACGGCTGTATTCCTCTCTTTTTGGCGGTCGAGTCGGGCAACATCTCAGTGACCAAGGAGTTACTCACTCACCAGCGCGACGAGCAACTCAAGATGGTGAGGTCCGATACGGGGGATTCCCCACTCCACATCGCCTGTCGACGCAAGGACCCAGATCTCATCAAGCTACTGATGGAGTGTGGCGCTGGTGTCAACCTGCAAAATGTGAGTAAGAAAATGTGGCCCGATCGATGTCGTTTTTCCATCGGTGCTGAAAATCACTCCCAAAATATATATTTCTCATCAAAAATCTGCTAAGATACTTTGGGAAAATATAATTAAAGAAATTATTTAGTAAATACTATTTTAATCTCAATTTCTAAATTTGTTTACCTTTACGTTGTTTTGGCCTGTACGCCGATAAGACAATATCGACATGCGACTTATTTCTCTTGATCGGGCCACAGACATTTCATGTTAAGGGGCCATTCCAAATTATCACTGTATTTTTCAAATTTTATATATTTTTCTTTTATTTAATTTTATTTTTACCCAAAATGTTGACCCCACCAACCCACACAAGTATATTTAAGTTACAATACAAAAACCTATACTTGTAGAGGCAGAATCCGGTACACCTGTTTACTACGACTATACTCATAGTCGGCAGTCAACGCGTTAATTAGGTGCCATGTCTGTCCATAATCGATTGACCCTGGATTACCTTGTCCAGTTGGTTTGACTGATCAGTCTGACATAGTCACAGAGTCTGAGAAGTTTTACATCGCCCACCACACACCACATTGCGTGGCAGCTCTAATGAGCTAATGTACCTGGACGTGTAAAGCTTCCCGATGTTATTGCCATTCCAACAATTAATTTGTATAACAGTATTGATTGAAAACTTTTTTAATCAGTTTTTTTTTAATCAGTTATTTAATTATTATAGGCAAGACAAATAACGAGCGTTGTTGTCGTCGTCATCCCAATAATAAATAATTAAGTCGCTATGTGCTTGTAGCATAGGAATGTAACGCTGGGTTCAGACCTGGCATTCCACAGTCGCGCCGAACCAAATGAGTGAATTGAGTCCGACATCTGAAACGAAAGGCGCGCCAGATGGCGAACGATCGACTGCTGGAGTTGTTAGAGCGACTCAGGAGCGACTTGATTTCAATTTGGTTCGGCGCGACTGTGGAACGCCTGTCTGAACCGAGCGTTATTTTTGTTTTTGATGTTGTACCGGTACATGTACTTGATAGCATTTCAAAAGAGCCACTAGATTGTGATTAAGTTAGCTTTTGGCAATCCTTCAGTTGTGTAATCAATTTTTATTTTTTTTACAATCAATTTTGTTATATTGATCATACTGTTCTTTGTTTCTTTGTGTCTTTACATGCATGTATTTTTACCTGAGAAATAATAAATTAAAAGAAATGTAAACCAAATTCCCTAGTTATTTTTTACTAAGGGCCATGTCCGTCATAATTCATTGCTCTCCTTGCTAAACAATGTACATGATAACACTACAGAACCACCAGGGAAGTGCTGGTTGATGTGGATGGACTAATTGCATTACATAAATTAAAAAGTAATGGCCGAGAAACACGCCAATACCAGCACGATAATCGAGCGAGGTTTGCAGCGCTGAACCCAATTATCGCTGGTATTGGCGTGTTCCGAAGCTATTAGCCTATGTACATATGGAACCCGCTCAACCCGTAATCAGGAATAAGTCGCTGAGTCCGTTTTATGCAATCGGCCGTTGAAGTGAACGCATGGATGAAAATCGTGACCAAGTCGATTTTCTGAACATTGTATTTTTAGGAAGTGTAGTTATCACAGATTATTGTCATAATGTCTTGTATGTAAAAACGATCAATAAAGATGAAAATGAAGAGGATTTGTGTGCGCTGTCCGTATGATTTTGGTCAATTTTGTTTATTTCAAAGATGTTTTTCGCGGAATGTGGATTCGGCAAAAAAATATACACCTGTCATCTTCATCAGACCATAACTCGTTAACCTAAACAGATACACACTTGTGATAGGTATCATTAGAAAGCTTAATTCCCTTTATCACCATGTGCCTATCTCCAAAAGTCATTTTGCGACTTATTCCTGATTTTGATGGAGCGGGTCACATATCTAGGCCCCCGTTTGTTAATGTGAATTTGAACAAAAAAAGACAAAGTACAATGAGGCTACAATGTAAGTGCGCTGCCTATGTGGCTTATTGACGGCGCCGCACAATGCCGCAGTGTGAACTATAGAGTATCCATTCTTTGACATGAATTCTGTTCCATTTGTGACCGGCTCTACAAAAAGGTGTATTAAGTCGCGCTGTGCACTATCATGTAATGGCCCGCTCAACGTTGAGAGGGTCAACATTTCATCAAAATGTGATTTTAATTTGTTGTCATTAATGACATCTTTAATACAGGTCTACAGTTTCAGGTTTCATTCAAAGAAATTTCAATTTTGATGAATAAAGTGGGAAAAACGACCATTTGTTGTACATCGTTCTGTTGTAGTACAACAGAGCCGGCTATTTCAAAGCCTGTTTTCTCAGTTGTGTAATGTTGAACTCCAAGGATGTAATCAATTTGTAAACACGTCATATCTCCCAAACCAGAGGGGATATGGAGCTCTATTATGTACCAAAATGAAAGCTTACGTTGTGGGCTTTTCAACCATGTATATAACTCAATTTCATATAACTCATTTTTGCGACATAATACACCTTTTTGTAGAGCCGGTCACATTTGGTTGACAAAGTAATACAGTACGGTTCCGTTTGTTTAATAGATAATGGACAGCAACTGTGTTCAATATCGAGTGTGGTAACAAGTTCAATAAAGTATGTTAACAAATCTTAACCGGTTCAGTGTATTTAGCATCACCTTTTACAACAATGTCAGGTTTTCTCACTCGTACCCAGTCTCCTGTTTCAAACTCGTTTACTTTCACATTTCTTTTCCTGTCAAAGTCTCTTTTGTATTTCATTTGTTTAGTTTGGACATTTTCTCTGGATTTTTCCCTCATCTCTTGTTTGTCTTTTTGGTTTGTTTTCCAAACTAGTGCCTAAACCAGTCCTTATCTGGTTGACACAGTAATGTACATTACTACTGTTGCATTTGTTTAAAGAGATCGTATACGTTTGTTAATTACTCCAAAAATTAATGGCAATAAAAACTTACTTGGTAAGAAGTACAGCAGCTTTGGATAGTATAATGCATTTTTAGAAACTTTTCACTTTGAAGTACTGCGGTTATATGGGAAAAGATATCACTTTTTATCCCCAAAAATCTGAGAAGCGTTACTGCAGTGGCGTTTCTCAGATTGTGTATTCCAATGCAGATTATTCTTCCTGCGTGGACAGATTTTCGGCAATATCTCAAAATCGTTACCACCTTTTGAAATGAAATTTGTACAGGTTAGTTTTATGGTTTTTATCTATAACTATATAGGATTGAAACAAACAGTGGGTTCCAATTACCAAACGTATACGAATCTTTTAATTGATAATGGACAGCAATTGTGTTCAATATCAAGTGTGGTAACAAGTTCAATAAAGTATGTTTAAAACCGGCTCATGAGCCGGAACGTTGTTAATGCACTCGCCTTCGGCTCGGGCATAAACACATCCAGGCCCATAAATTCCCATTTTTGTATCACTGTAGAGACATGGCTTTGTTCTCGTGTACAAAATGGTTAGAAAGTCGAGCACAATTTTTAAAATGCTCCCATTTTAACCACAATTATTTTTCTGGGTTGACAATTCCACCTAATATACCCTATATTATACCCAAACACTAACCCTAACCCACATCCTAACCCCAGTTTTTGAGTAATTTAAGTAAAATTCAAAAATCTAATTCGTGAAATTCCTAATGGAGACCTATTCATCTAGATAGAAATAACCCTTTGGAGACCTTTTCACTCTCATTGTCCCCATTGTGTTCCTGTCTCCAGAGGGTACGGTATTTCGCACAATGAGCCAGTTTTAACATACATGTACACATGTTCATGTACTTGTTTAAAACAGGCCAACCACATTATTATTCCCTTCATATACCATTTGTCGGTTGTGCATATTTATCGTTTAAATCAGCCAAAGTCCTCAGAATAAAGAAATAGACAAAGGTGCTTGACAAACAACCTGATGAAGTTTTTAGCTCTGGGAATGCTGCAAATTATGAGAAAACAATATATAGCCGAGTCACAATTGAAATTGCGACCTCAATCTGCGTTATGGGCACATCCTCAGCAAGGGATTTGTAGCTACACACGTGTTGCGTACTGAGCAAACCGATAGTAGCGCCAACGCGTGCGCCGCGCGTCGTTCGAACCCTAGTTGCAGACATTTCTAAATGTGCGTTTCTGAGACGCTCATTTGAAAAAACGCCATTTGTTTGTTATTTTCTTGAAAATGACAGCATGCCACACGGAATAATTTCAAAGAGAGTTTTAAACCATTAATATCTTTACAGCAAGTAAGTCTTTTTCAACAGTACTTTGTTTAGTTACTTTTTGGATAGCTGCAAAAAAGTACATTGCCCCTTTAGACCCGCGAACTGCGCGAGCCAAAAAATCACACGCATCTTCCACGAGGTGATTTTGGAAGGCACCTTTGTTTATGCGTTCAATCCCATCCCAAGAAATTGAACATGAAACAGTTGAAGACAGCTTTAGTACAGTTGTAGACATATGACACCCCTGGGAAGGCTGGCTGGCCAGACAGAAAGACAGCCAGCTGGTCTGGCAGCAAAACACAAAGAGCCCATTTTGTGCACAAGTGAATGGGAGCCCATTTTGTGCACAACTGAATACAACAAATGTGTTTTTTTTGCTGGGGCCCAGGTTTTTCATGACTGGAGTGACCCCTAGTGAACTCCTTCTTGAAAAGCGACCATACCACTTAAAATTACAGGGTTTCATTGAAGATTACAAAAAATATGAATGGAATAGGCCGAGGGCTTCATATGGAAATTAGAAAAAGAAAAAAATGTGCCTTTCGAAATCACCACGTGGCTGCTCGCAGGATACACCATTTGCAGATATCAAACATTTTTGCAAATGGTGTATCCTACGTTTAACCAGTTCGCGCCGGGATTATTTTAACATCACCGAGCCCGAGGGGCGGGATTATATTTAACGAAACTCAATCCGAAGCAGGTTCAGGCCGATAGTGCCGGGAAGAACACCCACACATTTCCGGCCTTGCTCGCTGCTGACAGACATTTCCGAACTTGAACTTGACGTGTTTATGCGTCATCCGTTTTGAATTTGGGGGAAACTTTGCGTTTATATACGTCATCCGGCGCGAACTGGTTAAGGAGTTTCTCAAACTCCCTACCCTTAAACTACTCTACCTTTAAACTACTCTATCTTTACACATGATGCATTTTAGACTAAATTTTCATGTTTGATTCTCACTAATTCCTCATTTCAGGACGAAGGACACACCCCTCTACACATCGCTGCTTGGGCCGGAGATGAAACCACCATGAAGTATTTCTACATGGCTAAGGCAGACGCTAACATCCTGGACAAGGTATGTGGACATGTACAAAACTGCCTTACTCTATAGACCATATCATGATATCATATCCCGACAGGCAGCAACCTCAACATACGTGACCTGTCCCAACGAAACTCGGACAAATTCACACAATGTGTTTTATTACAATGTACTCGTTAGGTCATTTGGGGTGGATTTTACCATTTTGACTTTTTTGGTTTTCCTGAATAACAAACTATTATTCTACAATCTCCCCAAATTTGAACATAATCCGGCACCCAGAATTTTTTTTTGTTTTTTTTTTCGATTTTGTGAAACAAATGTGTATAGAAATAATACGCTTTTCTGAACTTCAAAGCTGTTTATCTTATAATTATGTTGTCGGGTTTTTATCACTAAATTTGTCCTCAGGGGAGATACATGTACATGTAGGGTGGGGGTACATGTAAATGATACATCATTTTAAAGCTGAGAATCTAGAGTATTTAAAAAAAAGGAAAATCTAAACAAACAAAAATTGGAGCAGGTCACATACTATCTTTTGTTTGTTATTTGGCCTGTTATTTTAATCTTTCCTCCATTTCATTTTTAACTTGTGATCAACTCATGACTAAAACCTAGTTTTAGTTCAAGAAGTTGTAACTTGCAATTCTTTTCTACTCCCTCCCCCCCTCCTCAACCTCTCCCGTCACCATGACAGCTGGACCGGTCTCCGGTCCACATCGCTGCTGAGAATGGCCACACCGTTATCGTGGAGTTACTCGTGGACAAGTTCAAGGCCAACGTATCGGCAAGGACCAAGGACGGGAGCACACTGATGCACGTGGCTTCGCAGTGCGGCCACCCTGAGACCGCGCTGATGTTCCTGAAGAAAGGAGTGCCTCTACACATGCCAAATAAGGTACATGTACATGTAGTTGATCTCCCCCTTGAAATGTGTAGCTGTTCCTAGGCAAGCATCCTGATCCACGCAGAGTTTAACAGGCTCTTGAATTGTCGCCTTCAAACCCTGTGGACATTCGCAGCAATCACTAAACAAGTTGGCCAATACATGATATGAATGTCCACCCCTGGTAAAATGACAATTTCTACCACTATAGGTTCTACTTGATTTTATTGGCGTTTACCTAGCTTTTCAGTATAATACCGGTATATAATAGCAAGGCTTTATTTCACGTTCTGTACGTTAATTTCTACAATTTTTCCGATTAATTTTAAGTTTTACGCGGGAGGATGAACATTTGTGAGAACACCTCAGATGTCTAAGCGAACGGACCAATAGAAATGCGCGTTGGTTCGCATGCCTTTCGCTGTTTTTCGAACCTTAGCTTTGTCTTCGTCTTAGGCTTCATTCATACAGTTTAGCAATAGGCTGTAGCCGGCGACGGATCCAAAGCCAGGGTTTGTGAAATGGCCTTGGTCTGTTTGTAACGGAGGCTCTGATTGGGCGCATGATTTTTTGCGCTAATAACCACGGATCTTTCCGTATGTCCGCAGGGCTTTGAGCGCTATTAGTAGAAAGCGCGTAACAGCGCTGCGTGGCTCAGGATGTAGGCAAGACACTCGTAAGGTAGTAAGGAACGCAGAGACGAATAACGGCACGTGAACCCCGAAAGGACTTCCACAACTTTATTCTTGCTCTTACACCTTATATACAAGTATTTACAAGGACTAAACCAATCAACTGTGAACGTATTATACACCAAGTGGCCAATCAGAAAACCCAACTCTTAACTGATCGGCCACGACACTCCTTGAAATGTGTGGCTGTTCCTAGGCAATACAGTTTACTGCAATTCTTTTTATAACTGATGTTCTTCAAGAAGTGAGTGTACAATGTATGTACACCAGTCAAATAAGTGCCTATTGTAGAGCTATTTTAAATTACTACAGTGCTAACTGCTCATTCTTACTCGCGGAGATATTTTTAATCCTTTCTGCGTGCAGACATTTCAAATTCATGTGCGTTTTTGTGGAACATGAAATTACAGGTACATGAAGTGAATTATGAGAGTGTACTCTACATGTAAATTGTGCAATGCGCAAGTACAAAATACGCAATCGCCATAAGAACAATCTCTGTTTAAAAAAAAACGTCCGGCAAAAATCGTCTGCTGCAGAAACGCGCACACGTTTATTTGCGCAGATTAATGAACACTTCTTAATATTGATTCATGTCAAATACATGTAGCTGTACGAAGGCTGTACAAAATTCGAGTTTCACATAGGCTACTGCACATAGGTGGACCAAGCAGACATTTTTTTAAATTGAGTCAATACTCTAGTAATTTAGGTGCCTATACTTAACATTTAACATAAAACTGGTAAAAGAGAACAAAATTTACAAAAATGATCGCAATAAATAGACGAAAAGAACAAACTTGTATTAAAAACTTTGTTTCAAAAATATAAGAGAAAAAACAACCAGAAAGCAACTAAGGTGGACAAAGGAAAATAACGATTAAATAATAGGCAAAACCAGGACAACCAAAAATTAAAAAAAATGCAAACAATACACATTTCGGAAAAAAACCCCAGAAATAGAGAAAATTTAAGTGTTCTATAGAAATTACTGTGCCACGTAAAAAATGAAGAAAAAAAAATGAAAGAAGAAATAACAAGAGCCTTCCTAATATTATTGCCGAGACCAGAAAACATTGTTAGGGAATTAAACTTGACTCTGACTGGTTTATAAGGGAAAAAAAGCTGATGTTTTTAGGCCCTGTCATCACACAACAAACTCCCTTTGACTGCTTTGACATTGTGAAAACAGTCCATTGTGAAATTTTGACAGGGGGCTCATTGAAGATTAATACATTCACTGCATTGTACCGGTATCGCTTCACCTGAATAGCCTCCAACAATTGGTCCTGATATTAATTTTCAGTTTCCATGACGACGGGTCACAATTTTTTGAAGAGGCAATAATCGGCTTTTGGAATAGGTGGGCGTGCGGGCAATAAGTACGTATGTAGTATCTGCCGATACAAATGAGCAACACAACCTAATTTGATTTCCATGGAAAAAAAACCTGAATTATTGAATGAAGATTGATACGTCTGCTGGATGATAGTGAAGGAATTACAATAGAGTATATTGTGCACCATTACGAATTAAATCGTGAATTATTTAGGAGGCGACGCAGTATATTCCTCATTTCAAAGATTTACATAAAAAGGCAGATTTCTTTCTCTTCAAACTGTATTTCTTTGTTTCCAAAACCATCAATATTTTACTATTTGAAACTTCAAACTTGTTCTTAACTCTTTCCTTTAAAAACACTATGCTCAAAGCGGTAGAGTAAATTCCACAATTATCACAAATGATAATATTACATGTACATGTATACATGAACAAAAAAGAAATTTTCTTGTTTTTTGTAATGATACTTTATTAACCCTAACCCTGCCAGACCCAGCACAGTGCATCTGTGGTGACTGCTTGACCTTGCTTCTAACGAACCTTTTAATTTGTATGTTTTGTTTAAATGAAAACATTTTCTTCCTTTTTTTCTTTTTTGATCGTCTCCAACCCTAAAATAAATGTTAGATTTTGCTCCAATTATGCACAAACAGATACATCTGAGTTACTGTTGGTTGAGTTGGTTCTGTAAATAATTCAACATTTTTGGGGGGATTTATTTCATAACAAATCATTGATGGATTTGTTTTATTTGGTTTGATGTCTGGTTTAAACTTATTAATTTTGTTTATTGCTCCATTTTGAGCACCAACTATCGTGTATTGTCTGTCAACCCTAACCCTGCCAGATGCAGCACAGTGCATCAGGTAAAAACAAGTCTGGTGCACGTTGATGCATTCAGCTGTCAACACCAGTGCATAAACGACCACAGTCTAAGACTATTGAGAGCTAATCCTCATTGAACAATGCCAGAGATGGATTCTGCTGCATTGGGTGGCCGCAGACTCTGAAGCAGTTTGACCTTGAGATTTCTGACCTGATGATGGATCTAGCTGCACTGGGCAGGGTTGTCACTTTGACAAATAGTGCAGATTGCTGCATCTGGCAGGGTGTCTAGCCAAATTACCCTGGAGGGTTAGGGTTAATTAACGAGCCATTATTTTGTATTGTTGAATTCCCAGGCTGGTGCAGTGTGTCTTCATGCAGCAGCGAAGCGTGGTCACGTGGCGGTCGTCAAGTCATTACTGCAGAAAGGAGCCCTGGTCGACGCTAAGACAAAGGTACATGTAGTTGTCGCCTAAACAAGACAAAAAAATTAATAAAAAATGTGTGCATATTTAAACAACTTGAAATGACCGCTAGATGACCTTTGACCTCCTGTTTTGAAGGACTAGTGATGAACCCCTAACCAAGGATCACTGTATCCAAGTTGCATTAAAATCCATCCAATTCTGTAGAAACTTTGACTTTTTTGAGAACACAAACATATATAGGAATTATTATTATTATTATATATTTCTGGTAATGAAACCAAGAATCCCCCAAAAGCACCCAAGGCACTGTAGCTCGCAAGCCTGAAGAGATCTGTAGAGAAAAGACAATGAGAAGAAGGTACAGTTTTAGAGGTGGGATGAAAACCCCAGAAGAATATCCTTGGGGAAATCCCACGGTGTCAGGCAGGGACTAAAAACCCAATCAACATATTGGCCAAGGCCGGATTTAAACCCGGGTCATAGTGGTGGAAAGCGAGGAAAAAAAAATAAAGTGCAACAATTATTTCTTGGTTTTTCTTACAAGGTATGTCATTTAAATCTTTAATAAGCACTGTACAAAGTCTTGGAAAGATTGGAATATTTGTAATAGTTCCAAGTTCCATACATGGCAAACAAAGTCAAATTTGTTTGAAATCAAATTCTGATGAAGTTTGAGTTGGTTTGAACCCTTTTTTGTTGTTTTGTTGGCAGGATAACTACACAGCGCTACATATATCAGTACAGCATTGTAAACCTCTGGTAGTACAGACGTTACTGGGCAATGGGGCACAGGTCCAACTCAAAGGAGGGAAGGTGAGTTATGTGTGTGTGTCTACAGCTATTGGTAACTTTTGTTTAACCAGTTTGCGCCAGATGACGTAAAGTTTTTCCCCAGATTCAAAACGGATGACGCATAAACACGCCACGAGCAAGGTCAGAAATGTCTGTCGGCAGCGAGCAAGGCCGGAAATGCATGGGTGTGCTTCCTGAAACTATCGGCCTGAACCCGCTTCGGATCGATTTTCTTTAAAAAATAATCCAGCCCCTCGGCTCGGTGATGTTAAAAATAATCCCGGCGTGAACTGGTTGAAAGAATCTCACAGGACAACACTCTTTATACAGTGAAGGGCCAAAATCTAATATTGAATTTACGTCTCCCGACACAAATTCCATTTGATGAAACTTTGGCTTGCGGTACCCGCTGCTAATTAATTGGATTTGAACCAGCCACCCAACTCCGGCCAGCTTGGTGGTCGAGTAGTAAGACGTCTGCACTAGGTAAACAGGAGGTCGTGGGTTTGAGCTCTACCCATGTTAGTTTTTTTCGAAAGAGAATCCCTCGAGACAACACTCAATACAGAGCTGCCAAACTTGTTCTCACTGTTAACTGTTGGAGAGCTCATGGATCCCCCTTACTCGCTAAACTACACTGGCTACCCATGGAGAAACGCATCCAGTTCAAAACTCTTCTATATGTTTTTAAATGTTTGAAGGACATTGCTCCACCTTATCTCTCTGATATGTTTCATTTTCACCAAAGCAATCGTCAAGGACTCCGTTCTTCTTCCGATAGAACTCGGCTTAACACTCGCAACTCAAGTTTATCTTATGGCAAACACGCCTTCTCACACTCTGCTGCTGAACTTTGGAACATTCTCCCAATTAGTGTCCGTGACTCTACTTGTGTTGTTACATTTAAGAGTAAACTTAAAACTTATCTTTTTCCTAAATAGTAGATTTAGGTTTTGTTCTAGTTTGTTTTATTTTATCCTTTCTTTTGTTATGCGCTTTGATCATGTTTTGGAAAAGCGCAGTATAAATGCCTGTTATTATTATTATTATTATTATTAACATTGAGTACATGTAACATTGAGCCAGCTTCAGGGGTACATGCAAAATATGTATGACATTTTTACCTTTTTGTTTGTTTTTTTTGTTTTGTAGTCGGAGGAAACGCCGCTTCACATCGCAGCTCGTATCAAGGAAGGGGAGAAGGTGGCCGAGATGCTGCTCAAGAGTGGAGCCGATGTCAATGCAGCAATGGGGGTAACACTATGAGCTCTTGATTAATAGAAATGCAGTTTCACCCTTAACTTAATCACCTGTTTAAAGGGATCGTATACGTTTGGTAATTGGAACCCACCGTTTGTTTCAATCCTATATAGTTATAGATATATACCATAAAACTAACCTGTACAAATTTCATTTCAAAAGGCGGTAGTGATTTTGAGATATTGCCAAAAATCTGGAGCGGTTAGGTCCACGCAGGAAGAATAATCTGCATTGGAATACACAATCTGAGAAACGTCACTGCAGTAACGCTTCTCAGATTCAATTTTTTTGGGATAAAAAGTTATATC
Organism: Crossaster papposus; assembly: GCA_037893245.1. Classification (NCBI taxonomy): domain Eukaryota; kingdom Metazoa; phylum Echinodermata; class Asteroidea; order Velatida; family Solasteridae; genus Crossaster; species Crossaster papposus. The sequence continues at coordinate 1,517,981 of JBAIAA010000152.1, forward strand.
TTTTTCCATAACCGCAGTACTTCGAAGTGAAAAGTTTCTAAAAATGCATTATACTATCCAAAGCTGCTGTACTTCTTACCAAGTAAGTTTTTATTGCCATTAAATTTCGGAGTAATTACCAAACGTATACGATCCCTTTAAGTATAGGAGAATACATGAGAAAGTGTGGATTTGTAATTACGAATTCACGAGGCGCGAATCGCCGAGTGAATTCGTAAATTACGAATCCACACTTACAAGTGTATTCTCTGACTTAAACCATTGTGTCAAAAGAAGTATTGTTATTGACTACCCAGTTGAGTGGAGATGAAAAGGCATGCATGTATGGTGGCCATAGACTTAATTTACATAAAGGGAGGTTCTCGAGGCTCTTACGTAATCAAGCTCTGGATTAGGGTTGAGGAAATAAATAACCGTGGATTCGTAATTGTCAAAAATGTAGGCAAGATAAAAACCGCTGCGAATCCACACTTTACTAAAGATTCGTAGACTATACGAATCCACACTTGTTGTCCAAAGCGTTGATTCGTAGATACGAATTCACACTTGTTGTCCAAAGCGTTGATTTGTAGATACGAATCCACACTTGTTGTCCAAAGCGGTAATTCGTAGATACGAATCCACACTTGTTGTCCAAAGCGTTGATTCGTAGATACGAATCCACACTTGTTGTCCAAAGCGTTGATTCGTAGATACGAATCCACACTTGTTGTCCAAAGCGTTGATTCGTAGATACGAATCCACACGTGTTGTCCAAAGCGTTGATTCGTAGATATGAATCCACACTTGTTGTCCAAAGCGTTGATTCGTAGATACGAATCCACACTTGTTGTCCAAAGCGTTGATTCGTAGACTATACGAATCCACACTTGTTGTCCAAAGCGTTGATTCGTAGATACCAATCCACACTTTTAACAATAGAATGACGTCATAGCAATGGTTTAAAGGTAGGATACATCATTTTACTACTGAATTAGGGAAATATCTTACATATTAAAATATATAGCAGAGATGGATCCTGCTGAATTAGATGACCACAGACTCTGAGGCAGTTTGGTCTTGAGATTTTTGGACCTGATGAATCTTGCTTCACTGGGCAGACTAGTAATTTTGACAAATGGTGCACGTTACTACGGTATATCGGGCAGGGTTTGTATCCAAAATACGGAGGGTTAGGGTTGTACCGTAGCTTCTTTATGTTGTTGTATTTTTCTCTCCAGAATGGGGAGACAGCGATGCACACAGCAGCTAGACATGGTCACTTGTTGATGGTACAGGCGTTACTTGAGGAAGGAGGGGATCCTGTATGCCAGTCAAAGGTACATGTACAATGTACATGTAGAATAAACTTACAATTTGACAGAGTCTGACATAAGAGTCTGAAGTCAGTCATTATTTTTGCAGTCGCAGGTCACAAGCTTTGACACATTGTCACCCTCATTACTTGCAACATGCATTGTAACTTGTGCTGAACTTGTGATTTGACATGATTGGATTGTGGTTGACTTGCGATTTGACTTGCTGTTTGACTTGCGATTTGACTTGCGGTTTGACTTGCGGTTTGACTTGCGGTTTGACTTGCGGTTTGACTTGCGGTTTGACTTGCGGTTTGACTTGCGGTTTGACTTGCGGTTTGACTTGCGGTTTGACTTGCGGTTTGACTTGCGGTTTGACTTGCGGTTTGACTTGCGGTTTGACTTGCGGTTTGACTTGCGGTTTGACTTGCGGTTTGACTTGCGGTTTGACTTGCGGTTTGACTTGCGGTTTGACTTGAGTTTGACTTGCGGTTTGACTTGCGGTTTGACTTGCGGTTTGACTTGCGGTTTGACTTGCGGTTTGACTTGCGGTTTGACTTGCGGTTTGACTTGAGGTTTGACTTGCGGTTTGACTTGCGGTTTGACTTGCGGTTTGACTTGCGGTTTGACTTGCGGTTTGACTTGCGGTTTGACTTGCGGTTTGACTTGCGGTTTGACTTGCGGTTTGACTTGCGGTTTGACTTGCGGTTTGACTTGCGGTTTGACTTGCGGTTTGACTTGCGGTTTGACTTGCGGTTTGACTTGCGGTTTGACTTGCGGTTTGACTTGCGGTTTGACTTGCGGTTTGACTTGCGGTTTGACTTGGGGTTTGACTTGCGGTTTGACTTGCGGTTTGACTTGCGGTTTGACTTGCGGTTTGACTTGCGGTTTGACTTGCGGTTTGACTTGCGGTTTGACTTGCGGTTTGACTTGCGGTTTGACTTGAGGTTTGACTTGCGGTTTGACTTGCGGTTTGACTTGCGGTTTGACTTGCGGTTTGACTTGCGGTTTGACTTGCGGTTTGACTTGCGGTTTGACTTGCGGTTTGACTTGCGGTTTGACTTGCGGTTTGACTTGCGGTTTGACTTGCGGTTTGACTTGCGGTTTGACTTGCGGTTTGACTTGCGGTTTGACTTGCGGTTTGACTTGCGGTTTGACTTGCGGTTTGACTTGCGATTTGACTTGCGATTTGACTTGCGATTTGAAAAAAGTATTAACATTTATTATTTCTATTTTTTTTTCAAGTCTGGTGAGAATCCTCTTCACATCGCCGTTCGTCGTTCACATCATCACATCGTCAAGGAGATTATACAATTTCTACACAATGAAATGTCGCGTCTGGATGCCGTCATGGCAGTCAACGAACAAAGCAATGTGAGTACAAGAAGTCCATAACGGTCTATTGATTCTAAGCAGGAAATGGCAGGCAAGATTTCAATGATACCGTTGTACACATAATTTGAGACCTCATTTTACCACGAAATTGGCGTAAAGTTGCGAAATTGGAAAATCAAGTTTATGGTATTTCCTGATAGTACCGGTTGCCAGCTTCAATTGGATACATTGTGTGTTGTGGTATCTCATTCCTAGCCCCCGGTGAAACCTTTTAGAGTTAGCAGTCTTAACCCCTTGTTTAAAAAAATGAAGTTCCAAGTTTGTTAACCCGAGTTAAATAAACCCCCCCCCCCCCCCCCCAAACAAAATAATAAATACATAAGTTTAAATGTAGGATACATCATTGGTAATTACTTGAATTATCAGGAATGGGTGAATTTGGGGGGTTGTATTGTATAGTAAATATTATTTAACTGACCTGTCCGAAGTTTTACAATCGTGGGTGCTTAGAAAAAAGCAATAAAAACGGCGCTCGTTTTCAAACTTGTGTGGGGCAGTTGTTCTTGTTGTTCTTTTTGCGATCGCCGACTGGCGATCGTAAATTTGTTATTTTTTTAAATTCAATTTTTTGAAACAATTCAATTTTTTGAAACAATTCAATTTTTTGAAACAAATTCTATTTTTTGAAATAATTCGAGCGATTCACAATACCTAGAAGCTGCCGTTGGAGGCGCAAATCCTGCTATACCTGCAGTGCATCATGTGAAAAAGTCGGCATCAGTTTGAAAAACGGTATTGATTTTGCATAAACTCATCAGTTTTTACGTCTTTTTGGACGCGCAGGATTACAATTTTTCTGCAAATAACAATGTTTTAACCAACGACGCTTCGGGATATATTTATGTTTATGATGTACCTCGCGTGAACAATGAAGAATAGATATTTCACTACAATATGATATAGGGAAGAAGTCGACCGTAAAGTTTAAAAGTGGCTCTTTTGAGTCAAACGCTTGGTGGCGCACTGCATTGTGAATCGCCTGAATTACAGGATATCTAGCGCAATTATTTTGCTGGATGCCTAGAATCATTGTTTACTTTCAATTAAGTAATATATTTCGTAATAATTCTGTAATAAACATTTTTAATATCTGCAAATGGTGTGTCCTACCTTTAAAAACTTGGGGATATGACCGAATAGGTTTTTTTTTAAATAGAAAGTTGTTAATATTCCAAATGTTTTAGTGAAAATTGTTGTTTCTACATGTTTTTGTAACTCGGAAAGCCATAGTGCGACTTTACGCTCATTTTGTGCTGTCAGGTTTACAACATTTTGTGTTCAGTCGATTTCTGAAACCTGTCTGTCTTTTTAAAATCTTTTAGGAAGGTGAATCGCCACTTCACTATGCAGCTGAAATCACTAAAGAGATGATCCATTACCCTGGGGAGGACACCGACATTATGGAGTTATTACTGCAGTACGATGCTGATATCAACCTCGTAACCAAACTGGTGCGTATGGGCAATGCCAAAATATAAGCCATTTACGAGTTAAATTTGAATAACATCTGGTACACTGACTTGCTAAAAATGCTTGGCACATTTTAAATTCTCCCGACCAAAGAGACTGTACGTTACTATATGTGACCGGCTCTACAAAAAGATGTCTTATGCCGCAAAAAAATGAAATTGAGTTATATACATGGTAAGAAAGCCCACAAGGTAAGCTTTCATTTAATATATAATAGAGATCCATAGCCCCTCCTATTTTGGAGACACGACGTGTTTACATATTGATTACTTTTTCGGAGTTTAAATTACACAAATGAGAAAACAGGCTTTGAAAAAGCCGGCTTTGCTGTACTACAACAGAACGATGCACACAAAATGGTTGTTTTTTCCACTTTATTTATCAAAATCAACATTTCTTTGAATGAAACCTGAAACTGTAGGTATTAAAGATTTCATTCATGACAACAAATAAAAATCACATTTTGATGAAATGTTTACCCTCTCAACGTTGAGTGGGCCATTACATGATAGTGCATAGTGCGACTTAAGACACCTTTTTGTAGAGCCGGTCAAATATCACGTAATTCAGGGCAAGCTTTACGCTAGCAACCCCCAGCTTCAGAATGGTCTGGTGTCTTTGCGTTATTCTCATCTATTGTGAGCCATGTATTGGTGCTGAGCGTCTCTAACTTAACTATGCAAGAGCTTGGCCCTAAAACATGTGATATAGTTAACAGTGTCTTTAGTCTGGAGAGTTCAAAGTAAAAATCTAAAATGCGAATTAAATCTAGATTTAAGGCCAGATTTAATGCCTAAAAAGTATTAAATTGACTTCTCAAATTTTTTTCTATTGGCTCATGAAAAACGATCACACAACGCACAAAAGAAAATCAGCGTAGATAATTTTCTCTTGAAGCTGATCGCACGTGGCAGACACTTCACGAGCGTTTTATCCTCAGGATCTCAAATCCAAATTCTATCAAAATCAATTTCAACGTGAAATATAATTGAATTTCAGACCCAGGAGTCTTCGCTTCACTACTGCGCCCGAGCCGGCAACAATGACATTATGAAGAAGATGGTGAACCACCTCGGACCTAACAGGACACAACTGGCTGTCAACAGGCAGAGCAAGGTAACCTTCTCTCCGAAGATCTTTCCCCCCAAATAATTTCAATTTTTTAATTTTAAACAGGCCACTCAAGATAGTGGCTACATAGAAAAGGAAATAAACAAGAGGAAATCATAGGGTGAAAAGATGACAATTAATATTACGTTTAAATTGGGACAAGTTATAAGTGGCTGGGAAGCAAGATGTAGGAAGTGAATTCTAGAGTAAGGCAGTACGTGGGAAGAAACTGGAAGAATATCTCAAAGTATTTGCCTTTAACCAGTTCGTGCCGAGATCATTTTAACATCACCAAGCCGAAGCGCGGGATTATTTTTAATGAAACTCGAACCGAGGCGGGTTCAGGCCGATGGTACCGGGAAGCTCACCTATTACTTTTCCGGCCTTGCTCACTGCTGACAGACATTTCCGGCCTTGCTTTCTGCTGACAGACATTTCCGGGCCTTACTCGCTGCTGACAGACATTTCTGGCCTTGCTCGTGATGTGTTTATGCGTCATCCGTTTTGAATTTGATGAAAACTTTGCGTATATACGTCCTCCGGCGGGAACTGGTTAATAGGAACAACTTCAAGTCCCGCCTTGACGATTTCTTTGTTCACTTTGAAATGTATGCAGATTAACCTAGCCTGTTCCCTTGTGGTTTTCTTTGTGTAGTATTTGTACATGTTATTTATTATATTTTTGTGTTTTTGTGGGTTTTTTTTATAGAATGGCTGGTCCCCGCTTTTGGTCTCCAGTGAAGAAGGCCACATTGACATTGTCAAATTGCTACTACAGAACAATGCAAGGGTGGATGTTTTCGACGAGGTTTGTACACACCACAGTCTAGAGAATCTTAAAACATTGCTATATATGTTTCTGGTATTGAAATCCCTTTAAAAAAGCGTCTATGGCATTGTAGCTCGCAAGCCCAAAGAAACCTGCAGAGAGACGACAAATGGAAGATACTTTATTTATAGGATAAACAAGTCCATCACAAAATACTCCAGTCAAAATTCTGGTAGGAGAGCGGTGTTGTGATAAAGTGACTTGCCCAATGACACAACATTCCCCAGCTAATACGGGTACCCATTCATACTCCTGGTAGTTGAGCAGTGTTGTGATCAAGTGGCTTGCCCAAGGACAGAACCAACTGGAAGCAGCTGGATTCAGCCCCAATACCCCTCCGATAATAAATTAGAAACCCTAACCACTTGGCCGCCCTCATTATTTTTGTTGAGTTGTTTGTTACTTCCACCATGGAGGTTATGTTTTTAGCCGGCATTTGTTTGTCTGTTTGTTTATAGCAGGATTACGAAAAAATCTACTAGAGCGATTTTAACGAAACGTGGTGGGTAGATAGCTTATGGGAATAGGATGATTCCATTGTATTTCCAGATTGATCTCGATGCAGATCAGGAATCTGGATCACTTTGAATGATTTTGTCGAATGACATTGAGAGATTTTGGCTAATTTGTCAATTGGCCATTTGCGTGTGGAATTTGAATAATATCTGGTACACTGACTTGTTCACACAGTCGTGAACCACATAACGACCGAGGATCGATATTGTGTTTTCCTTTATTCCTTTACTATACCCTAACCCCATTACCTAGCGCTTGCCCCAATGATCGAGGACCGATTTTCGGACAAGCAAACAGTCCTTCGAGGATCCTTTGTTCCCTTTGTTCTCTTTGTTCTCTTTTGTGTTTCGATCCTCGATCGTAATACGATACAAGAACACACAGCTTGGCACAGTTTACATTTAAATTATCCAGACCAAAGACACTGTTGCTATATCACGTGATTCGGGGCAAGCCTTACGCTAGCAACCCCCGGCTCTGGAATGGTCTGGTGTCTTTGTGCCATTCTCACCCATTGTGAACAATGTATTGGTGCTGAGCGTCTCTAACGTAACTATGCAAGAGCTTGCCCGAATCACGTGATATACATGTAGCAACAGTATATTTGGTCTGGATAACTGTGTCAAGCTGTGTGAACAAGTCAGTGTACCAGATATTATTTAAATTCCACACGCAAATGGCCAATTGAGGACACTGTATGTACTAGTCAACAACATTGGGGCGCATTTTGGGCGGTTGGGGCGAAGGTATTTTTTTCTTCTAGTTTATCTGTCTGATTGGTTTGTCTTTCATTCTGTCTAACAGCACGGCAAAGCAGCCCTGCACCTGGCCGCAGAGAACGGACACAAGGAAGTAGCCGACATCCTCCTGTGGCACAAAGCCTTCGTCAACTCCAAGTCCAAGCTGGGCATCACGCCGCTGCACCTGGGAGCCCAGAACGGCCACAACGATCTGGTTAAGTTGCTGATCAGCACCCACAATGCTACCATCGATGCCCTCTCACTGGTACGTAGACTGGGTCACCTATTGGCAAGCGCAGCCAAGAACTGTCTTCAGTCACAGTGATGGAGGTCTCGAAACCTGGTCTCGGTCTTGAAACCGTAATCGAGACCTTTTAAAAATGTTGTTTTACTCAAAACTGTTTTATCTCAATCGATGTTTGTTTTTTATGAAGTCGGCCTGTTACACTATATGTTGGCCATGGTTCCGGTATTTAGATTTGGTAATGACTTAAACACCATACATTTGTATTCATTGTTGGTCTCGGTCTCGGAAGTTGTGGTTTCGGTCTCGGTCTAGGACTCAAAAAGTCTTGGTCTCAGAAGTGTTGGTCTCAGTCTGGAAAGCCTCGGTCTCGGAAAGCCTTGGTCTCGATCTCAAAAGTGTTGGTCTTGGTCTCAGTCTGGAAAGCCTTGGTCTCGGTCTCGGTCTCGGAAAGCCTTGGTCTCGATCTCAAAAGCGTTGGTCTCGATCTCAAAAGCGTTGGTCTTGGTCTCACTCTGGAAATCCTTGGTCTCGGTCTTGGTCTCAGAAAGCCTTGATCTCGATCTCAAAAGCGTTGGTCTTGGCCTCAGTCTGGAAAGCCTTGGTCTCGGTCTCGGTCTCGGTCTGGAAAGCCTTGGTCTTGGTCTCGGAAAGCCTTGGTCTCGATCTCAAACGTGTTGGTCTTGGTCTCAGTCTGGAAAGCCTTGGTCTCGGTCTCGGTCTCGGAAAGCCTTGGTCTTGGTCTCGGTCTGGAAAGCCTTGGTCTCGGTCCCGGTTTCGGAAAGCCTTGGTCTCGATCTCAAAATCGTTGGTCTTGATCTCAAAAGCGTTGGTCTTGGTCTCACTCTGGAAATCCTTGGTCTTGGTCTCGGAAAGCCTTGATCTCGATCTCAAAAGCGTTGGTCTCGGCCTCGGTCTCGGTCTGGAAAGCCTTGGTCTTGGTCTCGGAAAGCCTTGGTCTCGATCTCAAAAGCGCTGGTCTTGGTCTCGGTCTCGGTCTGGAAATCCTTGGTCTCGGTCTCGGAAAGCCTTGGTCTCGCTCTCGGAAAGCCTTGGTCTCGCTCTCGGAAAGCCTTGGTCTCGATCTCAAAAGCGTTGGTCTCGATCTCAAAAGCGTTGGTCTTGGTCTCACTCTTGAAATCCTTGGTCTCGGTCTCGGTCTCGGAAAGCCTTAATCTCGATCTCAAAAGCGTTGGTCTTGGCCTCAGTCTGGAAAGCCTTGGTCTCGGTCTCGGTCTCGGAAAGCCTTGGTCTTGGTCTCGGTCTGGAAAGCCTTGGTCTCGGTCTCGGTCTCGGAAAGCCTTGGTCTCAGTCTCGGTCTGGAAAGCCTTGGTCTTGGTCTCGGAAAGCCTTGGTCTCAATCTCAAAAGCGCTGGTCTTGGTCTCAGTCTGGAAATCCTTGGTCTCGGTCTCGGAAAGCCTTGGTCTCGCTCTCGGAAAGCCTTGGTCTCGATCTCAAAAGCGTTGGTCTCGATCTCAAAAGCGTTGGTCTTGGTCTCACTCTGGAAATCCTTGGTCTTGGTCTCGGTCTCGGAAAGCCTTGATCTCGATCTCAAAAGCGTTGGTCTTGGCCTCAGTCTGGAAAGCCTTGGTCTCGGTCTCGGTCTCGGTCTGGAAAGCCTTGGTCTTGGTCTCGGAAAGCCTTTGTCTCGATCTCAAAAGCGCTGGTCTTGGTCTCAGTCTGGAAATCCTTGGTCTCGGTCTCGGAAAGCCTTGGTCTCGCTCTCGGAAAGCCTTGGTCTCGCTCTCGGAAAGCCTTGGTCTCGATCTCAAAAGCGTTGGTCTCGATCTCAAAAGCGTTGGTCTTGGTCTCACTCTTGAAATCCTTGGTCTCGGTCTCGGTCTCGGAAAGCCTTAATCTCGATCTCAAAAGCGTTGGTCTTGGCCTCAGTCTGGAAAGCCTTGGTCTCGGTCTCGGTCTTGGTCTCGGAAAGCCTTTGTCTCGATCTCAAAAGCGCTGGTCTTGGTCTCAGTCTGGAAAGCCTTGGTCTCGGTCTGGAAAGCCTTGGTCTTGGTCTCGGTCTCGGAAAGCCTTGATCTCGATCTCAAACGTGTTGGTCTTGGTCTCAGTCTGGTAAGCCTTGGTCTCGGAAAGCCTTGGTCTCAATCTCAAAAGCCTTGGTCTTGGTCTCATTCTAGAAAGCCATGGTCTCGGTCTCGGACAGCCTTGGTCTCGATCTCGGTCTCGAAAGCCTTGGTCTCGATCTTGGTCTTGGTCTCTACCTCGATTACAACATTGGTTAAGCGTTTTGACAACCTCAGTTGTGCTGTGATCACACGTGACTGTTCCGACTAAAGTTGAACCGAGGATCAGGGTCGGTCGGCACACGAAATTAAATATGGCGGGAAGGTGAACACGTTGTAAAACTTTTCGAATGTAAATTGTTCTTCAGTTTTCGATTGTTGAGTTGTGTTAACAAAAATATACCGTTGAAAATTATGGTGGTGCAGAGAAAATAGTGAAAATAAATTAATGTTTTTCAACTTCAAACTCGTTGAAACAGAAAAGAGAATTATGTTGTCTGCTCAGTGTTTGCCATTCATAAATACTTTCGGCAAGAAAGTCAAAACAAGTAAATAGAAAAATTACTTGTTTCTAATAATTTTTGTTCAACAATTTAGCCAGCGGACGATTGTGCACAGCACAGTAATTTGCAAAGAAGCATTTACCTGTTTAGACGAAGCCCCTAAATTACTGACCTTTCAAAAAACTTGTTCATTTGTAGGCCAAGAGGACACCTCTTCACATGGCGGCGCAGTGCGGTCAACAAGAAGTCTGCGAGACCATGCTGAAGTTGAAAGCCGATTCCAACGCTACTGATATGGTAGGTTGGGACAAGCATTGTTGGAAATTGGCGAGGCGTTCTGGCAAAATTAGACTAAACTGGGCACAAGGCTAACAGGGGGGGGGGGGGGGGGAAACTGCAAGATAGTGAATAGTTGGAGATTTTTTTCATTTTCAGATTTATTGATATCTGTTATCTTTGGAATGCCTACTAACTGTATTTTGTTAGGAAATAGTATAGGAGCCGTGTAATAAAAGTGTTTTTAAAGGAAAACAAGTGACATTTTTCAATATGACTTGTACAAAACTCAAAACTTCAAAGGCCTTTTACTCAACTTTTAATTTTTGCGACATGTTGATAAATGCGAACGTTAAACAGCCATTACTTGTTAATAGAATGTCCGATTGAAGTGCAAGAAACAGCATTGTAAGGAGAATTGTATCCTCTTTTCTAATACCTGAGAACCTTCATTTCCACCTCTACCCAGTTCCTTTTCAACGTCTCTTTAACCCTTCTATGGTTTTACCTTTCAAAACCTTTCAAAATCTGCTTACTTGACAAAATGGCTATAAAAAAGTATGAACCTTTCAAAACGCTCCAGAATTTGTTGCTACTGCACTACTACACCTTTCAATACCTTTTGAAAGGTATTTTTTTCTCACACCAGTTTGTTCAGAAAGTTGTTTTACCTTATAAAATCTTTCATAGGTTTCTTTTGTCAGACAGTTTTCTCGCCTTTCAAAACATTTCAGTCCAAGAAACTTGAAAGGTATTTTTTTTTTCACACCAGTTTGTTCAGAGAGTTGTTTTACCTTTCAAAATCTTTCATAGGTCCCCTTTGTCAGACAGTTTTCTCACCTTTCAAAACCTTTCAGTCCAGGAAACTTGAAAGGTTTTGAAAGGTCAGACCATTCTATGGTATCTGCACTACCGGTATATATAGGAGGGTTAACGTTATCATTTTCATCATTCATTCATTTTATCGGCTTCTAGTCCTCACTCATCATTCTGTTGTTGAATGTCATTCATATCAAATTAACAGTTGAAACAAATTTAATCTTTAAAAAGTTGTAATTTTGTTTGTGAATTTATTAACTCACTAGTCTATTTACTGCCCTAAACTTGGCCTAGATTGTGGCTTGGCAAGCCTGGCCTTTGGGCAAAGTATGAACTGAATTGACATCTAAATCTTGCTAAACTGTTAAAGGGTACCTGAAATTCAAAACTTTATTATGGCGAAATATACGCTTTAATAACGCTGAATACTTAACAACTGCAAAAACTTCATATTTGTTTATGTTTGCTCATTAATCGTGACCCTAAAATGAAAAGCAATATGTGTACACAATACACACACTCGTGCGCGCATGTCGCGATCGATCAACAACCGGCTAGGCTGTCCATGGTATAGCCAAGCTATGTTCTTACCGTGACGTCATCTTTTGTGGGCGGGGCAAGAAGCATATTGCTTTTAAATTTTAGGGTCACCATTAATGAGCAAACATAAACAAATAGGAATTGAATTGCCATATTAAAGTTTTGAATTTCAGGTACCCTTTAATATCATTTGTATCTTGCATACAATTTCTCCATTAAAAACTAGCACTCACTTTAGTCTTCTATTGCTCAATAATAATATTACAGTACACTCTTTTTGCTTACATAAAGGGCATCTTTTTTATATTATTTCATCCATGTCCTTTCCATTATTTCATCCATGCCCTTCCATTATCTCATCCATGCCCTTCCATTATTTCATTTGATGCCCTTCCATTATTTTATCCATGCCCTTCCATTCTTTCATCCATGCCCTTCCATTATTTCATCCATGCCCTTCCATTATTTCATTCATGCCCTTCCATTATTTCATCCATGCCCTTCCATTATTTCATTCATGCCCTTCCATTATTTCATCCATGCCCTTCCATTATTTCATCCACACCCTTTCATTATCTCATCCATGCCCTTCCATTATTTCATCCATGACCTTCCATTATTTCATCCATGTCCTTCTATTGTTTCATCCACGCCCTTCCATTATTTCATCCACGCCCTTCCATTATCTCATCCATGCCCTTCCATTATTTCATTTGATGCCCTTCCATTATTTTATCCATGCCCTTCCATTCTTTCATCCATGCCCTTCCATTATTTCATCCATGCCCTTCCATTATTTCATTCATGCCCTTCCATTATTTCATCCATGACCTTCCATTATTTCATCCATGCCCTTCCATTCTTTCATCCATGCCCTTCCATTATTTCATTTGATGCCCTTCCATTATTTTATCCATGCCCTTCCATTCTTTCATCCATGCCCTTCCATTATTTCATCCATGCCCTTCCATTATTTTATCCATGCCCTTCCATTCTTTCATCCATGCCCTTCCATTATTTCATCCATGCCCTTCCATTATTTCATTCATGCCCTTCCATTCTTTCATCCATGCCCTTCCATTCTTTCATCCATGCCCTTCCATTCTTTCATCCATGACCTTCCATTATTTCATCCATGCCCTTCCATTCTTTCATCCATGCCCTTCCATTATTTCATTTGATGCCCTTCCATTATTTTATCCATGCCCTTCCATTCTTTCATCCATGCCCTTCCATTATTTCATCCATGCCCTTCCATTATTTTATCCATGCCCTTCCATTCTTTCATCCATGCCCTTCCATTATTTCATCCATGCCCTTCCATTATTTCATTCATGCCCTTCCATTCTTTCATCCATGCCCTTCCATTCTTTCATCCATGCCCTTCTATTGTTTCATCCATGTCCTTCCATTATTTCATCCATGACCTTCCATTATTTCATCCACACCCTTTCATTATTTCATCCATGTCCTTCTATTGTTTCATCCACGCCCTTCCATTATTTCATCCACGCCCTTCCATTATTTCATCCACGCCCTTCTATTGTTTCATCCATGTCCTTCCATTATTTCATCCACGCCCTTCCATTGTTTCATCCACGCCCTTCTATTGTTTCATCCATGACCTTCCATTATTTCATCCATGCCCTTCTATTATTTCATCCATGCCCTTCCATTATTTCATTCACGTCCTTCCATCATTTCATCCACGCCCTTTCATTATTTCATCCACACCCTTTCATTATTTCATCCACACCCTTTCATTATTTCATCCACACCCTTCTATTGTTTCATCCACGCCCTTCCATTATTTCATTCACGTCCTTCCATTATTTCATCCATGTCGTTTCCATTATTTATCACTAGACGGTGATTGATGATGTAAGTATAGCCATGGCAACCACTCATCCTCGTTTTGCATTTTTCTGTTTTTGTTTTCAAGTCTGCTTGATAAATCTGTTTGATTTTCGTCACTTTTTCTTTCTTTTTTCGTTGAAATCTTCCCACTCCAGAAATGTGAATTCCTGTTATGATAAGCGGAATGATAATTCTTGTTATGATAACCAGAATGTTTGAATGATTGAATGCCCAGCATGGCATGTCATTAATTACATGTACCTGTGTATTTTTAATTATTTTATTAAGAATTCAAGAAAAGTATTTTTGTTTACTCCCAGCTTTCTTTATAAATCCCCTCTGAATGGTACCTAATTTTTATTTCCCATATTTCCAAGATTTGTGTGTCACCTAAACAAAGTTTTAGGGGCACTATAAACAGTCCTAAATTCTGTACGCATGACCGTATGTAGGTTAATGTTTCAGGTTAAAGGCCTATTTACACACGCGCGCGGTAATGAAAAGCGGTAACAGAAAGCGGCATGCTGTGCGATATTTGACATATACACACGAGCGGAAAACCGTTCGGCATTTATGTTATGATGACGTCGACATTCCACAAAAACAATGGCGCCCTGCAGTAAGAATAGAAGACACGACGAGAAAGCTCTGCTTACCAAATTCCCCGTGGCTTGACACGAAATACGGGTATTGCCAATCGTGATGTCATACCCAGCGAGAATGCTGATTGGTCAGAACACGCAGTCTCAGCGCGGTGTACTTGGAAAATTGCTCTGGTTTCTAAACTCGGCAGTTTTTCGTCCGACCGCGCGGTTCTTCCGCTCTTAATGTGAACTACCCCATACAAAAAATCACGTATTCTATATTTTTGACCGCGAGGTATTTCGTTACCGCGCGCGTGTGTAAATGAGCCTTAAGTGTCGGAATACACAATTCTTCATCTGGGGTCAAAGATCATGTAGGGGTCATTAGAGGTTCATTGTTCATATTTATGTTAAAGTTTCAGATCAAGTTTTTGAGAAAAAATATATATATAACTTCTCCATGCTTTCATGGATTTTGATGAAACTTGGAAGATAAAATTCTTCATCGGATTACTGAGGTCAAAGGTCTTGTAGGAGTCATTTAAGGTCGTCGTTCAAACATGCACACAATTTGGCTTTTTTTCAGTGCATTAAAACATAGGAATCGAATGTGGGAAAAATGCGACACTCGCGATGGATCACTTGTTAGTATTGTGACCTTTGGGCATGATCTCGAGCAACATCACGCACTCGATATTGCGGCTGCTGACTAGCACCCTCGGAGAAGGAATTGTCAACACAGGGCTTGGAAAACTCCGTTGGTAGAGCAACCGGAAAGGCAATCTGGAGCAAGTTCGGGCGCGAACTATAGTTAACCATAGTTCGACCAACGTCACTCAAACGCAGAATGATTGGACTATCTAGTCGACTATTTGGAACCAGACTCCGGGGCACGATTGCCGCTGGTTGACAATAGCCTTTTTCCATAAGAAAACATGGAGAGAACCAGTGACGGAGAAAATATGACTGCAGTTAGTAGTTGATCGGACGGAAGGAAAGGCAGTAGCGTTAAGTAAAAATCTGGCAGGCATAATGTTATTGTTTTCTTGTTTTGGGACCAACATGACTAACGTTATGACTTATTCTACTTGTATGCGTGGGAAAATAGTACCAATACCCATCTTATTCATGTCGCAAATGTAAACAAAGCGGTTGCCATCTTTTCAACAATAGTTTGACTAGAGCCGTTCGAGAGAACTGCATTTGAGCATGCGCATTGGTAAAGCAGAGACTGAATAATGGTTGACTATAGTTCGCGCCCGAACTTGCTCCTAGATGTCACAAGTTCGGATCCCATTTCCAATCAGCTCCTCTTTTCAACCTACAGATTAACTGTGATTGTAATTCTTGTGGTTTATGAATGAAGCACCCTCTGATTGTTCATCTCAGAGCCTTGCGGCATGCAGAATGGATTTTTTGTGACCATTTTTGTGGACATTTGTGACCCATTTGTGTCGGAAAATGACTTTTTGAGATATCTACATAGTAAGATTGGACATTCCATAAGCTTTCTAATGATATCCATCCCAGGTCTGTAGCTCAAGAGTTATTGGCTATATATCAAAAAGTCATTTTCCAACTTATTCCTGATTTTGATGTGCTGGGTCACATTTGTTAGAATGAAAAATAACAGTACCCATTACAAAAAACGTGTCTCATCTCTGTTAACAAAATGTGCTTGATATTTTTGCAAAATAGTATACACATATGGACTGGCAATGAGGGCACTAGAGCACGTCTATTCCCCCGAGGGACTGTGAGTAACCAGAAGGGGGACCTACATGTATTTCCCGAGGCCGAAAGAAATAGGTCTTCCTTCTGGTCACTCACAGTCCCGAGGGGGGATAGACGTGCTCTAGTACCTGAATCATGCCAGTCCATATGTGTTTTATAACACACCTCGGTTCAAAATATGACAGAAGTATCGTGATCCGATCCAGACGCCGCCATTTTTCATATTAAGATGAGCCTGGCAAACCTCTTGAGGGCGCTGTAACCAGTCAATTTTAAGTCTGTTGCCCGCTTCGGGAACTATTTCCCGCAAATTCACGGTGGCGCAAATGTCATGCACTTTAGCCTATATTAGTTAACCCCGCGTGACCGTGTTTCAGCCAACCAGAATACAGAACTAGCAAGAGGTGTGTTATAATACAATTTACTTAATACTATAACCGATTTGTTACCTTTTTGTGTTGATCCAAGATTGGAATAATTGTTTTTGTTTGGTTGTTATTTTGTGGGCAGCATGGGCAAACACCGTTGCATCTGGCGGCCAAGAACGACCATGCGGAGATCGTCAAGTTGTTTATCAAGCACAAGCCGGAGCTAGTCACCATGGCCAACTCGGTAAGTTTTGAACTTTGAAGCCAGTCCACGTGTACAACCCACCTTATAATGCATGAACAATGTGATACGCTTGCCACTGCTGGCTACCTTTGCGCAAGCGGGAAAGACTTTTTGCCGCCAACATTGTTTTGTTTTACGCAAATTGCCTGTCACAAGGACAAAGGCCACTCGAGGTGTGGGCTACTAGAGGAAAGTGTGGAAGAACCAGCCCCTCACACTGAAACAAGACAATCTGATCTCTTCACAGTATGAATAGGGTTGGGGTGGGTAACTAGTCCATTGCAATCCATTAATAATGCCTCTACCCATATTATGTGTAGAAGTGCCGTAGCCTAGGCTGGGTTCGAACCCACAACCTGCAGAATTACCCGCAGACTCACAAATTCAACAATAAAAGTTTGGTCCCGGTTAAAATATTTGAAAAAAAAATATTTTGGCAACAATTTTTCATTGCATTTTAGGTCAGCATGTTTGCAGGGTCTAGCTAACTAACCCTGAAAGAAACGTTTCCGTGACTTGAACACATGCCTCTTTCCATTTTAGATTTTCGACAGAAGTTAAATAAGCACTGTATACTCGGTGCTACCTGAGACCTTTATTGGGTAGGACTCGAACCCACAACCTGCTAATTACTAGTGCAGACATGTTAACAAGTTAATCCGCAATCTTTGTTTTCTTTGTTGACGTCTCAAGGATGGATCTACATGTGGGCACATTGCTGCATCCAAGGGTAGCGTCTCTGTCATCAAGGAACTGTTAAGATTCAACAAGATTGGAGTCTGCACGACCAAAAACAAGGTAACCTTTGAAGTGCAGTCAATCACCAGTTTGTATCAGGGTCTTCAGGGATGTAGTCGAGTCCATCACAAGTTCATTACAAGTCCCTGCAAGTCCATCACAAATCCGTCACAAGTCCCTGCAAGTCCATTACAAGCCCTCCAGTTCCAATTCAAATCACAAGCTATTCAAATGAGCTTTGACAGAAGCATTCCTTTGTCATTGTTCAACCAGTTACTTGTGACTGCCTTTATGAAAAGACTTGTGATTGGCTTCACGAAAGGACTTGTGAACGGACTTGCAGGGACTCGACTACAACCCTGGTTTGTATTAACCCTAACTCCCCTAGTGTACTTTACTAGGTACCATACGCATCCTGGCAAATCCCAACATCATATGGCAAACTGTACACACAAACTGTTGGACTCCAATTCTAGAGGTACATGTATGCCTCATAACCTAGTCTGTAGAGGGGTCCAGTGCCCATCTTAACAGATCCGAACAAAACCTGATGTTGGAGTTTGACTGGATGGGGATTGTTTAGTGTTAACGTCAGTTTTTATTGGCATAATTCTAAATTCCATTTAATTGCTTAGACGCTTAGTGGTGGTGGAAGCACAACAGGCACCAGAATGTGGCTGGAGTTTCCGCAGTTAGGAGCCTAAACTCGCCTTAAGCCTAAAAGCCGTGTTCCCATTGCACTTTTTTGTTTGTTAACGTACCACAACTGTTCTGTAGAATGACAAAATCTAATGGGACTGCAGGGTAGACTAACGTCCCAATCAACCTACCGCGACGGTGACGTAAAACAAACATGCCAAAAGTGGCCGCGGAAAGTTATCAGCGCCAGCAATGTGTGACATTCTGCCAGCTGAACAAGGCCAATAAACATTTTGTTTCAGTAAAACAGTCCTAGTGGCAGCGTACGGTAAAATTACGCAAAGGCATGTCGCGGTAAGTTTCCACGAGGCCGCAGAAGAAAGTCCAATGGGAACACGGCTTAAGATGAGACAACGCTAGGGATTCGAAAAGGCCCATAGTTTCAAATCAGTCACTGTATATATTACACCTCTATTCCTCTGGCTTGCACATACTGATCTGGCTTCTTATTGGTTGCCTTGTAGACCAATGACTCGACGGCATTGCATCTGGCGGCCGCCGGGGGTCACAAAGAGGTCGTGTCTGTTCTGATTGATAACGGAGCTTCAGCAACTGAGGAGAACGCTGTAAGTACCATGTGATATTTACTGGATACATGAATGTTGAAAACAAACGGCTTTTTACTTTAGTTTTTCTGGAAACAAACCATCAGTTCTGTGCAACATTATCTTCTGTCAATAAACCTCAGATGTACCAGTAATGACGTCATGGCTTGGTTTACATATGCACTTTCCTATGGGAGCGAAGTCAGGATGCCAGACGTAGTAGGGACAGACTTGTTAATTTGTCTTGGGCTTATTACTAGCCCCCGTATTGTCCATTATCTTAAAATAAGGAAAAATGCAAAAGAGTGAATAAGTCAGTTCGGTATTCCAACTGCGCATGTGCACAACAAGATTCCACAATTTTTTCTCTTGGGTTAAATGCAAAAAAGATAAATGCACACAAGGTTTTGGGGGAAGTGATAACTGAATCCGTATTCTGTGTAATTGTTCGTGCAGTTGGAAAAGTTTGGACCAACAAAACACCTGTTACACAGCAAGACCAACACGTTACTTAAAAACACGACGATCTCTGTCAATTTGCTGGTACCCGCTATGCTTTAGCACGCATACGATGAAATGTTTATCTCGGAAGAGAAATTGTCAAATCTTTGTGTGCACATACGCAGTTTGAATACCGAACTGGCTTATAGAGTAGTGAAATGAACTGTACGCGGAAGTTAGGGTAATAATGCGCTGTGCTTATATAGCACTTTATCACCAACAGTATCAAAGTGCTTCACATGATTACCCCGGTCATTGGGTCCATGAAACATTCCAAATACCTTCTCAGCTCCCTGGGGAGTTTACAGCTCGATGCTGCCATTTCGGCGCAAAGCAGCAAAATAAACCACAATAACCATCTCTGCCCTCACAGGTACCCATTTATTCCTGGGTGGAGAGAAGCAATGAGTGACCAAGTCCCTTGCTCATGTAGGTTGGTATACACCGCCAATCGTGGATTGGGCATTGTCCGACCGTCTTCCCTTCTTTTGTTTGTACTCTAACGTTTTCGGATGACCTCCATAGGATTTGTACACAATTTGGAATCGTGGACGTTTTGTCAATCGTGGACGTACCCAATTCTTTTGTCTGACGACCACGATTGGTGGTCGATACATACGCAAGGGAACATGCACCGTAGTCCCAGGCCAGATCCAATACCACAACCCGCAGCTTTACCTATGGATTACAATTTCAATGCTCCAGACCATGAGGCCATGGCACTCCACATGTTTGTCTTGTTGTCATTTTGAATGTTGATTTGCAGGATGGTATGACGGCCATTCACCTGGCTGCCAAGAACGGCAACGTGACCGTCTTGGAGGCTCTCAAGGGCAAGGTGTCGTGGAAAGCCCCCAGCGTCAAGACGGGACTGACGGCGTTGCATATCGCGGCTCACTACGGACAGTGTGACTTCGTGCGGGAGATGCTGACCAAAGTACCGGCGACGGTCCGGAGCGAGCCACCTGCCTCCATGCCGGGGGATCTCAAGGAGATCTCTGTCCACGATGTAAGTCTGTCTTCCTTTATCTAAGGGTGTGTTCGTTTAGCTCACCTGGGTTAATAGCCAAGGGTTGTTTGATTAGCTCTGACGTCGTACTTGGGGCTCCCCCGGAAAAACTTAACGTAAATGCACGTCCTTCGACTCGCACTGGTTAACCAGTTCGCGCCGGGATTATTTTAACATCACCGAGCCGAGGGGCGGGATTATTTTTAACGAAACTCGATCCGAAGCGTGTTCAGGCCGATAGTGCCGGGAAGCACACCTACGCATTTCCGGCCTTGCTCGCTGCTGACAGACATTTCCGAACTTGAACTTGGCGTGTTTATGCGTCATCCGTTTTGAATTTGGGGAAAACTTTGCGTTTATATACGTCATCCGGCGCGAACTGGTTAAACAAGGGTTAACAATGAGCACGAGAGCAATGATGACATTATTAGGCAAAGTAGGTTCAAAGATTCTTGTTTTTGTTTGTTTCACTTTCAGCATGGCTTGACGCCGCTTCACCTCGCTTCGCAATCTGGCCACGAAGGTCTCGTTAGACTACTGCTGAATTTCCCTGGTGTCCAACCAGATTTACCCACGCAGGAACTGGTATGTACACAGAATCAACTCTGCTGGCTGGTACTCTGGAAAGAACTTGACAGGCTTTCTACTTTTTTTTAATAGAAATTCCTACTATTTTCTACAAGTTGTCCCGCAACTCCGAAAAAAGTCTTGTTGTACATTTGTTTATATTAAACAGTCTTGCACAAACTGTCGTATGTAGATCACACAATGAAAGGCTTTGGCACAAGAATACTGCAACTGTACTGTGCCCGCAAAAGCTCTACTTTCATCTTAATTTTGTCCTAAAAAATTGTCCTCAAAAATCCTTTTTCCTGGTTCTGCTTGAAAGCCCGACATGAATTTACAGCTCAGCTTATACTTTTATCCCGTTCGCAATTTTGCTCAACTGCTATGAAAACAAAATCTCTTGGCAAATTAACATTGTGAGCAAAAAAACCCAGTTTAGAACCAGTTACAAAACATGACGCTTTTTACTTTCTGAACTTATAGCTTATTTGAAGTAACTTGATATCTTTAAACAATGTATTAAATCTTCTGACACTTTGAAAAAGAGAAACTAATTGCCATTGAAAGGAGGAAGCAAATTGACGTCTCAAATCCAATCTAATTGTGGCAGCAGGTTTTGAGTAATTCATCATCATGTGTGTTGCATTGAAAGTAGTTGCTGCATTCATTCAGTCGTTCACAGCAGGTTGTTTAGGTGATTATAGGGACTATTATAGGGACTTTTATCTTGCCTGAACAAGGGAGAAGTGTTTACTCACTGGGGTTGAAAAGGATTTGTCAAGCCAGCTAGATTCTTTAATGGCTTTTCGTAATGATCAGTGTAGACTATTTTTTGTTGTAGAGGAATTTGCGATCGAATATTTCCCAATTCAAACTTGTTTTTTTCCAGGGCACAATACCACTGCACCTGGCTGCCCAAAGCGGCCACACGGCTGTCGCGGGCCTCCTCCTTAGCAAATCCACCATGCAGCTGCACGTCAAGGACAAGCGAGGGCGCACTGGGCTCCACCTAGCCGCCGCTAACGGACACTACAGCATGGTGTCGTTACTGCTTGGACAGGGCTCGGACATCAACGCATTTGACAACGTAGGTTTTTAAAAGAAAAATAAATTAGACATGAAAAAGAAGTCACAGGTACCTCTCCATCAACACTAGTCTTGGCCCAAGACGTCGGTGGTCGATAGTGATCGTTTTTGACACTGTACTTTATGCGCACTAACATCTTGGAAAACCTGCGCAAATGGAGCGTGACTTTTTCATGCACTTTTGACTATACGTGTATCTTTGAATATGCATAGTGGCTTCAACACATTCATCAGTTGCGCGAGCCTGCGTTGCATATCTGATTACTGCTGCTTCACAGTTGAATTTTGTGCGTGCGCGATGATACTATAAACTGTCAAAACGAGCAACTTTAAACACAACTTGGTGATTGTGCTGCGATTGCTAATCGGCTCCAAAGAAACGCCTGCGAAGAGATAAAGAAAAAGTTAAACCGCTGGTGCAGGTTTGCCAAGACGATAGTATGAGTGGGGAGCTGGTCTAATCATGTCGTCAGCAGGCGCACTGTTCAAAAATATTGTATGCGACGCTTACTGTCGTGTTGGCCCAAGACGACTTCAACACTAGCTGTTTGACTATGAAATTAATTATCCTAATTAGATAAAGCTTAAGGAATTGCGTTTATTGTACACTAAATTCACAGCCATCTTTTCTTTCTTTTTTATTCCTCTGAAGAATGGCTGGACGCCACTCCATTTCGCTGCCAAGGCTGGTTTTCTGGACGTTGTCAAACTCTTGGTGGAAAGAGGGGCCTCTCCGAAGTTTGAGACCAAGGTAAGCTTTGATCCTCTTTTGATCGGGGTTGATGAGAGTTGTTAAGAGGCAAGTTAGACTGGAACCCCAGACCATTAGGATTGTAATTCCAGTGCTCCAGCAACCGTCCAAGCAAATGTCTCAGAGACGCATATTTGGAAATGTCCACAAATGGTACGGGAATGGTACGCGCAAGTGTTCGAACGACGCATGCGTGGGCGCTACTATTGGTCTGTTCAGTGCCTGAAACGCGAAGAGCTGCATTCCACTGGATAAGAACCTGCCATGAACGCAGATTGTAGTCGCAATTCTAATTGTGAATTGAAATCAAAACCTTAGAATATTGTTTTCTCATAATGCGCAGCATTCACAGAGCTAAAACCTTCATCAGGTCGTTTGTCAAGCACTTTTCTTTATATAATTGAGCACTTTGGCTAATTCAATCAATAAAATGCATGTCTAACATATATGTGACCGGCTCCACTATAAACAAGCCTTCGATTAAGCGGGCGCAGGGCGCAAATTTGCGCTCATAAAACCACCAATTGCGCCCATAATCATCTAAAACTAGACGGCAAGGCGCAAGTGTTTTCCGTAAAATTGCGCCCATAAATTATTAGGACAGGAAGTCTATTTCCCCACAAATGTTGATACACATTATTTCAGAAAGGCAAGCGTCTTTTATGTTCATTGCGTGCCGATAAATTGTTAGAAAACATCTGGGTAAAACGTCTTTACCGACAATTTCCCGATGTCTAGATAGCAGCCTAACGGATGATTGTGCTTTCTTTGTAGTCATTGTGATACAAAAATGCCTTTGAAGTCTATTTACCGACAATTCTGACAGCTGCTATAACTTGCGGCTGACATTGTATCCGTTTTGTTACAGTTGTCCTTTGAGTAAGTTTTTCCGAGGTTTACTTTTTGGAAAATCGGTGCTGAATTAATTCACGATCCCACAGACCCGTACCTGGAATGTGGTTTTGAAACCTGATACTGCAGGAGAGGTATTTGGTTCTATTGTATCAACTCTGCGGCCAGCCAGGCAGGCTTTTTTGCTACATTTCATGTCGGCTCACTCAAAGGATTTAGTTCATTGAACCTTTTTTATTTTGGAAAAAGACGTGCCGCTGTAGACATGCAATTATGGGGAGCGGCAAGTCAATTTATTTACAAACATTTATTACAAGCTGAGAGTAAACTCCAGGCAATACGGGATCGCTGTTGACAATCTGGCTCTTGTTGTTTTTTTTTCACTGGACCGCCAGACTACTTAGAAAAGGGTGGTTTTGACTAGACCGCGGCTGTTTTGAGTGACTATAATTTGTTTGCGTAGGCCCTTGCATTTGTTTAGTTGGGGAATGCAGGCGTAATTGGTAGTCCTTTTGACTCATTATCTGTTTAAAAATAATTGCCCCTGCTTCTTCAGGAATTGCCCCTTGCTCTGGTAAATCCCCGTAAGCAAGGCGCAACTTTTAAAAATAAATTGCCCCTTGCTCCTGGCTGCTTAATCTAAGGCTTGACTATAAAGGGTATTCAGTCACGCTGTGCATTATCATGTAATGGCCCGCTCAACCTCTAATAGAGGGTAAAACATTTTGTCCAAATGTGATTTGAATTTTTTTTTGTCAAGAATGACATCTTTAATATCTACAGTTTCGGGTTTCATTTACAGAAATGTTGATTTTGATGAATGAAGTGGGAAAAAAGGGCCAACTATATTTAAAGCCCGTTTTCTCTGTATTTTGAAAGAAAGTAATCGATATACCAAATGAAAGCTGGCGTTGTTTGGCGTTCCATCCATGTTTATGTAACTCAATTAATTTGTGTGACATACCATCTTTTGTGGAGCGGGTCACAAATTCTCTTTAATATCTTTATCTTTAAAAGGTCTTTTTTTTGGGGGGTGTGATTTTTTTTTTATCAGGATGGAAAAGTAGCCATTTGCTACGCATCGATGGCCAATCATCTTGCTGTACTTAGTTACCTGATGAAAAGAGACCACAACACGCAACACCTCATGGAGGACAGAAAGGTAAGAAGATGACAATTATCGACGAGGGTTGGTAAAGACCACTAGGAGTCAGGTAGAGGACTAAAAAAAACCAATCCGCATATTGGCCCAGGCCGGATTCGAACCCGGTGACACAGCGGTGGAAGGCGATGAAAGAACGCCAGTCTGACTCCCCATGATGATCTTTACGCTGACAAGGAGAGCGTAAACGATAAATTCCACTGGCAGTTGCTGAAAGAAACAATAATGCAATGTGTTATTTTTGTTACGTACTTGATTGAAGCTAGAAGCGGAAACATGAGAAATGATGCACTTGGACTATAGTTATGCTTGGAGTTTTTCCTCAACATTCTCAGGAAAAAAAAAATGGCTGTTCTTAGCCATTGTTATGTGTGTTATGCACTTGCTGTATTTCAATTTTTTGTTCTCATTTTGTCTAAGTACATTTTGTATTCAGGCTTCTCTGGGTTATAAAATACAAAATTGAAAGTTGCATATTATTTGCATTCTGCATTTTTGTAACTAACGCTCGGTTCAGACAGGCGTTCCACAGTCCCGCCGAACCAAATGAGTGAATTGAGTCCGACGTCTGAAACGAATAAGGGCGACAAGGCGCGCCAGACGGCGAACGATCGACTGCTGGAGTTGTTAGAGCGACTCAGAAGAGACTTTATCTCAATTTGGTTCGGCGCGACTGTGGAACGCCTGTCTGAACCGAGCGTTAAATTGGCATTTTAATTTAGATTATTAAATTTTACTGTCAATTTTGTTTGAGATTATAAATGAAGTACGTAAACCGCCTAAAATATAAAACAATTTGTAATGTAATTTTTAATTGTTGAGAGTTAAAATCGAAAAAGAGTAATTATAACACTTTGAAACGTGAAGGTGTATTACTGTTTAGTTGAATTTGCTCTATTGTAAAACCTTTAATAACTGCTAAAAGGAAACTTGTAATGCATGAAATAAATTCCCAAACCATAGTATTATTGGCGAGTTACACTAGTTAGGACTGTGTTTAAAGTTATTTTCCGACAAGGATCATAGGGCTACTGACCGGAAAGTTCTCAGGGGTAAAACAAATCTCCAAACTTTTTAAAAATCATGCATAGGAATACGGTACCTACCCTGCAGTCCGTGGTTCCACCCCAATTTATGGGAGGGGAACCTATGTCCAAATTTGTTAAAATTTAAAGTTTGGAGATAGTCTATATTTTAACAATAGTTTAAAACCCCTCCTTGGGGCCGGACCCCAACCCTAGGCCCAAGTCCTTCCTCCTGTACCCGGATCTGTCCTGAGAAAGTACCCGTCCACTCTTGAACCCAGAACCTTTTGCACTGCAGTCTCTGGGCTCAACCTTGTTAGTCTTGATGACACCGCCTGGGCTTGAACCCCAAACCTTCCGCACTGCAGTCCTGGGCTCATCCCACTGAGCTACTGGCTCTTGAAACAAATCTGTTCTGATGTTATATATAAACCAAATAAGTTAAGAGGGCCTAATATCCTGGCAAGGAATAAATCTGAAACAGATGACAAATAGAAGAAAAAATTGAAGTTAATAATTTCCTAGTTGGATGTTAAGCCCATGTGGTTGAATAGTCCGAAGACGATTCATCCAAACTTTCTCCCGGCTGAGGCGGACTGACTCTTTCCGGTGGCCAAGTGATTCTATGCCCTGAAGAATCATATCGGAAATGCAATGGTTACGGTGGTTAAAGTGATGTCCGACAGGGGTATCCAGTTTCTTGGTGTTGACAGTCGATCGATGACCGTAGAAACGCTTTTTTTAGGGCATTTTTGGTCTCTCCAACATACTGAACTCCACAAAACCTGCAAGAGATGAGATATATGACATTAGATTTACTGCAAGTGATGTTACCAATAATTCGATGAGTGGTACCAGAAGAGTGGCCAGAAAAGGAGTCAGACTCCTGGATGTGGATCTGGAACTGCACTTGAAAGTTCCGTGCTGGATGGGAGGAGATGCATCCAAGCTGGGAACTTCGGCTCAAACAATGAGGTCTCGTAGATTACGAGGGCGTCTATAAGCCAATACAGGGCTGTCGGGGATAGCATGGACAAGGCGATCTGAAGTGTGGAGAATGTGATGGCTGTCGTTAGTGATTTTGCAAAGGAAAGGGAGACTGGGGTGAAAGGTAGATACCAGGGGGGTCATGGGTTTGGCATTAGCCTGGGGGGCCTTTACCTTTAGAGCCAAATATAGCTTTGGCTCTGGCAATGGCACGTTGAACTTGGCGGGAGCTGTGACCCCTGGCAACCAAGTTGTTCTTCAGTATCTGTGAATGGCGGGAAAAATCATAGTCGTTAGAACAAATCCTTTTGAGTCTGAGGGCATGACTAAATGCTATACCAGTCTTACAATACCTTAGATTGAAATAATGCCTTAGTAAATTACCATTTCATAGATATACATCATATGCAAATAGACAGAG
Source organism: Crossaster papposus (assembly GCA_037893245.1). Taxonomy (NCBI): domain Eukaryota; kingdom Metazoa; phylum Echinodermata; class Asteroidea; order Velatida; family Solasteridae; genus Crossaster; species Crossaster papposus. The sequence goes on from JBAIAA010000152.1 coordinate 1,544,873, forward strand.
ATTTGTTTAAAAAGATTGTCAACAAAACAAACCTTACATGCATATGCTAATGAACATTAGAAACTATACATAATATTACTTAATTCAAATGTTAATTCAGAAAATACTGAAAATTGTTCACATAAAATTCAGAAAGGGGCGTCTGGATATAGGTTCACTTTACATACACATACTACCGGTATGTACATGTTGAGGCGATGGAAACATTATTTCTATTACCTTTGTGCATGTTTTATTTAAACAATTCACCGTGTCTTTCTATATATTTTTGAAAATCAAATGATAGTTGTATTGTCTTTCAAAAAATGACTATGGACACCAGCTAAAATATTTGTTTTAATGTCGCACTTTGCTAAGCTAACTGACATAATAGCTCGGAAAAATCCAAGCAGAATTGTGTCGCTCATGCACGTACTTGTATGACGCTGCATGCATAATCGTCGACTCGTTGGTCAAGTTTCTGTTACGTCACATAATTATGCATGCAACGCCACACGCGCATGCAAATGCGACACAATTCTCCTCAGAATTGTACTGAGGGATTTTGTTAGTTAGCCAAGACGTCCTATTCGAAGTTCATGGCGCGGTCTACGGCGTACTTTAGAGGGCACCTGCATCGGCGGCCTACGCGCGCGGCATACCGTGATTAGGACGTCTTGCAACCAAGACTATCTTTTAGTAGGCCTTATTAATTGTAAAAAGAAATTGAACATATTTTGCTTTAGGCTGCTTTTCAATTTTTGTTATTTTTTTTCTTCGTAAGAGTCTTGTACCTTGGATTTTGCCATATGTAACAGTTTGATTGTCCATCATGTCTCGCACAGCTCCCTCCATAATGTCTTGTTGGGTCTGGCCCATAAAAGTTTGGCATTTATGGTTCCGTGGGCATCTTGATTGCTGTAGAGGAACGAAAAGACACATCTATTAAAAGGGTTGTTTAAAAGGAAGATGAGTAAAACACAGGAACAGCCAACATTCTATGTTTTGCTCATTTAACCAGTTCGCGCCGGGAGTATTTTAACATCACCAACCGAGGTACGGGATTATTTTTAACGAAACTCGATCCGAGGCGGGTTCAGGACGATAGTACCGGGAAGCACACCCATGCATTTCCGGCCTTGCTCGCTGCTGACAGACATTTCTGGCCTCGCTCGCTGCTGACAAACATTTCTAGCCTTGCTCGTGACGTGTTTATGCGCCATGTTTTGAATCTGGGCAAAACTTTGCGTGTATACATCCTCCGGCGCGAACTGGTTAAAAAGTCACAACAGATCTAGGTCTACATTTGCAGTTGGCAGACGGCAAACTTTATGGTGCACACAGAGTTTGAAAAGAGATACGAAAATTCATCCAAAAGGCACTTCATTGTATAATCATTATGTTGTAACATGTTCCAAGTGGCCCATGTGACATTTGTAAGTTTACCACGCAAAACAGGGACTATAATAACATGTTAACGTTTATCTAGGTTAACGTACTAGAGCCCAAAATACTCAGGAACCAGTCATGTTTAATAACACCGGCCTAAATTCATAAACGGTGATTTTCCTGTGATCACGAATAACTAGCCTAAACCGTGTATAAACAGGTGATGATCGAGCATACAAATCTAGGCCCAAATTCATGGTTAGCGACACCTGTCTAAGTATTACAAAAGGAATTGTAATCGTCTGAAGGGGCTTGTTTATCTCGTGTACAAGTTACAAATTCTCTGTTGGCTTGCTTGTAATTGTGTGAACGGACGTATGGCCATGGAATTGACTTTATGAAACGTGTAGATACATGCACTCTGTAAATTCAACTTATCTTTTGCTCCTTGTTTCTTTCTTTTTGTTTTGCCTCCAGTTTGTCTTTGATTTAATGGTCTGTGGTCGTTATAACAACAATGAATCCATTCAGGATTTCATCCTTCGGTCACCAGCACCCATCGACACAGCGGCCAAACTCTCTAAGCACTTTCGCCTGCAGTCGACCCGCGAGAAGGAACGAGCCCGGGACCTGATCGAGGCCGGCAAATTCTGCGAGTGCATGGCAGTTGATCTACTGTCGGTGTCGGCAAGCACGAGCAGTGCGGGCCACTTGCTGCGATCCGTAGACAGCCGCGGCATCACGTTGCTTGACATTTTGATTGAATGCGAGGAGAAAGAGGTTGTAGCCCATCCTTCAGTCCAGCGATACCTCTCCGATCTTTGGATGGGCAATCTGACCTGGGCCTCTTGGAAGATTTTCCTCCTGTTCATCATCTTCATCATCTTGCCTCCGGTGTGGGTGGCCTTGTCTTTGCCGCTCAAATATCGCTTCAACAAACTCCCCATCATCAAGTTCATGGGTTACTTGGTCTCCCACATCTATTTCATCGTCTTGCTGAGCCTGACAACAGTCATCACTCCATTCATCGAGGAGTTCATCCGGACCAAGTCGCTGATACCAACCTGGTACGAGTGGCTCTTGCTGGTCTGGTTGACCGGGCTTTTAGTGTCGGAAATAACCAATTCCGACAACAGACAGGGTCTGGGTTGGATCCGCGTGGTCACCCTTGCGTTCTCATCCATAGCCTGCCTCTTGCACGTCTTGGCCTTACCGTTTGGTGACGAGATTCGACTGTATATGTTCTATGCTCGCAACCAATTCTTTGCCTGGTGTCTGCTCTTCACCTTTGTCAGTTTACTCGAGTTCCTCTCCTTTCACCACCTCTTTGGCCCCTGGGCGATCATCATCGGTGACCTCATGAAAGATTTAGTCCGGTTTATGGTCATCCTTCTCATTTTCCTTGTCGGATTCATGCTGCACCTCTCCGCTGTCTACCAGCCGGTCTACGAAAAGACTGAAGAGACCTTTAATAGTACGACCACCATCCAAACCCCCGTTGATACCTTCGTCATTCTCTTCTTCTCCCTTTTTGGACTCGTGGAACCCGGCGATCTGCCTGGTACGGTACGCAGTCCCCCCTTCACAATTATATTGGTCAAGTTTGTCTTTGGCACGTATCTGATCGTCACCCTCATCGTGCTCATCAATCTCCTCATTGCGATGATGAGTGACACCTATCAACGCATCCAGGCGCAGTCGGACAAAGAGTGGAAGTTTGGCCGAGCTAAGCTGATCCGTCAGATGAACAAGTCGTCTGCCACTCCCACCCCTCTCAACCTCTTAACTAAGCTGCTTATGTACTGCAAGGCAGGTTACAAACACAAAGGTTTGTAGTCGGTTATTTACATCAAAAAATTATCCGATCCACAAAAGTAGCCAAATTTCTCTGCCTCTCCAAAATGCAACATATTCACTTCCATGAGGCCTGGAAAACTGACATTTTCAAACAGTGTTTTATTTTGTGCACTTACTTTCTGCGTTCTTAGGATGAGACAGCTCAATAGATAAGAAACAGCTTCAGTTGTGCAAAGATAGTACTGACTACTTTGGGGAATCGCCAACACAGGGCTAGATAGCTTAGTTAGTATAGCACCGGAACAGCATACCAGAGGTCACTGGTTCAGGGTTCACTCCAGTCAATTTCTAGTTATAATTGTAGGAGACATCAATCAAACAGCTGCTCACGGTTAGTTGTGAAATGTCTACTTTACAAATGCAAAATCTTCTTTTGGCCTGACAACTTTGTACACTAACTTTTGCCTTTTAGGTAAGGTGTGTAGCGCCCAAGCCAGAGACTACATCAATGAGAATGAGGAGATGGATGCCATATCCGACGCTAGATCCCACGATATGCTTGGTCATCAATCTCACTGGCTGAGAAATGTCGGCCGTCGCAACACCCAGGTGGCTCCAGATGGCAAGTTAAACCACAAAACTCAATATTATATAATATTCATAAATACCTGGGACAGTTTAGGCATTCCTATTGGTCGAGAGCCCGTCATGTGGCCGGTATTAAACGGACGATAAAGACATGGCTGGAAGTGTTTAAAACCAGCTGGCAACAAAGCGATGTCGCATTATACCCGTCCTCAGGGCTCACTTTGTTTCCAACTGTACCTCGTCTCCAATAGTAAGAGTGGACCAGTGTTGGGCGCGTACAGCTCGACACCCTGGGAACGAAGTTGCCAATGGCAGAAATAGTCTGGTTCATAGTAAATACGCTTTATTGCATGTATTGTGTAGGGCGACAGAGGCGGAAACATGTCATTTGACACGCACAGAATGGCGAAACACCCAAATTTACTTGCAACAATTTTCCAGGATTTTCGGGGCTTTTTTTGCTGAATTTTACAAAAAAGATATTTATGAATGGGAATAAATGTGTGTTCGAGAGGTTTTACTCACTCTGTTTGATACCGCTTGGAGTCTGGGTGCTGATAATTACCATAGCCGAAGGGGAGGGTAATTATCAGCACCCAGACTCCAAGCGGTATTAAACAGAGTGATTAAAACCTCTCGAAACACACATTTATTCCCTTAATAATTTGGGAGGTTAATCATCCTTACTCGCAGCTGGGCTTTTGAATTGCAAAGACCGCGGCTATATGGTCGAGTCGATGGCACGTAGCGGCTTCCACTGGCAGCTGGCCATATGACCCAAATCTGACCACAGATCACAGCCAAAGGCTGTGCATTTGAGTTGGCACTCATAGCTCTGTAGGTTTCTCAGTAAAATCTATTATTACGTTACCTGTTCTTTTAGGTGGCTTCATGCGAGTTGGCAACGGGACTGGACCCATGCGGATCGAAGAGGTCCTCGACTGGGACAAGGTGGTGAGACGATACCTGGTCATCAAAGGCTTGGAAGAAGAACCTAACCTGAGCGAGGATCTGGGAGCGGATGATCTGAATGGAAACGATAACGGTAACGCCATGCAGAATACGAGCAACAACAAGGCTGATGGTGCCAAGAACCATGTAGTGTAACTGTGAAGACGAATGGGTTTGTAGCCAAAATATGTACCCATCTGTTTAATATGGTGTTTGCCAAACTGTAGCTTGTTCTCTAGCTGCAGCTATAAAAGCTAACAAGACAGATGGAGCCAAGACCCTAACTCCTTAGCTTGAATGCAAAGATGGATGGTGTCAATGTGTACACTGCTGGTTAATTAACCCTAACCCTGCCAGATCCAGCACAGTGCATCTGTGGTGACTGCTTGACCTTGCTGGACTCTGCACACAAGTCAATGTGACAAAGTATGCAATCTGTTGCGTCTGGCAGGGTTTTTAGCCAAAATACCCTGGAGGGTTAGGGTTAAAGTGTGTTTACTAAACAGTGGCCAGCCCCCATCTGTGGATTCATCTTGAAGGAACATTTTTAAACCCGTAAACCATTCGTCTGTGTTACCCCTCCAACCAAATCCCCAACAGGACCCTATAACATGACCCCAAAAAACATGCTACACTTTATGTCAAGTCCGAAATGGGTACTTAATTTACTGTAGATGATATAGAATTATTACTGATAAGTTTTGATGTTATATTTGCATAAGGACATAAATATATAAATGACGAATTTTGGGTGTTCTTTTTTTGTTTTAAGTACTAATTTATAAGTACTTAATAATATTAATACAAGTACTTAATTGTCTTGATCACTGGTTCTCACTGACATATACTTTTTGCATTTGGGAAATTGAAGCGCTCAGTGTATTTGAATACTAGCTTAAAGTGCTCAAATACAACGAGGTCCTAAAAATACTTGGGTACTACAGTATGTACCAACTTGATGAAAAGCTTTTTAGGACCAGATTGAATTCATTTTTAGAAAAGAAAATCACCTTGATTAAAACTAAAACACTTTGAGAGTTGGACTATGTTCAAGTGCCAAGTGTACGTGTATTTGGATGCTAATTAAAAGTACATAGTACAGTCGGGACTACTTCTGTAACCAACCAGTTAAACAGGTTTTTCCAGGACCAAATTTAATTCACTTTTCCGAAACAAAATCACCTTGATTATGGAGGTAGCATACAACATTTGCTTTCGCTGTAAATTAAACAAAAATTGATGGGCTAGGGGATTAGAATATTACAACAAATAATGCTAAACTCACCTGTTCAAAGTTATGTGTTTATACATCCTGGGAAAAAAAACAAGAGAACAAAATGAAAAATGCTGTTCTTGTAGTCTGGTTTCCAGACCCTACTTAAGACAGAACATCATTAGGTTTAGAGAACCATACTTACTGGCTAGCACTTGTACACATTCACAGATGTGAACTAACTTAATTTGATGAATTCAATAAATTTCATATTAATTCAGTTTATTTATTGAAAACCTTGAGAGTGGTATTTTAGTGTGCTATTCAACATTTATATCAACATCATTCCATCCATAATTTTCGAGCCAGCAAAACATATTTCTTGCCTTTATGGATATAGTAGCTCGTAACTGTAGCAAGAATGTGTATTTTGGGGGGATAATGTAATTTGTCATAATCAACTTTGAATATTAAAACATATTACGCTGCAAATTTACCCAGCGTTTACACAAGTATTCAGCATTATTTACCTTCATCATCGGAACAATTCTGGCTGCATTTCATAATTTCTCTGCAATAAGAAGTTTTGTTCAAGTTAATCTATAGAATTTTTAAAGTTGGAATAAAAACTAGAACTATGTCTGTTCGATCAACAGAACACAGGGCTTTTCCACACTTTCTATTTTTTTAAATAATTATTTCAGAAACTGAACCGTTGTACATGTACTATAAAACCATTCAAAACCCTTAAAACGAATTTAACATAATTTAAAGACTGATAACAACGAGTTTAAACGAAGTAATATGATTTTAAATGAAGTAATTATGACGTCACTTCAACTTTCATCTATAACATATAACCATAACTAAATATAAATATTTCAAGGTCCTTGAAGATGACGTTATGCCCTATGATGACATCAACATGACCACAAACATTTGTTTATGGTGTAAATCAAGAGTTTCTTTTGTTTGTACTTGGTTTTGTACACGAGACTCAATCGAGGACTTCCTAACCCCCGATTCACTGCCGTGGGTTCAGGGATGTGTCCTCCATTTACACCATAAACAAATCTACACTTGTCAAGTAACACTTTTGCAATGTGGCCCTAGTCTGTTTCGAGTTTGGAGTCAATAGGATAAAAGAAAAAGCAAACATTTAATGGATTTGTTATTTTTGTTTAGTTCATACAAAATTAACCAATGACGTCACTTTGTATTTTGCATATCAGTAGCAATATCTTGCCATCCACCAAGGTTTGACCTTCCCTTATATGCGCAATATATCGGTCACGGTTGTTGTTTTTTCAGCAATTTTTGAAGGTCTTTTCATTGTAACTTCCGGTATAATGACGTCATTAATATTTCTCCCCCTCAACATGTTCAACCATTATAAAGTGATTTCAGCAAACTTCGCCACACGAATAAAATAATTGTTAATTTTAAACATGTTTAAACCTGCCGCTAGAGGGCGCTTTACCATTATATAACGTCACCGGTAATTATTTTGTAAAGTACAACCTAGCCAGAGACTGACATCATTTTTCACTTGTAAGTTACAAGGCACTTTAGGTTTGGATTGGGAGGAAAGGGTCACGTGATTTTACGCATGCGAGATAAAATGATAATCCAGGATTATTCTATCAATTTCCACAAACTTCAAGTTCTGGTCTTTCACGTTTCATTTTGTATTGAATTCCAAAGATTAAATCTATTACAACTTTAAGATGATGTCACATGTCATGTGATGATGTCATCATGACGTCTACTATGCAGACCATCTTTGCTATGGCCTTTGCCGATGCCAAGTTTCAAAGCAATGCGACTATGTTTTATGCCTAAAGTGCCAGCCGGAATGAAACATGCACAAAGTCTATGGCATTTGGGATAGAACAAACAAGAAAAAACAAAAGAAAATCATACAGTTGCTAAAATTTGTTACAAAACAATCTTATTTTTGACAATCCGAAATGTAATATCTTTTTTAAATGAGCTATTTTATACCTCGGCTATCTATTTTAAGTGTGTTCAGACTATTTTTAATTTACCTCAAAATTACTTTCAGAAAGTCTCACTGATCAATACGAGTATTCAAAATTTATCAAACTGGAAGTTTTCTTCGTAGCTCAGCAGTGCCAAGAAAATGAAAAATTGTTAGTCAGTTATCTCAAATTGCAAATGTACTCTAGAACTAAATTTACAAAATGTAAGTACAACTGTAAAGAAATCTGTCTTTTTGTTTTTATAACTGTAAATGAAATATATTTTAAACCGATATTTACATGCATGTATATTATAATGTACAATAGACTAAAATACCAAAACTGACTATTTTGTATGTATTAATACTTCTGTAAAGACACACCAATATTTATTACCAGGAAAAAAAAGTACTTTGTTTTTAAACGTTGACTGTTGCTAATTGTGGAGGTATTCAGAGATTTTGACAGTATTAGTGGTTTCGCGTTCAGCATTGTTGTTAATTGTTTTCATACATATAATTTGTGACTACATGTACATCTGATTATTGAAGCTGGTCCTGTCCCCATTTAGGAATGGCTAAAACTTTCTAGAGTATATGTGACCCAGCACGAGTAAATGAGACACTTCGCAGCAAAAATAAAAATTGAGATTTTGATTTTATCATTTAAAGCTTGTTTAGCTTTAAATGATGAAATCAAAATTTCAATTGTCTCATTTACTCGTGCTGGGTCACATAAGCTGTGGTAGTAACATAATGGTAAAAAACAAAACACACTTTTATTTGCCATTTACATGGAGACTTGATTTCCCATGTCTCATGAACATAATAAGCAGTGAACATGTGGTGTTTAGGAGTTTGGCCAAGGTTTTCTAAAACTACGGAAGGAACAAAACACATGCTCAAACCGACGAAAGCGTCATGAGCTTTTATTTTCTAACTCCAGGTGGAATACCGTGGAATAGCCTTGAGAACAGGGAGTCAGAATTTGCTAAGCATGGACAATTTTGACTAAGCACAAACAGTTGACCAGCCAAAATGCCATGTGATGCCACTTGCCTGTAGCTGGTGCCCCGTCGATTCTCGCTGAGCATTAACATTTTCTGCATAATAACTCTGTTTAAGTTGGGCCCAGCCATTATAATTGTGCTTTCTGGTAGAGGGCTAAAACGTGTATACAAAAACACGAGAATGAAGAAAATTGTTTTTTTTTTTATTTGTAGTTCGCACCTTTTTATGTTTATTATTATAAGTATTGTTTGTTAATAGTAAAACACATCATGTTTATTTATCATGGTGTTTAGTTGATAACCTTCGACAAAGGTGAATAATGTGTAATAATTTTAATTTGTATTTAATCTCAATTGGAAATGTAAATTCACGGCATGCTTTAAACAAAAACCACGGAAAGTAATCTTGAAACATTTGAATAAATAGCATAATAAAATGTAGCTGGAATTTGTAAATGAATTTAAAAGTCTCACCTTGCGTTCTTGTATGGCTATCTTCTGATGATGTAATTCTAAAAGCAAGGCTAATTTACCCCTTAAAATTATTAATTTGTTCAAAAAGTCACATTTTGGCCATTTTTGAAGAAAAAAACAAGGCTTATTAATTTATTCAAAAAGCCCAATTTTGGCCATTTTGAAGAAAAAACCAAGGCTAACCCCTTACAATTATTAATTTATTTAAAAAGCCAAATTTTGGACATTTTGAAGAAAAAAACAAGGCTAACCCCTTACAATTATTAATTTATTCAAAAAGCCCAATTTTGGCCATTTTGAAGAAAAAACCAAGGCTAACCCCTTACAATTATTAATTTATTCAAAAAGCCCAATTTTGGCCATTTTGAAGAAAAAAGCAAGGCTAACCTCTTACAATTATTAATTTATTCAAAAAGCCCAATTTTGGCCATTTTGAAGAAAAAAGCAAGGCTAACCCCTTACAATTATTAATTTATTAAAAGAGCCCAATTTCGGCCATTTTGAAGAAAAAAGCAAGGCTAACCCCTTACAATTATTAATTTATTCAGAAAGATCAATTTTGGCCATTTTGAAAAAAAAACAAGGCTAACCCCTTACAATTATTAATTTATTCAAAAAGCCCAATTTTGGCCATTTTGAAGAAAAAAACAAGGCTAACCCCTTACAATTATTAATTTATTCAAAAAGCCAAATTTTGGCCATTTTGAAGAAAAAAGCAAGGCTAACCCCTTACAATTATTAATTTATTCAAAAAGCCAAATTTTGGTCATTTTGAAGAAAAAAACAAGGCTAACCCCTTACAATTATGAATGTATTCAAAAAGTCACATTTTGGCCATTTTGAAGAAAAAAAGCAAGGCTAACCCCTTGCAATTATTAATTTATTAAAAAAAAACAATTTTGGCCATTTTGAAGAAAAAACCAAGGCTAACCCCTTACAATTATTAATTTATTCAAAAAGTCACATTTTGGCCATTTTGAAGAAAAAAGCAAGGCTAACCCCTTGCAATTATTAATTTATTCAAAAAGTCACATTTTGGCCATTTTTGGAAAAAAACCAAGGCTAACCCCTTACAATTATTAATTTATTCAAAAAGCCCAATTTTGGCCATTTTGAAGAAAAAAGCAAGGCTAACCCCTTACAATTATTAATTTATTCAGAAAGATCAATTTTGGCCAATTTGAAGAAAAAATCAAGGCTAACCCCTTACAATTATTAATTTATTTAAAAAGTCACATTTTGGACATTTTGAAGAAAAAAGCAAGGCTAACCCCTTACAATTATTAATTGATTCAAAAAGCCAAATTTTGGCCATTTTGAAGAAAAAAGCAAGGCTAACCCCTTACAATTATTAATTTATTCAAAAAGCCCAATTTTGGTCATTTTGAAGAAAAAAACAAGGCTAACCCCTTACAATTATGAATGTATTCAAAAAGTCACATTTTGGCCATTTTGAAAAAAAAAAGCAAGGCTAACCCCTTGCAATTATTAATTTATTCAAAAACTCACATTTTGGCCATTTTGAAGAAAAAAGCAAGGCTAACCCCTTACAATTATTAATTTATTCAAAAAGCCCAATTTTGGCCATTTTGAAGAAAAAACCAAGGCTAACCCCTTACAATTATTAATTTATTCAAAAAGTCACATTTTGGCCAATTTCAAAAAAAAAGCAAGGCTAACCCCTTACAATTATTAATTTATTAAAAAAGCCCAATTTTGGCCATTTTGAAGAAAAAATCAAGGCTAACCCCTTACAATTATTAATTGATTAAAAAAGCCCAATTTTGGCCATTTTGAAGAAAAAACCAAGGCTAACCCCTTACAATTATTAATTTATTCAGAAAGATCAATTTTGGCCAATTTTAAGAAAAAAGCAAGGCTAACCCCTTACAATTATTAATTTATTAAAAGAGCCCAATTTTGGCCATTTTGAAGAAAAAAGCAAGGCTAACCCCTTACAATTATTAATTTATTCAGAAAGATCAATTTTGGCCATTTAAAAAAAAGCAAGGCTAACCTCTTACAAATATTTGTTTGTTCAAAAAGTCAAATTTTCGCCAATTTGAAGGAAAAAGCAAGGCTAACCCCTTACAATTATTAATCTGTTCAAAATTTGTCATGTTGGTCAAAAAGGCCAATTATAAGAACAAAGCAAGGCTAACCCCTTACAATTATTTATTTGTTCAAAAATTCAAATTTTGGCCAATTATAGGAAAAAAGCAAGGCTAACCCCTCACATTTATTAATTTGTTCAACAATTCCAAATTTGGCCAATTATAGGAAAAAAGCAAGGCTAACCCCTTACAATTATTAACTTGTTCAAAAAGTCAATTTTTTTTCAATTTAAAGAAAAAAGCAAAGCTAACCCCTTACAATTATTATTTTGTTCAAAAAGTCCCATTGTTGCCTGTAAAACACAATGAAATATTAATTAGATTACCTGTATGCTTGGCTTGGTATTAGGTGGAGGGGCGAACAGCACAAATTGCCAGGCGAAAAGTTCACAGTTCTATTCCAAAATGTGATGCGTCGAGGGCGACCATGACTCCTGGCCCGCGGCGACAGAAATAAAAATGGCGGCAAAAGGAGCTCCTCTCGTTTGCTGGACAGCACGACCAACATGCCGTGTTCAATGAGCTGTCAAGCACGTCGGACGACACACCCATATCGATATCCGGCGACTCAGAATATAAGTCCAAAAATGTCCGACAAAGTCGCCAAAGTCCAGCCGGACCAAGCAGCACAAGGTGCCGTCTACTTTGCCGAGCCTGGTCAGCGGACTCGACGTACTCCCGGTCTCGGGTACGGTCATCTGGCGCGTGCCCCAGGGAAACCTCCCTCAAACAAGCCGGCATGTGGGCACAATCTAGCCCCACAAATTGGGTTGTAATTAGCTCTAATTTGCCATTGTCTTTATCTTGACAATAAACAAATTATACAGCCTCTTTGACAACCGTGAAGCAAGTAGCTCTCGTGGTCCTTATAGTCCGATGGCAAAGGATGAAAAACACGCCCAAAAATATGCCCCAAATTCCGTTGTATCCTGGGACGCCGATGCACATTCCACATGCCACACGCGTGTCGTAAATTCCAGAATTCTGGCAACTTGGGCTGTTTTCCAAACCTCTGACTTTGGCTTCGATCCGGCTCCAGCCCATTGCTAAACTGCATGAATAAAGCCTTGACGTCTTGACGAAGCTGGGGTTTAGAAATTGGCCTTGGTCGTTTCAAAGTGTTTTGCATGCCGGTCAACCATAGGGTCAACTAACTGCTCAATCCAGGGGCCAATTTCACGGAGCTGCTAAGCACAAACATTTGCTTGGCACAAAAAAGTCTTGCTCATTAAAAACAAGTTATCAGCCAAAATTTTACGTGTTTTTCATGCTAAGCAAAACACCAGCTGATTATCAATCAAAAACAATAAAGATCAAGTGAAAATTTGGTCTGTAACCTGGTTTTTACCAAGGACAAATGTTCATGCTAAGCAAATTTGTGTGCTTAGCAGCTCCGTGAAATTGGCCCCTGATGAATAAAGTTAAGGCGTTTTGCAAGAAAACAAATACAATTTTTAGCTGGAAAAGGGTTTACCTTTAATAAGGGAAGAAACATGTGGCAATTGGCCTAGAATGAGACCGTTTTAAACATACTTAATTGAACACCAGCCAACCACATTTGTATTCTCATTCATAAATACTTTCAATCAACAAGTCAAAATGTTTACAATTTTCTAACGAATTTTACCTCGTGTTTTAAGGAACACCCCAGCTATTTTAATGGTATGTGCCTTTTCTTGCGCGTCCCTTATACGGAGATAGACGCGCGCGTTCCACCTGCTGCTCGGTGCGTTACGTATTCATGAGAAAGCCATTTTTGTCGTGTCCCCTGAATTTGTTTTATAAATTGTGAACTGTTAAATGGGATGGTGCCAGACTATTTTTGCATTCTAGCCTCACTTTCATTTTTTTTAAATGTGGCTCAAAACATTAAGAGATGTTTAATCACAAATTTTAGATTATTCAGAGATATTAGTCGAGAGCCCGTCACATGATCGGTATTAAACGAAAGACAAAGACCGGTTCGGTCCGAATGGCAAGTCTCAGGTCGTGTCCGAAACGAGTGTCTAGAGAGCTAGCAGCGGTTCCTAACCTTTTTAGCCCCACGACCCCATCAGACATTCTTGGTCAGTGTTGTGACTCCCAAAACAAAAAAATTAAAGAAACAAAAAACAGCCCGGTTTATTAAAACACGTCGGTCAATACTCAATGGGATTGCTGTTATGACCCCTTCACGACCATCTTGAAAACCCCAAACGACGCCCATGGGGTCACGACCCCCAGGTTGAGAAACGCTGGTCTCGAGCTACGGTCTCCGTAGGCACCATAGGCAAATGTAATTCGGAAGCGGCTTCGACAGAGCCTACGGCTAGTTATTGCGCCCTCAGGCGATGCTTGATTTTTTGTTTGCAAAATTATGACGTAAGAATTTACAATTATCGTCTGCTGGATGTTACGCAATGTTTTAACCCAAGGGGTCAACTTTATTTAACTTCTAAACCACGATTTTTCTCAAAATTTCCACTGGCAGAGTAAACTTTACATTTATTTTTGTAATTTTTTTTTTACAATTACAAGGGGTTACCTTACAAGGTTTTTTTTAACTAAAACTTGCTTAAAAAATATAACACACAAGGGGTTAAGCCTTACCTTAATAAAACAAAATTCACAAATTTTAGGTTCTCCATCTCCAAACAAAACCTTACATTTTCACCAAAAAATTCTGCAAAATTACACTGGCAAAGGGTTAGCCTTACATGAAAACTTTCCACTACATAAATGGGGAAAATATCAAATTTCAAATTAAGGACCGACATGAATAATGTATTAGAGTTTGCAAAGTATTTTTCCCGCCGAAAATTCACAAGGTTAAGGGTTAACCTTAATACTCTTTAAACCAACCAAAAGGTATTTTCACCCTTTCAATAAAAGACTGCGTTACCACATTTTACCATTCCACCAAATATTTCTTTTAACCTGAAAATCACTGCCACAAAAAAAGATAACCATGTACACACAAAAATGCCAAAAAACACAGATTTGTGTAGATTCAAGTAGGATAGTTTTATTGGGCTTTTTATTTTTTATTTTAATGTTTCACAAAATTTGAACAATCACAAAATAACCCACTTACATTATTTTTCTTCATTATGAACACAGCAACACATTTATAAATTCACATTACTTGTGGTGTAACTGTTACCTATTCCCAACTATTGCATAATAAAACCGGCGTCATATGAAATTTGGACCGATGAATTTTGGTCTCTAGCTTCCGAGTCTCTCACAATGTACCCGTCAGTCCGAGCTGCGACTTTTTCCACATTTTTCTTACGAGTCCAAATTTAATGCTACACCGGTGCACACTGGCAGATGATGGCCACCTGAGGGCACTGTTTCAACACCAAGCAGATTAGTTGGCTTGAGATTTTAAAGTCAGAGAATTAATCCCAAAAGCAATTTTTGAAATCTTGTTGATGAATAAACAGCGCACTCTAAGTGTTTCAGAACCACATTCTGCCACAAAATCTTCACCTAGCAAAGATTCAGACAATACAAATGTTCAAAACTGAACTCCCTCTCCCCACTTTCATACAGTCACCAATAGACCATATGCGTAGCAGCCATCTTAGAGGGCAATGCCTTTGCTTGTCATTGAACCTGTGCATTCACTGTACACAATATGCCCTCTAAGATGGCCGCTCTGCATAAGGTCTATATCACCGACTTTCCAGCTAAGCTGACAGCAGCTTTTACAAAATGCCCACAAATTTAGGCTTTTGAATCACAAAACCTGTTATCGCTTTTTAATATAGAAATCAAGAAAATGCAATTAACTGAAAATGTCTAGTTGGATCAAAAATTTATATTTTGCGTCCGTGTATTTTATTGATTACTGTAGACATATACATGTTAATGGAATTTTAAATTTGGTGTACATGTATAGAATAGGGCAACCAATGGTTGACTGTTATTGTTAATACCTAGCCAGTAGAGGTGTAAATATAGCACTTTCTCACGATACGAATCACGATACTTGGGTGGCGATGTGATATGTATCACTATATGTATCGTACAATAAAAAAAACAAATTTGTACTTTCAAATTCAAGTTTTATTTCCACAAAAAATGAAAATAAATGCATGCATGTATACTTTCTGTGGCAATGAAATTATGCTCCATTTCTAAATATGTAAATGGACAGCTACACTGATGACAATTGTTTTCTGAAATATCGTTGTGCAAAAAAACCTGTATTTTATGGCTCATTTAGCCTATATCAGGCCTCTATGTATCGTGATACACAATTTTGTATCACGATGCCATATCGTGAGATTTTAGTATCGCGATTATCGATGCATCGGCGAATTATTACACCCCTATTAGCCAGTAAAAAACTGTTTCCAAAGTACAGTTAATCAACAGAAAATGTTAGATAGTCTGAATAAGGCATGTGTCCATGGCATAAAAGCAAAACTTTTGCCATCTTTACTGCCCTTGGATACATTTGTGGAACAATATCACACTTTTTGGGTGTTTTTTTGTGTGCTTTTTAATTATTTCAGACATTATGTACCCAAGATTGAAGGCGTGCTGGGGATTTACTTTAACTGTCTGTTTTGTTTTAATAAAAAATCCATCTACCATAAACAAAAGGTGCCTTTAAACAAAATTAGAAAACAAAAAAAAATGGTTAAGAAGTGCTACAATTTTACTAATCAATAGACCGATTGCGCCCTCTAAGTCACGTGACCTATAGTGGGTATCAAACATCTACAAACACGGCGTCCTCCATAGCAAAGTGCCGTTGTTGCAAAGTACATGATGATTGTTGCATTTGTTTCTTCGATCGAGGCTTTTCTTTCTCGAAATCTCTAAAGAATATTCCGGAGTTTGTACCCGAGACCTTACCGGAATGGCTGAATAAAGCCAGTAAGGACAGTTCCAGCAAGTATTGAAAATTTTACAAGGAACGTTATGTTCACAATGTGGTACTGGCACGGAACGTTGGGACTAGCACTAGCAATTTCGAGAAAGAAAAACCTCGATCGAAAAAACAAATGCAACAATCATCATGTACTTTGCAACAACGGCACTTTGCTATGGAGGACGCCATGTTTGTTGATGTTTGATACCCACTATAGGTCACGTGACTTAGTTAGAGGGCGCAATTAGTCTATTTGTTTCTTCTGACATCTAGTTCGCAAGCCTGAAAAACCAACAATCTTTTTTTCGTTTAGTGATTGAAAGCAAGATAGATAAAACAAAAATAAACATTTCAAACGCTAAAAACTTAACCAATTTCAAATCAGCTGAACGCTGGGGATTTTGAAACTGGCAAGTCGCATGAAACTACTGAGCGAATAACAAATGAATTTGTTAATGTTTTCAAAACTACTTTTATGGCATGATATTTTAAAGCTTTTTGTTGTTGATAAATTCGGTATATAAACAAGAGATCCATGCCAGAAAATGAATAAAAAATATGGAAAAGTAAACAAAGATTTATAATTTTTCGGGTACGTTCTTGCTTGGACTACAATAAGTGTATTACAAACTTTTTCATTGCATTCTAATAAAGCCGAATTATACAAACGTTCTCTTCAAATCACCCCTCTCGTTCGAAAAAATAAACAGTACTGTTTAACATTAAAACTTCACGATTACAAGCAACGACATTAACTACAGGGCATATTAACAAACATGCTACGCATTTTTTTTTGGTTAAATAATTACAAGAAGTTTTTCCCCGTTTCACCTCAAATAGGGCGACGACAGGATGATCGTTACAATTATTGATCAATTTTATTTATTTCTTTTTTTTGGCTAAATACTACAACATCTACTCGATTAAAAAGCCTGAATTAATTATTTATAAGATATGCTGTAGTTCAACTACGTATGCCCGATCATCCGGAACATATACTGCACATATTCAGCAATTTTCTACAATAATTACGACCTCGGTTCAAAGAGAATTATCAGGTTCTTGAATTCGCTTACATTTGTTTTTCGCCGAAGCGCTTTTATCATATTTGTGTTTGTAACTACACTTCGGCATTTTGCAGTTCAGTTTATAAAGGCTACGTCTATACGCAAACTTTCCAACACGCAGAACAAATCTGAACCGAATCAGCGGTAACTATTTTAATAATGAGTAAACAAAAAAACAGTGACCGACCCTCTACTAAAGAAAAAAAAGCGAAGTATTAACAGCACAAAATGGTTTCGGGTCAAACCTAAATGTGAGATAAAACTTTTTTGTGTGTGTGTGTGTGGTAATCTGTCTCACCAACTAACCAAACAAATTTGGTAAGTTGTTGACAAGACAATCGGAACCAAATTGTTTTAAAAAGGCTAAATTCAACTGCTGTTGACCAATTCATCTTTGGTATAAACAAAAAAGAAAGAACACAAAATAATCCCATTCTACTTTTTTTTTTAACATAGCGCTCTGTATTAAAACCAACCCATACCATAAACACAATCCTTCAATGAAATAAGAAAACAATTCACTGAAAATTACCACCGCTTCAAATTGTACACACGATAAAAAAATCATTTTAATAATACAAATCACCAGATTCCCCTCATTTTGTTTTCTTCTTCAAAATGAATTACTAAAAAAAAAGAAAAAAAAAAGATAGAATAAACATATCTAAAAATCCCGGCAAGCGCCTCTTTTTTTTAAACAGTACTACAGCACAAGATATTCAGCTTGTAATAAGTGTGTATACAAGTTTTTTCTAAAGTGTCAAAAACATGACGTACTTGGTAAAAAGTGGTTTTGTTTTTCTTAGCGAGTGCAGAATGATACATCATGCTGGACTTGAATGCACCTTGAGAAAGGCGGGGGCGTCCAACTGTGTACATTCACTCGTTAGCACTGCAGGAAAAAAACAATATAAAAAAAAAGATGATGCAATTTAGATTAGTTTTACGCGAGACATAGGAGGGTGTAGCAGTAGTCTTAGTTTGCAAGAAGACCTAATCGCGGTAGGCGCGGGTAGGCCACCAATGCGGTCGCCCTCTAACGTACACCGTAGACCACGCAGTGACCTTCGCTAAGACCGTCTTGTTTACCTGCCATAATCGCTCGAAAAATTCTGAGCAGAACTGTCACATTTGCATGCGCGTGTGACATTGCTTACAAAATTACGTGACGTAACAGAAACTTGACCAACGAGTCAGCGATTATGCATGTTACGTCTAAGCCTGCAACATTTACATGGTTAACCGACCGTTCAAACGGTTACACGGTTACATTATTCCTGTTCGGTTAACTTTTTTTTTTTTTTTTTTGGATAACTGCGATTATCAACACGTACTACGCGCACACACTAAATTCCTTGATGAAGCAGCGGTAAGTAGATATGTAATGCAGGCCCATGCATTTTTTAATTTTTTTTTAAATGTTGGTTACGGTTAACCGTTAACCGATTAATGCAAAACAACGGTTACACGGTTAATTCAATAACCGCAAACTTGCAGCCTTAGTTACCTCACGCAATTATACATGCAACGTCACATGCAAATGAGACACAGTTCTGCTTGGAATTTTCTGAGCGACTAGTGTAGCAGCAACTTTCATCTTCAATACAACATTGGAGGGGGGGAGGGGGAGGGGGGGAGGGGGAGGGGGGGGAGGGGGGGTGTTGAAAGATGAAGGATTATCTCACCTTATGTTAATCTAATTCTAGGCCTCTATTCCAGGTCCCCATTGGTTTCTTCCCCTTCTTTGTGGATGACGACCTTCGTGATTTTGAAGTCTGGGTTCTCCCTCTGTTCCTCAGCGATGGCCTGGGCCAGAAGCTATCAGGGAAAACAACAAACAAAGGTTTGTTTATTTATTTGGGCCATGACATAAACACGGATGGTTCTCGAACCATGCGTCTCGCCTGCTTCCGCCATTAGGTAAAAAGAGAATGCACGAGAAAGTGTGGATTCGTAATTATGAATTCACTACGAAGCTCGAAGTGCCTAGTGAATTAGTAAATTGCGAGTGTATTCTCTGACTTAACCAGTTCGCGCCAAGATTATTTTGACATCACCGGGTTGACGCGCATTTTTAACGAAACTCGATCCGAAGCAGGTTCAGGCCGATAGTACTGGGAAGCACACCCACGCATTTTAGGCGTTGCTCGCTGCCGACAGACATTTACGGCCTTGCTCGTGGCGTGTTTATGCGCCATCCGTTTCGAGTCTGGGGAAAACTTTGCGTTTATATACGTCATCCGGCGCGAACTGGTTGAAGGTAGGATATACATTGGTAATTGCTTGAATTTGAGGTTTGTAGGTGGTGCGTTAGGAAACAATAGTCTAGAGAGTGTATAGGTATGGGGGACTAACGGAGAGTGCCATCGGTCTCATATCGTGCTGGGTATATCGAGAAATGTTATTAAAATATGTCATCTGTTTTAAATTCCGGGAAAACTTTGCGTGTATACACGTCATCCGACGCAAACTTGTTAACATTAACCAGTTCGCGCCGGATGACGAATATAAACGCAAAGATTTCCCAAGATTCAAAACGGATGACGCGTAAACACGCCACGAGCAGGGCCAGAAAATGTCCGTCAGCAGCAAGCAAGGCCAAAAATGCGTGGGTGTGCTTCCCGGTACTGGCGGCCTGAACCTGCTTCGGATCGAGTTTAGTTAAAAATAATCCTGCGCCTCGGCTCGGTGATGTTAAAATAATCCCGGCGCGAACTGATTAAAACCAAAGGACACACAATCAGACCCTCTCCCCTTCTCTCTACCCCGGGCTCACCTCATCCTTGTTGATGTCTGCATCGCCTTGGATGATAATCTTCTTCTCCACGCGGGTTTCTGTCACGTCACCCTTCACGGTCTGTTGAAGTCAAACCAAACCAGTCAAGCAGACAATCAGAGATTTTTACCAACCAAACCAATTTTTGTTAAAGTCCATTGCGATAAAATACTATTTACAGTACAACAAAACAAATAGTAACTTCTTGTCATTGTTTTCTCTCTAGAGGTTTCTTTCAGGCTTGCGAGCTACAGTGCCTGGGGCGCTTTTGAGGGATCCTCAGTTTTATTACCAGAAATAATTAATAATTTGGTGACAAAATTGGATGAACTGGAGAAAGAAATGTAATTTTGGCGGGAGGCTTATGGATATGAATGGCATATGGGGATGGGATTATGAGAATGACAACGGAAATTTGCTATCTGAAACTTAAAGCCAAATCATTTAGGCTATTGTTCAGTCATATCAGATTGATGTTGCAGATTGATGTTGCAGATATTTGTCTGCTTTTTTTCAATTTTGAGCGTAGATCCCACAAAATCAGTGTACAAATTACATTTTTTGTGCACTTTTGCTCCTAACAAGTTTAAATTAGAATCTGTTTGGTTTCCTGATAAATATTATGTTTTCAACCGGCGTCGGGCAGTTGTTCTTGTGTTGTTTTTTTGTCAATCGTCGCCCGGAAATCAGGATTTTTTTAAAATAAAATTCAATTTTTCATAACATTTACAGGATATCTAGTGCAATCATTTTGCTGGATGCCTAAAATCATTAATTACTTTCAAATAAGTAAGATATTTCTTAATAATTTGGTAGTAATTTTTGGGGGATTTCTGCAAATGGTGTACTCTACTTTTAAGTACGAAACAACAACTGAGAATATTTTGATTCCACCTGGATTGGATGCCAGTTCATCGCAGGTTACTCCTCAATTAATGCCAGTACCCATTTATACTCCTGGGTGCAAATGGCTTGCCCAGGGACACAACATATAGCCAGCAGCGGGATTGGAACCCCTGACCCTCCGATCCCGAGTCATGAGCCACACTTGTAAGCTAATAAGAAAAGTTTATTCGGTACAGTACAGACCTCTGCCATAACCACAAAAATGCAATATCACCCAGTGTAAAACAACAAACAAATCATTCAAAGTGATCCAGATTTCTGATTTGAATCCAGATCAATCTGGAAATTTAATGGAATCAGCCTTGACCCATAAAGCTATCTACCCACGATGTTTCGTCGCAATCCCTCAAGCAGTTTTTCCATAATCCTGCTAAAAGACAAACAAACAGACAGCCAAAGAGACAGACAGAGAGAAAAAACATAACCTCCGCCATCGGAGATGGGCGGAGGTAAGCTGTAAAAACCAGTGATTTGAAAGTCTGGCTCGTCTTGGTTGGCAGATGGTTACGTACCCGTGTAATGTGAGTGGTGGTGGTGGTGGTATGGCCCTCGCTTGTCAATGTCTGAGCGCTCACCAACATGCCCGAGTCGTCTAGGCTATTATCGGGCTCCTCCCGCTCGTACGTGATGGTCGTGTTCTCCGTCTGGACGTACGGCACGTCGTGGGTGAACTGAGAGTTCTCGTCGGGACCGCCTTGCTGGACGATGGTCGCTGTCTTGACGTAAGGGTCGTCACCCTCATAGGCAGTGGCTGCTACCATTTCATCATCCTCGGGTGGAGGCTGTATTAACAAAAAGCGTTCAGTTGTTGACAATGAAAAACAAATCGCTACAGAGGGGAGTTGTCATGAGCCCTCGCGAGTTAAAAAGTCAATGTTTTTTATCTTAACCCTGCCAGACGCAGTGCAGTGCAGTGCATCAAGTTTAAAAAGTCAGGTGCACTTTGATGCATTCAGCTGTCAACACCAGTGCATAAATGACCAATCCAATCCAATCCAATCCAATCCAATCCAATCCAATCCAATCCAATCCAATCCAATCCAATCCAATCCAATCCAATCCAATCCAATCCAATCCAATCCAATCCAATCCAATCCAATCTGCATTTGTAAAGCGCCAATCAATCTCGTTGCCTATTCCGAGGCGCTGCCAGGAACACCAGGGCAAAACCCCTCCTCTTAGCAACGAGTGTTGCTGGGTTCTTTTACGTGCATTACACAACACACGGGACATCCAGCTTTACGTCCCATCCGAAGGACGAAGCAATAGTGGTTTAATTGCCTTGCTTAAGGACACACGTGTCGACACCGGGACTCGAACTCACGCTCTGCGGAACAGAAAACAGGGTTCTTAACCGCCCAGCCACTACACTCCAACAATGCCAGAGATGGATTCTGCTGCGTTGGGTGACCGCAGACTCAGAAGCAGTTTGACCTTGAGATTTCTGACCTGATGGATCTCGCTGCACTGTGCAGGGTTGTCACTTTCCATGTAGAAGATGAATTGCGACATGACTTGACATGTACAGGTAATTTGTGACCGGCACTACAAAAAAGTGTATTAAGTCGCGCTGTGCACTGTAATCATGTAATGGCACGCTCAACAATGAGAGGGTAAACATTTCATCAAAATGTGATTTAAATTTGTTGTCATGTATGAAATCTTCAATACCTACAGTTTCAGGTTTCATTAAAAAAAAAATTGATTTTGATGAATAAAGTGGAAATAACTACCATTTTGTGTGCATCGTTCTGTTGTAGTACAACAGCCCCGGCTATTTCAAACCCTTTTTTCTCAGTTGTGTAATTTGAACTCCAAGGAAGTAATCAATATGTAAACACGTCATATCTCCAAAATAAGAGGGGCTATAGAGCTCTATTATATACCAAATGAAAGCTAATATGTTGTGGGCTTTTCAACCATGTACATGTATATAACTCAATTGCTTTCTTTTTTCGACATAATACACCTTTTTGTAGAGCCGGTCTCATTTGATGTCCGATAAATGCCACTACAACTCCATTCAGATGTTTATAACAACTTTCATTCTTAAGCACCGCAAAATTCAAATTTTGAGCCACACTGCAAGATATTTAAAAGCTATTGGAAAACTTTTAAATTAAAGGTCGGATACACCATTAATAATTGATTTAATTATCATGAATGAGTGGATTTAGGGGGTTGTATTTTTGTAAATATCGTTTATCTGACCAGTTTTACAATCATGGATGCCGAGAAAAGCAAGAAAAACGGCATTCGTTTTCAATTGGCATCGGGCAGTTCATGTTTTTTCTGGCGATCGTTACTTTTTCAATCATTTTGCTGGATGCCTACAATCATTATTTTACTTTAAATAAGTAAGATATTTCTTGATAGTTTGGTAGTAAGAATTTTTGATATCTGCAAATGGTGTATCCTACCTTTAAGAATGGATGTTTTGTCAATTTATGATTTAATGGTATTAAGCAGCGTGATAAAGGTTGTGAAATAAAACTAGTCATAGATTTTACCCACAATAAAAAATAAATAAAAGAGGTGATGCGCTGATGAAATTATGAATATACTTTTTTGTTACAAAAGTGAAGAGATTAGTAATCTAATTTAAATAATGGTGTTTGCAACAACAACAACAACAAAAAAATGAAAACTAGTCAAAGGCAATCAGAATAAACCACATGAAATTTATCAGACAGATATCGTCATTTAAAAAAAATCACCTGAATTTCAAAATTTGTTTCAACGAAGGTTTCCTAGACATTGGTGCCTTATACCTGAATTTGAAAATGCATTAGTACAGAAAACTCGGGGAAAAAATGAACAGGTTAGTATGAAAAAAAACGACACGAAAGGCTTGAAAGAAACATGGGTTTAGTTGCCTAACATCTAAGAAAAAACATGGGTTAGCTGCTTAACATCTAATTAGAAACATGGGTTAGCTGCCTAACATCTAATTAGAAACATGGGTTAGCTGCCTAACATCTAAGAAAAAACATGGGTTAGCTGCTTAACATATAATTAGAAACATGGGTTAGCTGCTTAACATCTACTTAGAAACATTGGCTAGCTGCTTAACATCTACTTAGAATCATGGGTTAGCTGCTTAACATCTAGGAAGAAACATGGGTTAGTGGCTTAATAATGATCTGAACCCAATGTGATGGCACTGCTATGAATTTGTCGCAAACTACGTCAATTTCCCAGAGGATTTGTTAGAATGCCAATCTCAGGATCAGAAATCTTGAAACGTACGCACAAGTGTCATGACATGTACGTCAAGAAATATGCTTAAAGGCCAGTTTACACTAGACGCAAAAGCAAACGCAAAGACAAATTACGGTAGCATCGTCGTGGCAAGTATGCACACTACAAATACACTAAAGTGGACCAAATGTCAACTCAGACAATTCGGCAGCAAATGTTTTGTGACTTCAAATTCGCTTTAAAAGGTTAGATACACCATTGGTAATTGCTTCAATGATCGCGAACGGGTGGATTTGAGAGGTTGACCTGTCCAAAGTTTTACAACCATGGATGCTGAGAAAAGCAAGAAAAACGAAATTCGGTTTCAACCGGCATTGGGCAGTGGTTTTTATGTTGTTCTTTTGTTTTTCGCGATCGCCGTCCGGCGATAGAAATAAATTTATATAAAATTCAATTTTTCGGAACAATTATAGGATATCTAGCGCAATCATTTCGCTGCGGCTGATTTCACCAATGTTAAAACCAATCTTAGGAAGAGTAACTCCACCTCAACTCGCAACAAATCCAATGCAAGTTAGGATGAGTTAGTCTTCTTAAGATTGATCTTAGACTTTCGTGAAATCGCCACCTTGATGCCTACAATCGCTATTTTCTTTCAAATAAGTAAGATACTTCTCATTAATTGTCGATATCTGCAAATGGTGTATTCTACTTTTAACATTTGTGAAACATGTTTGAGTGGTACATGTAAGAAAACAAGTTTCTGATATGTTTAACATTTGCTGCTAAAATTGGCACAGCAAAATAAACAAAAAAATGCACACTGTGAAATCACTGCAAGTCAAATGAGGCTTCAGCAAATACATTACTGTAGAAAAAGTGTACAAGAAACAAATTTCTCACACACAGAATACAAGTTCTGGTACAATAAGCTTCATTAACCAGTTAGCGCCGGAGGACGTATATACACACAAATTTTTCCCCAGATTCAAAACGGATGATGCATAAACACGTCACGAGCAAGGCCGGAAATGTCTGTCAGCAGCGAGCAAGGCCGGAAAAGTCTGTCAGCAGCGAGCAAGGCCGGAAATGTCGGTCAGCAGCGAGCAAGGCCGGAAATGTCTGTCAGCAGCGAGCAAGGCCGGAAATGCGTGGGTGTGCTTCCCGGTACCACCGGCTTGAACCTGCCTCGGATCGCGTTTCGTTAAAATAATCCCGTGCCTCGGCTCCGTGATGTTAAAATATTCCCGGCGCAAACTGGTTAACTCTAAACTACGCCACGATTGTCTGGGCAAAAAAGTTTGAGCTTTCTCAATTTCACGTTCTACATTCTCAACTGCTAAACTACAAATCTCAAAAACCCTTTTCTACCCTTCTACGCGTACTAGCCAGACATTCACGTGTTTGTATTTGTATGAGGAGAGAGAGAAGAGTGCATTGCGTAGAAAGGTAGATGTAAATTGGCGAGATTGTTTATTTGAGTGCAGCACGCCACCAGAGTTGTGCGAGTTATGCCAACCTCAGAGTGATCGTCAAGACGTTCCATAACGGCGATCTCTCCTTCAACGATGGGCTGCGAAGGAGGAGGAGGAGGCTACAACACATGGAAGGGTGTAAGTAGGTTGGTCATCATCATGGGCAATTCCATGAAAAAGTGTTCTGGGGCCCCCAATTTTAAACTTTACTCCCATGTAAATACTTTTGACATAGTTTGAAAGAGTGATGACTGGGAAGTTTAAATCTGAATTTAGTTTTCTTTTTTGTTTATTGTTTTTGTTGTAGGTTAAGTTTAAAACAGTGTTTTAATCGTCGCACGTAATGTCCATGACACCAAAACGTATTAAAAATGTCCATGACACCAAAACGTATTAAAAATGTCCATGACACCAAAACGTATTAAAAATGTCCATGACACCAAAACGTATTAAAAATGTCCATGACACCAAAACGTATTAAAAATGTCCATGACACCAAAACGTATTAAAAATGTCCATGACACCAAAACGTATTAAAAATGTCCATGACACCAAAACGTATTAAAAATGTCCATGACACCAAAACGTATTAAAAATGTCCATGACACCAAAACGTATTAAAAATGTCCATGACACCAAAACGTATTAAAAATGTCCATGACGCTAAACATGCAATGTCCATGACGCTATAAACATGTATGGACCATGACGCTTAATTTAGAATTGTAATGAGAAAGTGAAAGGCCATTCTAGACAGTGTTATTGTTTTTCAGGTGTTCCTGTAGTCTTTGTTCAAGTCTGTCTATGGTAATCTCTTGTCAGAATGTAAATATAAATTACTTTTAAAACCTTAACTTGAGAATATGTACATGTACCTGTAATAAGCTCTTTACTAACACGACATGTGGCTATTGGAGTTTTAGACTTAATAAATATCTATTAAGCGGTTAAGCTGGAATTAGAGCTCCCCCCCACCCCCCCTCCCCTCCAACACATTAGGTACATGTAACTTCACTTTATTGCAAATCTATACTACATATGACCTAACAATTTCCTTGTTTATATGAACATTGCTCGAGTTTTTTTGACTTATTAATATTCTCAAAAAAACACGTTGTGACAATGATCAACTTCAATTTATTACCGACATGTCAGCTCGCATAGTTTGTTTTAACACTGCCTTTGCCAAAACTGCTCGAGCCCAAAATGAGTCAGATACTAAATCACGATTATGGTTTGTTTTCTTCTTCTTAAATTATCGTTTGTGAGCATGCACGGATGACAATGCAAAAGTACAATTACGGAAAGTGTGAAAATGCAGATTGATGTACGCGTACATGTAAGTCGATCATGCAGTGCAATTTTCTAACGGATGTCTGGCCTGGTGTCTCAAAATTGATGCGGGAATTGAAGCAAGATAAAGTTGCTCCTCGCGTACCCCGATGAGTCACTTTCTTGCAATGACTCACGTATTGCCTGCATCCTTGTCGCCCAAACACAGTTTGAATGAGGTAACCCCTCGTTGCCACGGCAACGTATAAATAATTGATAAAGACAGTGACGACGCTATTTATTTTTGTTTAGAATCCAATTTTCTTTGGCAACAGTGTGTGTTTTAAAATTAAGGTTTACATGCAATGAGCTTTTTTTGTGATATTAAAATCAGGGGCCAATTCCACGGAGCTGCTAAGCACAAAAATGTCTTGCTCATTAAAAACAAGGTATCAGCCAAAATTTTACGTGTTTTTCATGCTAAGCAAAAAACCAGCTGATTATCAATCAAAAACAATAAAGATCACGTGAAAATTAGGTCTGTAACCTTGTTTTTACCAAGGACAAATTTTCATGCTAAGCAAATTTGTGTGCTTAGCAGCTCCGTGAAATTGGCCCCTGGGCAGATATTTTTTGTTGTTGAAGATTTTAATAATTAACCCTAATAGTCCGGGAGCCCAGCCAGGTTTAATCATAATTTTGAGTGCAAAAGGTTTGAAGCGTGGGATATGTTGGGGTGACTGGGACAACTGCAAAATGGGTTTTCTTAAGTTTGGCGAGTGGTGCGTTGGGTGGGGGGAGCCCCTGACAGACCCCCCAAAATTTGATTTAATCATAATCTTGAGTGCAAACATAATTTCTTCATGAGTCGAAAGTTTATCGTGTACTGAATAGGATTTGTATACTTAAGAACAATATAATCGGTGCTAAGTACACTTAAGAAGGTCTTTAATTAGTGCTAATTACACGTTTAATCATAATTTTGAGTGCAAGGATAAAACAAGTGTCAATGTGTAGCTGACACCTTGCTGGAGCAAAATCTGCCACTTAAGAAAGTTTCAAGTGGTGCCATCCCTAATTAAGAAAGGGTCAAAGGTCATCATAAGTCATTAAACACCAATAATTATAACGTTGAGTGCAACTTGCATTCATGTGTATACAAACAGGTTATCATAGACCGATCACTGATCACAAGCTTAAGAACAGGATATATAGTGCAAAGTCTAATTAAGAAGGTCTGTAATTAGTGCTAATTACACGTTTAATCATAATTTTGAGTGCAAAAATAAAACAAGTGTCAATGTGTAGCTGACACCTTGCTGAAGCAAAATCCGCCACTTAAGAAAGTTACAAGTGGTGCCATCCCTAATTAAGAAAGGGTCAAAGGTCACCGGGGGTGTAAACTGAACACCAACAAAGAACAATGTAAGTGCAACTTACATTTCTATGTGGATCAACCGTTTATTATGGACCAATCACTGATTACACAGCGCAATGTCCGATCAAAATGTCTGATTAATAAATGATTAGAATGATAATTGAAATCATAAAACGTCAAAGTGTACATGTACTTTACCAAACGCAGGAACAAAACCCACCGCATACGAAATATCACAAAACAGTCATGAAGTTCATTGCAATTGCCTGTACCCTCTCAAACACGAATGGGTGTAAATATGTAATACAAAGTTAAAGTTAGACAAGATGACAATACTGCCGCCTCTTAATGAAGAATGCGTAGTACCTAATGTTACCTAAGAGTTTGTTCAAAAGCAAATATAATCTATGTCGGTTGGGAAAGCAACAGCTCTGGATGGCATTAGTGTTAAAATGATCAGAATTGCTTCACCTTATCTTAGGCATATATCATTAAATCTTTAACTGGGATTTTTAACCATAAGATGTGAGCGATACCCTACAAATTTGAAACATGCAGGAAATAAATGTAGTACAGGTAACTATCGGCCTATTTCTATACTGCCAATTATCTCTAAGATTTTTGAAAGATAGGTGCACACATCGGTATATAGCTACCTTGATGAAAACAATCTGATTCCTAGTTGCCAGTCAGGATTTAGACTCCTGCACTCAACTGAAAGCACCATTCACGACTTAACAAACATGTGTGTTGAGGCCATGGATAATATAGAAGTTACATGCAGTGTGTTTTTAGATCTCAGTAAAGCATTTGATTGTGTTAATCATGAAATCTTACCAAAGAAACTAGAAAAGATGAACATGTCATCTTCTGTAATTAATTGGTTTATTAAAGTCGTAAATAAGTGACCGGAGTCAGTCTGTAAATATTGGCGGCACCATGTCCGTAAACATTGGTGTTCCGCACAAGGGTCGATACTAGTTCCTTATTTATACTAGTGAACTTCCATTTTCTATATTACCAAACTGCAACTTATTTATGTAAGCTGATGACTCCACGTCAATATGTGAAGCTCCTCAAATACAGCTCTTACTAGTTTTTACAACTGGTGCGTAAGAAACAAGCTAGCATTAAACCCCCCTAAAACTAAATGTATGCTTATTGGTACAAGGCAGAAAATATCCAATGTTGACTTAAAGGTAGTATACTATTTGCGGATATCGAACAAAATGACTATCGAATTATTAAGAAATATTTTACTAATTTGAAAGTAAATAACAATTGTAGGCATCCAGCAAAATTATTGCGCTAGATATCCTGTAATTGTTCCAAAAATTAAATTGTATATAACAAAAATAACGATCGCCGGACGGTAAATCTAACAAAACAAGAACAACATAAAAAACATTGCCCGACGCCGGTTGAAAACGAACGCCGTTTTTGTTTTGCTTTTCTCAGGATCAATGACTGTAAAACTTCAGACAGGTCAGTTAAACGATATTGACTATAAAATACAACCCCCCAAATCCACCAATTCAAGATAAATAAAGCAATTACCAATGGTGTATCCAACCTGCATTGCTGAGTGATAGTCTTATTGAAAACGTGAGGTCTTGTAATTGTGTGGGCGCAGTTATTGATGAGCATGAAGTTGGTGCCCACATGTCGAATACGTAAGGAAAGCTGTTGTATCTAAATTTAAACATAATTCGTGATTATGTTCCTAAACACAGCCTACATACACTATTTTGTAAGTTTAGTTATGCCAACATTAGAGTATTGTTGTACTGTGTGAGGAGGAAGGTACATTTTGTGCGGGTTTTCGTCTTTCCCATAAATCAGAATTGGCCTTAAACAGTACGGGCTGTAACTACGAAAGCTGTTTAAGCCATTGGATGCGTATAAATTAGTAGTCACTGTTTAAACCTGGTGTCTAACTTCAAACAAGTACTACAAAGCTTGTTTTAAGTTAGCCGCGTTTAAATGACCATTGGAGTTAAACATGTGTTTATAACAAACAATAGCAATTCTTAAACAAGGTACGGGGGTTGTTTAGTGAGTATTCTGAGCCATTTAGAAGCCAGATATGTACACAGAAAGGTAGAAAGGTAGACAGGACTGGATGCGCTTCAAATCTTCCTAATTGCACAAGAGGAGGCCAACTAACAAGAATATCGTCATGGTCGCCAACACCAACGTGCACCAGGAGTTTTTAGGGACAAGGTGAATCCCTTAAAAGGGTATGACGAGGAACATTTCATCAGACGTTTCAGAGTTAGCAAAGACACGTTGAACGATTTACTTGGACTTCTCGGATTGTATTTAGGACACCCAATTCTTTGTTGTCCTTATAGCAGATCGGCTTTTATGGTCAGGAAACGAGATGGACATTTCTGAAGTATTAGCTTTCCAGGCATCAGCTTTTTTCTGGTTGGCTTTAGTGTCACATCGTTTGTCACCAATACATGTAATGGAATTAAAGTTCCTCATGGTCTCAACGAGAGCCATCCTTTCGTCAGCAGTGAAACTGTTACTGCGTTGCCTTTTGGTATCAGCCATTATGGCTCAGGCTGTAGAGTATCTAAGTAAGGACCTGCTGAAGATTTATCTACTGAGGCCTATCGTATGTTCATACTGTTGCGCAATCCTCTATATTACAATGTAGTTAACAATAGGGTCCACGGTCAATAAGTTTAGACTGTCCAAGTTACACGAGGATAACTAAACAATCATTTAAGATAATTAGTAAGAGCTGTTTAATTCAGGTGTTTAGGAAGACGCGTGTAACTTGGATTTATCCACGTCTATATGCTACATTGGTATAAAGATAAACAGCTTTCGTAGTTACAGCCCTTCTTTTCTTAAAGTTAATGTACAAACATACCTAAGTATCAATGCTTTGTATTCCTATAAATATCCTTGTACATCTGTAAATATTCTGTTTGTATTTTTGTGTAAAAAATAAATATATAAATCTGCTTGGGGAGGTTGTCAAAATAGTATTTCGCAATGAACCCAGCCCATATCGGGATATTTTTGGCCCGTTAGTACATGCTGCATCATCCATAAACCATAAGATAAAACGTGTGCCCGTACTTGTAAACGTCTGGCAGATTTCAGATATCTTCCACTTCAAGCCTTCTCTTTCTCGATTTGCAAGACGCAGTGTTCAGTGGTTGTGCAGAAAAGGCCTGTTGGAGCTCGCTTTGATACAAGATCCCCATCGTGTCATAAAGTGTATCAGACCCTGACAAGGTGTTTGTTGATTCACAAAGTTATCGATCAAATGCATAAAAAACTCGACTTTATTACGATAATTCGGAATCCTGGTGACCTTTGACAATTTCTTTAGTAAGTATGGCACAATTTGGAATGTTCTTAATTGACACACTTTGCTCTACTACAGTGTATGGTACACATTAAAACGTGTTTGTTTTTATGGCACTTGACATTATAACTAAACCGTGTAATTAGCACTAATTAAAGACCTTCTTAATTGAAATTTGCACTATATATCCTGTTCCGAAGCTTGTGATCAGTGATCGGTCTATGATAAACTGTTGATATACAAAATGCAAGTTGCACTCAACGTTATGATGAATAGTGTTTATTGATTTCTGATTACCTTTGACCCTTTCTTAATTGTGGATGGCACCACTTGAAACTTTCTTAAGTGACGGATTTTGCTTCAGCAAGGTGTCAGCTACACATTGACACTTGTTTTATCCTTGCACTCGTAATTATGATTAAACGTGTAATTAGCACTAATTACAGACCTTCTTAATTAGACTTTGCACTATATTTCATATTCTTAAGCTTGTGGTCAGTGATCGGTCTATGATAACCTGTTGATATACACATAAATGCAAGTTGCACTCAACGTTATAATTATTGGTGTTTAATGACGTATGGTGACCTTTGACCCTTTCTTAATTAGGGATGGCACCACTTAAAACTTTCTTAAGTGGTGGATTTTGCTCCAGCAAGGTGTCAGCTACACATTGACACTTGTTTTATCCTTGCACTCAAAATTATGATTAAACGTGTAATTAGCACTAATTAAAGACCTTCTTAAGTGTACTTAGCACCAATTATATTGTTCTTAAGTATACAAATCCTATTCAGTACACGATAAACTTTCGACTCATGAAGAAATTATGTTTGCACTCAAGATTATGATTAAATCGAATTTTAGGGGGTCTGTCAGGGGCTCCCCCCACCCAACGCACCACTCGCCAAACTTAAGAAAACCCATTTTGCAGTTGTCCCAGTCACCCCAACATATCCCACGCTTCAAACCTTTTGCACTCAAAATTATGATTAAACCTGGCTGGGCTCCCGGACTATAACCCCCAAGGGGTATTCTTGAGTTGCCTTCCACACGCATCAGATTGCATCAACTGTCAATCTGTCAATTCAACTGTCAATGGATCTCTCAGTGCGAGAGATCCATCAGGTCCACCTACTGCACTTTGTTGCGTGTGGAAGGGTTACGGTTAAAAGACAAGTCATGCTGATTAACAAGTATTGTGCATCAACGAAATCAATGACTTGCTTTCAGTTGGGCATTCTAAATGCTTAGTTTTAGTCTGTAACCATTGGGAAAAAAAGTCTCTTTTTAATTTTTTTTCATTACAGTTATTACAGACATTTGGGATGAAGTTGTCCGAGAGATGTAGAATTTTTACCTCGAGATTTGTGAGGTAAACAAAGTGCGAGGCTAACCACGGTTTGGAGGTTTACCATGGATGTGAGATTAGCCATAATGTTTGTGAGGTTTACCATGGCTTTGTGAAGTAAACCATCCTATGAGGCTTACGAGGTAAACCACGTTTGTGTGATTGACCACGAGGTTTGTGTGATTGACCACGAGGTTTGTGTGATTGACCACGAGGTTTGTGTGATTGACCACGAGGTTTGTGTGATTGACCACGAGGTTTGTGTGATTGACCACGAGGTTTGTGTGATTGACCACGAGGTTTGTGTGATTGACCACGAGGTTTGTGTGATTGACCACGAGGTTTGTGTGATTGACCACGAGGTTTGTGTGATTGACCACGAGGTTTGTGTGATTGACCACGAGGTTTGTGTGATTGACCACGAGGTTTGTGTGATTGACCACGAGGTTTGTGTGATTGACCACGAGGTTTGTGGGATTGACCACGAGGTTTGTGGGATTGACCACGAGGTTTGTGGGATTGACCACGAGGTTTGTGGGATTGACCACGAGGTTTGTGTGATTGACCACGAGGTTTGTGTGATTGACCACGAGGTTTGTGTGATTGACCACGAGGTTTGTGTGATTGACCACGAGGTTTGTGGGATTGACCACGAGGTTTGTGTGATTGACCACGAGGTTTGTGTGATTGACCACGAGGTTTGTGTGATTGACCACGAGGTTTGTGTGATTGACCACGAGGTTTGTGTGATTGACCACGTGGTTTGTGGGATTGACCACGAGGTTTGTGGGATTGACCACGAGGTTTGTGGGATTGATCACGAGGTTTGTGTGACCGACCACGAGGTTTGTGTGATTGACCACGAGGTTTGTGGGATTGATCACGAGGTTTGTGTGACCGACCACGAGGTTTGTGTGATTGACCACGAGGTTTGTGGGATTGATCACGAGGTTTGTGTGACCGACCATGAGGTTTGCTCAGTTTATCATGGCCTTGTGAGGTAAACCATTGGGTCTGTTGTCTGTGATTAACCTTGAGTTTTGCAAGGTTTACAACAGCTTTTTAAGTAAACCACGAGGTTGGTGAAATTAAGCACAAGTTTTCATGGTTTACTGTGGTTTCGAAAAGTAAACAAGGTTTGTGTGAGTAATCACAAGGTTTGCGAGTTTACCATTGTTTGTGGGGTACCAGTAAATGGCGGGGATTGTATGGTTTAAAGAGTTTTTAAGATAACACAAGAGCTTTTGAGATTACCTGTGAAAATCTGTGTGGTCATTTAAAGTAAAGTTTAGAAAAGGACGTTCAACCTCGCCAACAAATAATGCAATGTTACCAACTGACAGGTTGTTGAACCTCGTGTGAAACGTTGACACTGTGAGGTTCAACCGTTCCTTTTGTCGAACATAAAACCCACTTGTGAATAACCCACGAAACCAAATAATTCTAAAAAAAAAAAATCAAAGAAAACTTTCAGTTAATGATGTGGATGAGGTAGACAAAAGAAATTGAAATGTTAGAGAAATGGTGCGAGATTGAGAGGGTGAGGAAGTTTTTTTTGTAGAATGGAAGACAGCTAGCTGTGTCACGCATGGTTTTTAATACCTCTTGATAAATTTCGGGGCTGACGCTAACGAACGTGTTGACGTTAGTGGTGACTGTGGTTGGGGCCTCTTCCATCGACGGCTCTAACAGGACGGGTTCCCCTTCCAGAAGCACACCGGGCTGTTGTGGTTCAACAAGTCGCATTATCAAGCACACTGGTTACCATGAAAACACTAATATCCAATCATTTCAAGAAATTTTTGAAAATATAATATAATTTTGTTAATGTCTAGGGTGTTTTTAAACAATAAGTGGTATTATCAAACAAACTGGTTACCATGGAAACCTCACACGTACCGCATCAATGATTTTGTTTCATTTTTAGACAAATGTTATTTTGGGCAAAAATACTAAGAGGTTTGTTTGTGTTGATGAGAATGATACGATTTTTTTTTCTGAACTTTTTTTTCTTAGTTCTATCCAGTCATTTCCAAGTCTTTGCCAAAGATTAATGCATACGATACATGTTTTTGATTGTGCACGCGTGCACACGCAGTGTGTGCGCCTGCTGCTAACGACACGATTATAGACCAGCTCCCTAACTCACGCATAGGTCTTTGCAAATTGCATTCAGCGGTTTTCCTTATTTCTCTGCAGGCTTTTCTAGGGCGCCAATCCGCGATCGCAAAACTGCGATTCTCAACACATATTACACGCACGGACGAAATTCCTTTGTGAAGCAGCGCTAATTAGATATTCAACGCAGGCCAGCGCGACCGCTGAATGGGTAGTCGACTGTGTGAAGAATCAATTTGCAAAGACCACTGTGCGATCGAAGGAGCTGCTGGACTCCAAATCGTTAGCGGGCGCACTGTTGAATACAGTGGTCTCTGGCAAAGACTGGTCATTTTCATGATAACTTCAACAAATCAAGTAAATGCTTCCAGTTATAAAAATGTCAAATTTGTGACAACAAATGTTGGAATAAAAGGAAGTTAGGGTAACACTGAACAAGTAACAATGGGTTTAGTGCCAAGTAACAATGGATTTTCATTGTTAGTGCACCGGTTTCTTTTGTTAGATGTTCATAGTGTTATTTGCAATTGTTTAAACTCTGCCCTGTTCAAAGGAAATCAAATAAGTACTTTACATGTACACTTGTGCAAATATCGTACAAATGTTTACTGTACAAGACTTTTTGAGGACACCACGCACATTGATACACACATGCTTTCACGCACCGATCCACGTGAAGGAACCTTCCTTTTAAAAAATGTATGTACGGTAATTAATTAATCAGTTTTTTATATAGCGCTTTAGACTCCCACAATGTGGGTGTATCAAAGCGCTTTACAATTATTATCCCTGTTCACCAGGAACGAGACCATTTCTGCAGCAGCTCAAGATCAGCGCATGTGGTCTCTACCTTCACAGGTACCCATTACTCCTGGATGGAAAGAGGCAATTGTAGCAAAGTGTCTTGCCCAAGAACACAAGCACCATGTTCCCTGCCAGGGTTCGAACACACGTACCATCGTACAGGAGTCAAACACCATAACCACTGGACCACAGCGCCCTACAAGAGTACAGAGCGTTTACTCTTCGTGTTCATAAAATTACACCAATCAGAGATCCAAACCAGACCAAGTCGACATCTTCGAAGTGTCTTTGGTCTCCTGAGATTTATATTTAGTCGAGATGAGTAAGATAAGTCTTGTGCCCTACCTCGTCCCCAGTTCTCTCCGTTTTGTACACAGTCTTGGTGGTGGTAGTAGTGGTCGTGGTCTGGTACCTAGTCTCGTCCCCGGGGCCTGTGAATTGATTCTCGTCAGGCTTGCTTGCTGCAACGTCGTCGGCAGATCTCTGTTCAAGAAAAACGAAAGACTCAAAATATTAAAACTGGTGATGGTTTAAGAACACTACTTGGCATAGAATCAGGATTTTGCTGGGCCCCAGTTATGGCGGCTACGAGTTTCAAAGGGAGAGTTTGGAGGAAGACCAAAATCGGAGGGGCATTCGGAATAAAATAAATTGCGCATTTTTCGCACAAATCATGCAGGTACCAGTGAATACATGCGGTGTCTGCCCAACATTACGACAAACATAAATCGCGTGTATTTTGTGCAAATTGTGCACGAACCTTTGATGGCATGCAGTGTGTCCCCCCCCCCCCCCCCCCCCCCCCACAATACCAATGACATAAATTGCGCGCTTTTCTTTCAAATCGTTTTTCAATCGGTGAGCACACGCAGTGTCTCTTACCCTACAGTTAGAATTAACATAAATCACTTTTCGTGCGAATCACGCATGGACCAGCAAATGCATGCGGTGTCTTCCCATCATTAGGATTAACATAAACTGCGCGCATTTTGCACAAATCACGAACGGACGAGTGATTGCGTGCAGTTGCATCTCCCTGCATTTGGATTAAACGGTAGGATACACCATTTGCAGATATAAATTTTTTGGTTTACTACAAAGTTATAAAGAAGTACATTGTATCTTACTTATTTGAAAGTAAATAACGATTCTAGGCATCTAGCAAAATGATTGCGCTAGATATCCTGTTAATTGTTCTAAACAAAATTAGATTTTATAAAAAAGATCGCGATCGCGGTCCGGCGATCGTTAAAAAAAAAAGAACAGCAAGAACAACTGCCCGACGCCGGTTGGAAACAATCGTCGTTTTTCTTGCCTTTTTTTCCTCGACATGTATGATTGTACAACTTTGGACAGGTCACCTAAAGGTAGTATACACCATTTGCAGATATCGAAAAAATTTACTACCGAATTATTAAGAAATATAATCTTACTTATTTAAAAGTAAATAATGATTGTAGGCATCCAGCAAAATGAGGGCCCTAGATGTCCTGTAATTGTTCAAAAAAATTGAATTGTATAAACCAAAATTAATTCTCGACGGACGGCGATCGCGAAAAAACCAAAAAACAACATAAGAAAAACTGCCCGACTCCGGTTAAAAGCGAACGTCGTTTTTCTTGCGTTTCTCAGCAACCATGATTGTAAAACTTCGGACAGGTCAGTTAAACGATATTTACTATGAAATACAACCCCCCAAATCCACACATTCCTGATAATTCAAAAAATTACCAATGGTGTATACTACCTTTAAATGATATTTACTATAAAATACAACCCCCAAAACCACCTTTTCCTGATAATTCAAACAATTACCAATTGGTGTATCCTACCTTTAACATAAATCGGAATGAAATAAACATCAGTGATTCTGTAAATTAGCTATTTTTATAAACCCTCTAAAAAAATGTAGTCGATTCAGTTTCCTGAAACAAAAGTGTGATTGAAAATGTGAGGAAAAAAAAAACATCCTTCCTGTAAAAGAGAAAGACAGGATGTAAACTGAAATAAAATAATTTAAAGTAGTGTGGATAAAATTAATAGACTTGAAGAAAGGAGGAAATCAAAGAAAATTCGAATGAAATGTGACAGAAAGACAAAGAAAATGACAGAGAAAGAAATTAGGAAAGGGGGAATGTCTGGGTTCTAGACTTCATCAACTGGAATGGCATTATCACACAGGCAGGTGGGTAACATTTTCAAGGAATAATTAATGTAATACCAAACGTAATTTGTTGGTTTAAAGTGGGTGACATTTTAACTTAGTAATTGGAAAAGGTAAATTCTTTTAAAAAAGAGGGAAAAAAGGAGTAAACAGTGACTATATTCAGGCAAAGGTATTTAACACATCAAATGAAAAGTGTACTTTTAAAAAAAGATTTGGGTTGGAAATTTGTTTAAGGTGACTTGTGCAGCATCTCAATTAGACCCAATAATTGGGGCGTTTTCACTCTTTTTTTCAAATTTTGGATTTTTCTGTCGTTCTACGCCCCAACGACACCTCAGCCTAGAGCCCTGGAAGAACTGAATTGGGAACACATCTTTAACATAGAAGCCAGTATGCGCTTTCCAAGATATTTTGTTAAGTATTTGGCGTGTTTTGGGCAACTTTTGTGTTCCCAATTCAGTTCTTCCGGTGCTCTAGGCTGTGGTGTCGTTGGGGCGTAGAACGACAGAAAAATCAAAAATTTAAAAAAAAGGAGTGAAAACGCCCCAATTATTGGGTCTACATCTCAATCAAACTCATACTTTGCAGACAGAGCAAATGAACAAGAAGATATAAAATAAACAGCAACATAAATGCAGCACGCAAGGATTTCTTTTTCACAACAGCTTTGCTGCAATACGAAAATGAAAGCGGACATTCATTGGGAAGAAAAAAAAATGAAAGAAACAGTTTTGTTTTTGCAAACTTACAATTACAAAAACACTCACATGTGATGATTGGAATTATTTTTGTTACTTTTATGTTTTTAAACATTTTGAAAGTTTGTTCAGACTGTGTATTGACCAAGACAATATGTAACATTCACTTTTGGATGGGTACATTGCAGCTGAAAAATGCGAGGCGTTCTAGCAAAATGAGACGGAACTGGGCACAGGGCCAAGTGGAGAAAACTGTAAAATAGTGAATAGTTTGAGAATTTTTACATTTTCAGATTTATTCATATTTGTAATCTTTGGCATGCCTACTAAATGTATTTTGTTAAGAAATACCGGTAGTATGGCATTTTTCTATATCACGTTTAAAACTCGAAACTTCAAAGGCCTTTTTCTGAACATTTTACTTTTGCGAGATGTTAATAACGGCAATAACTTGTTAATGGAATGTCCGATTGAAGTGCAACAAACAGCATTGTGAAGATAATTGTATCCCATTTTCTAATACCCAAGAACCCTCATTTCAACCTCTGCCCAGTTCCGTCTCATTTTGCCAGAACCCCTCACAAATGTGGTTTATTTGTGAAAAACTAAAGAAAACAAAGAAGGGAATGGGAGACGACTAAACAATACAATACACACAGGAACTTTAAACGTGCAAGTACAAAATCGTGTGGACAGTTAATTTAAAACCTCCAAATGCAAAAATTTGCCATAATTTTTCAAGCACGAGTTAAAAAAATATGGCCAATAAGCTAGTTCGGTATTCATACTGCTCACACGTGTGCACATATAAAAAAAATAATCTTTCGTAAATTTAAAGGGATTGTATACGTTTGGTAATTGGAACCCACTGTTTGGTTCAATCCTACCTGTATATAGTTAAAGATATAAACCATGAAACTAATCTGTAGAAATTTCATTTCAAAAGGTGGTAGCGATTTTGAGATTTTGCAGAAAATCTGGAGCGGTTATGTCCACGCAGGAAGAATAATCTGCGTTGGAATACACAGTCTGAGAAACGTCACTGCAGTAACGCTTCTGAGATTCAAATTCTTGGGGATAAAAAGTGATATCTTTTTCCACAACCGCAGTAAACAGTTTCTAAAAATGCATTATACTATCCAAAGCTGCTGTACTTCTTACCAAGTAAGTTTGTATTGCCATTAATTTTTGGAGCCATTACCAAACGTATACGATCCCTTTAAAGAGATTGTCGTGTCTTGAAGTAAATTTGTTTAAAAAAAAAAAAAATAAACGCTTGGATAGCAAAGTATTTACAGGTGTACTGTATGTCAACACTTTTGTTTGAACGAAAGTTTCCATCGTCCTTTTGATTGCACGAAAAAAATTGCACAGAATGCAGATTTGGTAACCACGTTCCCGAAAGCCTTGTGTGCATTTATCTGCCACGCTTATCCCAAGAGAAAAATTGTCGAATCTTGTTGTGCACATGCACAGTTTGAATACCGAACTTACTTTAAATCAAAGGAAACATGCTAACACTGGTTAACTCATCGAAGAGCTACTTGTGCTCACCAAAATAAAAATAAATAAAAAACTGACTGCAAAAACTCCACAAGACGGCGTGTTTCAGGCGACCAATCACGACAACACTCGGCTGATTAATAAACGAAGAGGATGGTAGGGATTTTGTTTGTGATTTGGGGAGGTGTTTCCACGAGCAGGGACAGAGAGAAAAACCAATTTGTGTAAACCGACCGAGAAGTAGGACATCTTGATCTCCTCAAATTTCTCGGCCATCTCCGGATCGACGCCGTCGTAATCGCCTTCGTCAGACGTTACGTCGTGATCCTGGGACTAGGTAGGCATATAAAGGAGGAGTGGGGCAGGCATAAAGTAGGTAGCAGTTGGTAAAATGCACAGAAATGACAGAAAGTGAACTAAAACAGTTTTGTTGTCGCTTTTTTTTTTAACCCTAACCCTCCATGGTATTTTGGCTGGAATACAAACCCTGCCAGACCCAGCCTCGTGCACCATTTGTGAAAATGCCTTGCCTGCCCTAAAGTAAGTGAGGCAAGATCCATCAGGTCAACAATCTCGAGACCAAACTGCCTCAGAGTCTGTGGTCACCCAACGCGGCAGGATCCATCCCTGGCCTTATTCAATGAGGACTATCTCTCAATAGTCTTAGCCGTTTATGCACTGGTGTTGACAGCTGAATGCATCAAAGTGCACCAGACTAACTAGTCCACCCGATGCACTGTGCTGCGTCTGATAGGGTTTAATTATCATCATACCGGTCGACAACAATTGTTAAGCTAAAATCAAAAAATAAAAATATTTAAATATTGAAGCAGTTTTTTTTCTTCTTTAATGACAACAGATTGAGCCTCATAGAAAGGTTCTTTGTAGGATGGTGCCCATGATGCGATGAGAAATCTGTACTGAGCGCACTCTAAGTACAGGTACAAGACCAAAATGGCCAGAAATTGTATAGACTAAAATAGCATAGAATGTGGCAGAGAAAAGTAAATTTCTGCCGATAAAAACCAATAAAAACTCGAATGAGAGATTCATTTAATATATAGTTATTTGTGAGTTGGAACGAGAAAGAATCAGGGGGGGAGGGAGGAATAATTGAAGAAAGGGGGGGCACATCAGTTACATACAGCCAAAAATGAAGCTTACTTTTGCAACGAAATACAGTATAAAAAAACATCAAAACTAAAAGAGGCAAGCAGTTAAATCGTGCGTTGCACATCTGGTAAGAAAACTGCAATTTCAACCAAGCCCCAATTTTGACTAGAACTCTAGAAAGTGTGCCTGTGTGGAATTTGACATGTGTTTTGTGGATACTTATTAAACCAGGAAAAAAAAATCGTTTTAAGAAATTAGTTCAGGAAATATCAAATTTATTTTCTTCAGTTTGAAGAAGTGAACAATCGACTTTGATTCCGGATATTCATATAATCCTGGGTAAATTGAATCATTACAGCGAGTTTTATAACATCATCTCGGATAGTGACCAGATATTTTCCTTCAGAAATATGGACTTCAAATTACAAGGGGTGGGGAGGGGCCCCCCGGGAGCGTGGGCGGATATGGGATTTCAGTGGGTGCATGGGTGAAGCCTGGGTGAGTTCGGGTTTTCAATGTTGGGGGATTCTAAAAGGTGACAGGGTAGGAAAATTAGAGAAAATTAGGAAGGATTCTGATCAAGACTTGGAAAGCACAAGAAAGCGAAAGGAAATTTGTTGACGAAAACTGAAAATGGAGACATTTCTCTCTGTAACATGTAAGATAAGAATAAAGAATGTTAGTTCCAGCATTCGAGAGTCCCAACTTCTAAAATAACTTTAGCTATTTGCACTGGTATTTACGTGTACAAGTAGTACGAACATCATATGGGCCATAGGGGGCAGGCAGTCCCCTAAAACCCATTAGTGACAGTTCCAAATCTACTATTCAATAACCCTCAACTCCAAGGCATTTTTTTGGCTAGCATGCACCCGCAATCCTTCAAAATCCTCCGACTGCCTCTGTTAAAAAATGAATACAGCTTTGATCCTCCAATTTTTTAATTTTTGTTAAATTTGTTGTGTCCACTGCTTTAATCCTGCAAAATCCTTCAGCAGTTCTTTTGATATGTTGAGGCAGTGTCGCTGATCTAGAAGCAGTGCGAATGAATTCAAGTATTATTAAGCCCAACATTGTGCATGGCTAAGCATAAACAACACACAGTGCATTCTGCAAAATCAACCGATTTTTGTGAATATTTTGTTTGCCATACAGCCTCAATCCTCCAAATTCCTCCATTTGGCAAAGAGGATTTTTGAGGATTTTTGAGGATTTGGGAGGATTAAGGTTAAAGAGCTTTGGCATAACTTCCCTCCAAAAATATCAAAAAATGTATTGAGTAATACATCTTTAATTTGAGTACAGTAGTTTGCAAAACAGTAAAGTGCTCAGAGTAACTCTACACTAAACAAGCAAAAGCTAAAAATGCAGTCAAATCGAGTGTGATGTGACAAATGGTTCTATTTTTAAGAAGGTAGCTGATTTAAAAAAAAAAACTTTGTTAGCTTGAAAAATACTACATGCTCATCAACTTTCAAAGGTCCTCTGTGCAAATTTTTTAAAATTTTATTAAGCAACCAATCATTTCAGGAATAAAAAAAATATATAATTCTTAACCAGTTTGCGCTGCGATTATTTTGACATTGACCGGGCCAAGGTGCGGGGATTGTTTTTCCCGAACCTCGTGCCGAGACAGGTTCAGGCCGGCGTCTGTGGGTAGCACACCCGGATATTTCCAGCCTCACTCGTTGCGAGTTGGTCACCGCCAGACAATTCTGGCCTCGCTCGTGACATGTTTAAGCCATCATCCGTTTTTGGATTCCAGAAAAAAACTTTGCGTGTATACACGTCATTCGACGCAAACTTGTTTATAAACCTTTTTACGTCAAACAGCAAAATACAAACAGTTTGGCAGTTTTTAAAACGCAAAATTCAGAAAAAAATGTTGAATACTAACATGTGCATATAACAGATTAAGAATAAGAAATATTTAAAATAAAAATAAAAACTACAAAAGAAATTGCAAACATTCCATAAGAGAAAAAAAATCTTTATTGAAAAATTTCTTCAGGATAAGATACAGATGCTTTTCAAAATTAAAACTGAAATTCAAAATTCCTAAAAGATCAAACAAATATCTACTACATATCGTCTTTTGAGCATGTCTCAACAAAAGCAAGGCATTCTGGTTAATATGCTAATCAGGTTATGCATATTCACGCAGCATTCAGAAAGCACTTCATTAGACCTTTGGACCTACATACCCCGTCCTGTTTGGGGACTTCTTGCAATCCTTCAGTGTCTGTGTTTGCATCTTTTTCCTCGTTTTCGTCCTTGTCTTTGTCTTTTTCTTCGTCTTCCGAGTCGACATAATGCAACTTTTACCGAATCACACAAACAAATCACGGCCGTAAAGGACCAACGACAGACATTTGGCGACCCAATCCGACTATTAATGAATCTGAAATTGGCAGATCTACTTTTGAGCAATATGCCCTTTCCACAAACAAGGATGGTTCTCAAACCACAAGTCTCGCCTACATTCGCGATTACCCTATTGCCCTAAGTTAAATGACCAAACCTCAAATGACTTTTGACCTCAAATTACTTTTGACGTACAACTTGACCTAAAAAAAACAAAAACCCAAACGCTGCCCAACAAAACAAAAGATTAAAAAGTGATGTTAACATTAGGCTTTTTCTTAATACTAACTACCCCAAGCCCATCAAACTCCAACTGCAGGTTTTGCTAGGTTTGGTACCAAACATTAGCAACTTGCTGTTGGACATTGTTTGACTCAGTACAAAATGCCTAGGGTGACCCTGTTGAGTGATGCGA
Organism: Crossaster papposus; assembly: GCA_037893245.1. Lineage (NCBI taxonomy): Eukaryota > Metazoa > Echinodermata > Asteroidea > Velatida > Solasteridae > Crossaster > Crossaster papposus. The sequence continues at coordinate 1,589,172 of JBAIAA010000152.1, forward strand.
GTTTCAGGGTAGAAAGGCACGAGACTTGCACAAATGTTGGAGTTCAGGGAAGGCACAGGCATTCATTCGTGGGTGAGCTCTGGCTGGTCACAGCACAGTTCCTGGTCAATTTAAGTGTGATGTGTACACCCTGTGTGTCCCCACTCAAACACAGTCCAACACACAGAACCAATGGCCAGTCATCACAGCCCTGATCCTGAACACTGAACAATATATAGACTTGTCTGTACCAAGTCAATCAAACTTTGACAAGTTGGAGTTTGGCAGGTTTAGTACCGTTAGGTTCAGTACCAACAATTATTGAACCTGTGTTGAAGATTGTTAGGTTTGGTATGCTTTCTAGTGCGAGATCCTAGGGGGTTAGGGTTAAGCTACTTTTAAAACCCTTGGAAAACACGAAATCGTATTACAACATGTACGTGTGAAGCAATTAATATGCAGTACAGTACGCCCCTTTAGTCATTTGATAACATTTAATTTCTTGGTTGTAGAACTTCTCAATCCTTAGAAGAAACAAATTGTTTTGGTTGTTAAAGGGGATAATCGAATGAAGGTTTGGTAGGGGATCAAACTGCATTCTGGTTGGAAAAAGAAACGAAGATGCTGAACGCAAAAAACAGAAGGCCGATTAAGAGGGATTGTAATTCATTTCTTACAACCACCACCGCCTAATTGACTGAAACTGTACCTTACAGGTACATGTACATGGAGTGCTGTGGCCTCGTGGTCTGGAGCATTAAATTTTGTATTCTGTAAGTAAAGCTGCAGGTTGTGGGTTCAAGTCCGGCTTGGGACTACGGTGTGTTTCCCCTAGGCAAGGCACTTTGTCACACATTGCTTCTTTCCACCCAGGAGTGAATGGGTACCTGTGAGGGCATAGATGGCCATTGTGGTTGATTTAGCTGCTTTGCGCCGCAATAGCAGCACTGTGCTGTATACTCCCCAGGGAGCTGAGAAGGTATTTGGAATGTTTCATGGGCCCAGCAACCAGAGGTAATAATGTGACATCCTTCGTAATTCAGTTTCACAGCTGCCGGTACGGATGATGAGCCCCCATTATTATATACGGAACATAAACATTTATTTGTTCTTGTAAGAAACTGATGTCATGGGTTAACCAAAATTTAACTTGCTATGGTAAGATGAAAACTAAAATTCAAAGGCAAGTGGGTTAATTTTAAGAAAAATTAATGTAACATGGAACAACTTCTGTTTGAAATATGCCATTTGCAAGTTAAATTTAAATATCATCTGGTACACCGACTTTCTCAAAAAGGTCGGCACTTTTTAAATTTGAATTCTCCAGACCAAAGAGGCTATATCACGTGATTCGGGCCAAGCCTCACGCTAGCAATCCCCCAGCTTCAGAATGGTCTGGTGTCTTTGTGCTATTCTCATCCATTGTGAACCATGTATTGGTGCCGAGCGTCTCTTACGTAACTATGCAAGAGCTTTTCCCAAATCATGTTATATAGTTAACAGTCTCTTTGGTCTGAAGAATTTAATTGTGCCGAGCCTTTCAGCAAGTAAATGTACCAGATGTTATTTAAAGTTAACTTGCAAATGACTTATTAGGCACAAAGATCTTGTCTATGCAGGAAAAAAAGAACAAATCAAGTTAAACATTTATACTAAAATCTTAATCCTTCTTACCTTCTGTTCATCTTCATTGTTATCGGCAAACTCCAAGTTCTGGTCAAACTGACTGTGGGGCCGCTCCGATTGCTCCTGCCTAGCATGGGCTGCCAGGATGACTTCGTCAGGACGCTCCTCGCGGTCGATAGGCCCACCGTAACCTGATGGTTGGGGTTGGGGGAGGAATAGGAAGTTATCGATACATTCAAAATCACATGTAGTGTTATAGGTGGTATACACCATTTGCTTTTGGTGTAACTTTTCGAAAATGGACAGGCTAGGGGTTCATGTTTTATACAGTCGGGGGGGAGTTAGGTTGGCGTAGCGGTTCTTTCCTCGCCTTCTACCTGGGGTTTGAACCCTATCTTTGCCAATATGTGGATTGGGTTTTCAGTCCATGCCTGACTCTGTGGGTTTTCCCTAGGATATTTTTCTGGGGTTTTCCTCCCACCTCTAAAACTGTACCTTCTTCTCATTGTCTTCTCTCTACAGGTTTCTTCAGGCTTACGAGCTACAGTGCCTAGACCGCTTTTGAGCTGACACCCAGTCACGGATGTGTCACAGTCAACATTTTATTTGCAATACTAAATTAATTGAATAGATTGGGGACAGTGTTTTGAAACAGTTGGCATGTTCTGTCCTCACAACACTTGTGCTCCATCTGCATCTAAATCTCTTGGAAGTACAGTTGCAGTACTCCTGCACTCCAAGCCGTTCAATGTGTAAATTTGAAATATGTGTAACACTTTTACGGGAAGAAACTTTTTAATGAGATAAAAGTTGGAAATAGTTAAAATTTCAATAGGAAAGAAAAACAGTAGAAAAAGAAGCAGGGTGAAGAAAAAGAAATTGGAAAAAGTAGGCAAAGTAGAAACAAGGTAAACAAATCGGGAAAAGGTAGGGAAAATAGGAACAAGGTGAAACAAAATGGAGAAAAGTAGGAATATTTGAAAGCCTGCACTAACCTCCATCCATACTCCTAGACAGGCGTCCGCTCAGTGCACGGTCAAATCTGGGGTTGTCTCTATCTATGGTGGCGCTAGCCTGACGAGTCTGGAACTGCGTACGGCCGCTGTAGCGGAATTTGGAGCCTAGACGGAAGAGTGTTCTCTTAGGTGGCGGGTCGGGCGAGACCAGTCTGCCAGATACCAGTGAAAAGGGAAAGGCAATACAATAAGGCTGCGTCCAAATCGCCTGGCTATGGCTGCTAGAAGCAAGCGTGTCAATGGCAAGTGGCTGCAGTCACTTCCAAATAGACATGTGCAACGATTACAGAAACCCAATGATCGGTCTATTGAAAGTTATAGACAAATCCATATGGTCCAGCCCGTTGCGCATTCATCAAATTATGCAGCGCTCCCAAGGGCAGCGCTCCCAAGGGCAGCGCTCCCAAGGGCAGCGCTCCCAAGGGCAGCGCTCCCAAGGCCAGCGCTCCCAACGGCAGCGCTGCATGTTCCGACTAAGTACACCCAATATCTTTGCGCACGTATTCTATATTCGCAAGAGGCGTACAAACTTGATTGTGCATACGGTCTTTCAGAAAGTAAAATGAAATGTTCTTGGTTATTTACCAAACTTTTCAAGTTTTCAAATGGACACATTTTGTACGGAGAAGCATTCTAGTAGATCTCTCTCAACGACGGCCATCGTTGCAGGAGAACATTATCAAACATTGAACAATATCAAACATTTGTGTGCTTGGCAAATTTGTGTTCTTTACCCCTCCCTGGAAGCATTCACTGAGATGAAAGGACACCAATTTGTGTATCTTACAGTAAACAATTGTTATTGTTGAATAAGCAGGTGAGTACCTGAAGAAGGTGTGGTGCTCCACGCAGACCTTCCAAAGGCGTTTGGCTGCTCGATGATTAGCCAGCTTGAAGCCAATAGTACTCTCAAAATGCTCAAACTGTAAAAAAAAAAGAAAATACAAAACAAATTAGAGAATACTTGCATTTTACATTGTCAGCTGCAACTTTTTGGTCGACAATAAGGGGAAGACGTACTTATCCAACCGACAGGTAACTGGCGGGTAACTGGCAGTTACCGGCCAGTTTATTTTCTGATCTATAATGAGCTCACTGGTCACTAGACAATCAGCTCTATGTCAGAGTGTTCTGCACAACTCTGCCTGGTAGTAGGGGTTCTTGCAGGGCAAACAAGGATACCAATTACTCCCGGCTTATCTTTCTAGTAGAAACAATGGATGTATTCAAGTATAGTTTGTGTCAAAGTTGTGTTTTTTATCGTACACCATGCAGGCTCTCTAAATTTAATCCCCGGGGTAGTTAGCTTGATTTTTAATGAGCCCATGGGCCAGACTGGAAGACCTCTTGCATATACCAATATTCACAACGTAGGCTCATCTTTTTTTTAAAATGCTCCGACACCCCGGTTACCCGCCGGTAACCCACCGGTTACCCAAGTATGTCTTCCCTAACTTTGGGGTTGACACCTATTTATTGGTCCTGTTATGTAGTTATGCAGTACTTCAATAACCCAGTACCGCCTAATTGTCATTGACGCACTTTGTATGCAACATTTAACCAGCGAGGAATGCAGCTGCAGCTGGCATGTGTAAAAACTTGATCGAAGAGATTCAAATATTCGCTCAGGTGCATTTTTCAAATAATTGTAATTATAATTAAATTGATTATTATTTTTAATAAACAGCGGTAGAAAATGGAAACCCATATTTCAAGGTTTTCCCGTGGATTTTTTCAGAGTGTTGCCCACCTCTCCAGGTCTGATCTTGATGTAGAAGTTGTTCCTCTTGTAGGAGATCTTCAGGATCTTGGGCCAAGCGAAGCGGTTTATTCTCAGACGGTCGCGGTAGATGAGTAGCCCGTTGGCGCACACTCCAAGCATGATGTCCACACCTTCTGAATCCTGATAAAAAAAGTCATTAGCGAGAACCCAGTCTTCACTGCGTGACAATGACCAAGTTGGAGGATGGCCGCTGTTAATGGATTGAGCTAAGGGCGAGGTCCATTAACCCTCCGACGTGCCACGGTACTATTTCTAATAGTACTTCGCCGTAAAAAAAGGAAAGGTCAAAGGTAAACAAAATCTCATGTTACATGTATTCCTAGTTCAAAGCATGCCGAATAATGTGTGAACATATAAAGCCGTATAACCAAAACAGCTTGGGGGTATGCACAAAATACAAGCGACTATCGAAAATAGTACGTACGCGCGTTAATGTATTAATGGCGGCACGTCGTCGCAGGTTTTTGAGGTCTGGATTTCACCGCGAGACCTTCCCAAGCAATCAATCGTGCTATTGTTGTCTTTCTTGCATTATTCAACAACACCAGCTGGTTTCTGGGTCTCTGACCTATCGATAAAGGGCTGTGTGAACATATAAAGCCGTAAAACCAAAACAGCTTGGGGTATACACGAAATACAAGCGACTATCGAAAATAGTACGATGTGTGTTGGTGTATAAAAAAAAGATGGCGGCGCGTCGCAGGGTTAACAGCAGCCATCCGCCAACCAGGAGACAATAGATGTCAGGGTAACAAACAAACAAACTGGGAATATATTGTTTACCCTGGCATGATGGAGGTCCACTCCGTACATCGCTAGTTTCTTTGCATTTTCCAGGAAGTGCAAGTCAGCTTCAGAAGGTGTCTGTCCCCTGGGGTTAAAAAAGGAAAGGGGAAAAAACAAATGAAACAAATATTGCTTTTATCAGCAGGTTTGGTACCAAACATTAGCAACTTCTTGTTGGACATTGTTTGACTCAGTACAAAAGGCCAAGGTACCGGTAGACCCTGTTGAATTATAGGAGGTTCAGGGCAGAAATAAATGGGACTTGTAAAAATGTTGGAGCTTGGGGGAATGCACAGGTATTTATTCGTGGGTGAGCTCGGGCTGTTCACAGCACAGTTCCTGGTCAACTGTAAGTGTACATGTGTACACCTTGCGTGTACTCACTCAAATACACTCGAACGCATACAACCAATGGTCAGTCATCACAGCCCAGATGCTGAACACTTAACAATGCATAGACCCATCAGTACCAAGTCAATCAAACTTCAACAAGTTGGAGTTTCGCAGGTTTAGTACTGTTGGGTTCAGTACCAATAATGAACTGAACCTGTGTGCAGTTGTTGAAGTTTGCTACGGTAGGTTTGGTATGCTTTCTAGTGTGAGAGCCTAGTAGGTTAGGGTTAAACCCAAAGCCGTGTTCCCATTGGATTTATTTTGGGGTCAATCTACGGCGACTTTTCTGTAGAATGACAAAACTAACTCCTAAGGAGACGCGCGGTAGACTAACGCCCAGGGCTGTCAACTTAACGCGATGGGATGTAAAACTACCAGGCCAAAAGTGGTCGCTTAAGATTTTATTTTGCGTAGCCGCGGATAGTTGGTTATCAGCACCAGCAATGTGTGACATTCTGCCAGCCTCCCAAGGTAAATATACATACCATCACAGTAAAAAAACTAAAAACTAAAAACAAACAAAAAAATAGTGGGAACGTACGATAGAATTACACGAAGGCATGTCCTGGTAAGTTTGTGCGAGGAAGACGGTTAATACTAACCAGTGTAGATGGTTTGTGGTTCAAATCCGACTATCGTTAACGTTTGTCTTTTTCTTTGACAAATTTTCTTACGGGTTATTTTAACCGAAGAACAAGGTTGTAGGGAAAACGGGGTTAGAATACATAAGTTCCTATTAAAAAAAATAAATACAACAAGAACCGCTACACTGGTTAGTTTGTAGCGAGTTTCCTTCAGCGAGGCCACGGAAGAAAAAGTCCAATGGGAACGCGGCTGAAGAGACGAAGCCAGGGATCCGAAAAAAAAAGACCCTTACTTGTGAGTCTTGTGCAGCTCCATGACTTTCTCCTCCAGCTCAAAGGTCTGGCTTGGAGCAAAGCTGAACTCCTTCAGATAGTTGACGTCGTTGCCGTGTTTCTCCGGGTCACAGTCCCCCAGTTCACCCTGCACCACGTAGGAACCCAGCAGGGCGTGCGTGACCAAGGAACAGGGGAGTTTGCCCTTCAAGATGTCATCGCGCAGTTGCAGGCACAGGAAATATCTTGGAAGGAAGAAAACAAGAAAGAGAAAAACATCGTCATTTTCCACCCTCCTATGGTGCAGAAGTCGCCATTTGGTTCAGTTAATCAGCAGCACAAAGATGTACATGTTGTGCATTGCAGAGGGATAATCGGATTACAGTTGGCTGTCCAACAAATGTGCTTCACTGTTCCATGGGAATAATTGTGCAGTAAACTGACTGTAGTGATGAGGATGTGCTGTTTCGTGCATAGTCTGTACAGTATCTTCATGGGGAATTCCCTGTCCACTGTCTAGTGTAGTCCACAGGGAGTACATAAACAATCATAAACATCACAACCCAGGGTCATTTTGTGCTGTCTTACAATTGTGTAGACGATGTGCCCTCTGATGTCACGTGTTTATATCTGTATTCAAATGTGCCCGGCAGTATGCGCACACATCGTGTTTTACATAAAATTTGCTTAAAAAGTGACGTTGTACATGTAGGTCAGATCGCCTTTGAATTATGTGACCTCTGATGTCATCTCTTAACCAAATTTATGTAAAACATGATGCGTGCGCATACTGCCGGGCACATTTGAATAAAGATGTAAACAGAGGGCACATACACTGAATCTGTGCAGATTTGTGTTCCCTGTATAGGAAACATGTTCAAAAGACTGGACTGTTGATATTTGTGCATATATTTGTCAGGGTTGTAGTCGAGTCCCTGCAAGTCCGTTCACAAGTCCTTTCGTGAAGCCAGTCACAACTCTCTTCATAAAGCCAGTCGCAAGTAACTGAATGAACAATGACAAAAGGACTGCTTTTGTCAAAGCTAATTTGAATAGCTTGTGATTTGAATTGGAACTGAAGGACTTGTGATGGACTCGACTACATTCCTGATATTTGTGTATAGATATTTGTGTATAGATATTTGTGCTGTCAAACCACAGGAGAGTTTACTAACACTTGCATTGCTACACACTCCAAAACACTTCAATATATTACAATCCAATTGATAGCAAACAATGGAAATGGGAAATTTAGTAAACAAAATTACTCATTCGCAATCCCTTTTCCCATTTTGCATGCAAATTTTTCCCCTTTTGTGAAAAGGTGGGAAACAGTTTTCCCCACTTCTGTGAAAAAGTTTTTACATATTGTGAAATGAAAATGAATTCCAAAATGAAGAGAGAAAGTGTAAAAAGGAATTTTCTACCGTATTTTTAGGTTAACTTTCTATTGCAATGTACTGAATTTTGGATTTCTTTTTTTTAACGGGTATCCGTGTTTTTGTTTAACCGTGTTCAACCAGTTCCCAAACTGCACCAGTTCCTAAAAATTACATTACGTAACATCAGCCTCTGTAAACTGCTTACTCGATTTTAATTAGCTGCACCTCAAGTCTGCAATTAGACCTACGATATAAAATCTGCACCTCAATATATCAACTGAAGGACATTTCTGACTTCAAAGTGCCATAAAAAGTACAAGTACCTGTACACTGTAGGATCCCTGCGGAATGACCACATGAGGGCAATCCGTGTGTGGAGAACATGATCAATCTTCTACAGGTGCACTTAGAGCCTGGGGGCAATTTCATGGGTGAAATACCGCTCAGCAAATTGTTGTGCTTAGCGACAAAGAGGCAGAGTACCAGGCGACGTGAATATACAATGCTGTGACATCTCAGCCGGTAACCTTTTTTGTTGCTAAGCATACCTCTTTTTGGTGCTTAGCGGAATTCTGTACTTCACAGCATCAGGAAATCGGCTTCATGTGTGATGAGTTTGTGCACTGTGTTTTGTGCGCTGACAGACTTGTTAATGTTCAGCTGTGTTCAAATTGAATCCTGGGTTACATCGACAGCATGACGGAATGAACTGTTTTTTGGGGTGTTTTTTTTTTTCCTTACCTGGTAACGTCTTCTTTGAGTTGGGAGGGGTCAGGAGGGTAGAACTTGACATTGAAGTAAAACATCCATGGACCGTCTGTGGAAAAATAGACCAAAAAAACACAACATTTTGTTCAGTTAGTTTGTTTTTTAGCAGAGATCTCGGCATTAACTAAGAAATATCAGATACAAAAAGATGTAATGTACATGAATTTACTACAAATTGATAATTTTGTTTTTGTTTTTTTGAAGGTGTTGACTTTTGTTTTCATTTCTATAAGATCATTTCAATACTGCTGGTAACTGTCATGGCATACTCAATATTACATGTACATGGAGATCATCCGCTAATTAGCCCTAAAAATTCTCAAAATTCTCCCAAATTCTCAAAAAATCCTCTTTGCCAAATGGAAGAATTTGCAGGATTGAGGTCACTTGGAAGTTGATGCATCGGAGGATTTTGCAGGATTGAGGGCATTTATAAGGGGTATTTTGCCACTGGAGGAAAATGCAGGATCCAGGTCATAAGGTCTAATAAAATGCTGGAAGATTTTGCAGGATTGAGGTTACTGGGGTGTTTATTCAAAAGATGATTTTGAAGGATTCAGGTTATTTTTTTTAATTGCCCTATGCACATTCTCAATAGAGCCGAAGCATTTTGTAAGATTCCTAGTATCAAATATTGAAGGGTTTTGGAGGATGCAGGTTATATGGAGTTTTAACACAATGGAATCGGGGAAATACTGTAGGATTCAGGTTATTTGTCAGAAACATGGGGTAGGGAGGGTGGGGCTAAATATCAAACTAAAATATATTTTTTAATTATAAGTTTTGAGAAAAAAATTGAGCAAATAAAAAATAAGTCTGTTTGGCAATTGCGTACCACCCTTTTTATCAAAAACGGAGCTACAGAGAGGAATATTAAACATTCTTATCAAAATCTGTTAAACATCAGCTATTTTGCTTCCTAAAAAAACAAAAAAACAACAACGAAAACCCCCAAAACATAAATTTCTCTATATTTTTCTACATTGTACCAATTCTTTGCCAATCCCAATAAGTCTAGTTGCACATGAACACGTTTCCCAATATTCCAACAGATCTGTTTTAATCAAATGCACATGTCTGCTGCATACATGGTCTAGTAATCATGTAGACTTGAAATGAGCCTTTGATCATTTTGATGAAATCCCCAGTATACATGTACATGGTAGCACTGGGTGATTCAAATGACTAGCATTAATTGCAAAAGAGGATTTACAAAGAAAAGCCTTGAGAATAGACCATGGTCCATCAATTTCAATTCATGACAGAAATGGGATGTCATGTACATGTACTGTACAGGTCTGTACAATCTCTTGTACAAATGAACTACATGTACTGTACCGGTACATCTAACATGCACATGGGAATTGCATGGGTGTACAGACATGAAACCCAGGTTGTATGCACTAACCAATATTGCACTCAACTTAAAAGGTAGGATACACCATTTGCAGATATCGAAAATATTTACTACCAAATTATTAGGAAATATCTTACTCATCTGAAAGTAAATAATGATTCTAGGCATCTAGCAAAATGATTGCGCTAGATATTCTGTAATCGCCGGACGGTGATCGCGAAAAAACAAAGATAACATAAGAATAACTGTTCGACGCCGGTTGAAAACAAACGCTGTTTTTCGTACTTTTCTCGGCATCCATGATTGTAAAACTTCAGACAGGTCAGTTAAACGATATTTACTAGAAAATACAACCCCCCAAAATCCACCCATTCATTATAATTCAAGCAATTACCAATGGTGTATCCTACATGTACCTTTAAAGGTAGTATACACCATTGGTCATTGCTTGAATTATCATGAATGAGTAGATTTGGGGGGTTGTATTTATAGTAAATATCGTTTAACTGAGCTGTCCGAAGTTTTAGAATCATGGATGACGAGAAAAGCACGAAAAACGGCGAGAATTTTTCATTATAAAATTCTATTTTTCGGAATAATTACAGGATAATTAGCGCAATCATTTTGCTGGATGCCCAGAATCAACATTTACTTTCAGATGAGTAGGATATTTCTTAATAATTCGGTAGTAAATATTTTCGATATCTGCAAATGGTGTATACTACCTTTAAGTAAAAATGAACTACAAACACATGAACATGTAGAGAACATACATGTACATGTTTTACATGGCAGTACAATGTATGCACACCGACATTTAACTTCAAGTGCATCTCTATACATTGTACATGTAGAATGTACCAGTAGTGAAGCAGATAGGAGAGATTTTGCCTTTGATGATACAAGCATGAAATTTGGCATACAGTCGGAGAATGTCTCGAGAGAGACATTTGGATATCTATGGTAGGGCCATCACAGATTTCTCCTTTGAAAAAAACATAGGTGGAATAACAAGCAATTTTCTAAATTGTCTAAATGTCCAAAATGGCTGCTATTGCTCCTTATTCTACACGTGTACAGGTGTTTCTTTCAAAGGACAAATCTGTGATGAACTTACACTTTACAGATTATTCCAAATATATTTCTCATGACACACAGTACTTCAACTGTGTGCAGAATTCCATGCTTGTCATTATTGTGCACTATACATGTACAATGTTCTCAAGGCTGCTCAGAAGGTACCTGTGCATGCACATGATCCCTCTGGATCCACATGCCCATTCACACATTCACAGTTGAAAGGTCCGGGCTGCCTTTTACCGATAGCGCAGGTCTGTCCGTGCTTTTATTATTAATGAACTTTCGTCTCCGGTAGGCTGCGCACTACAGTGGATGAAGGCGTGGTATTACACTGCTTGAATGAGATCATCTTTAGGGAGTGGACTTTTCTGCAATATCATGTATATAATATACGGTAGTATCATCAATCCCTCCAGGATTTTCCCACAGCAGCTATAAAGCGGGAATGCTTCTGCCTTTAAAAAGAAATTGGCGCTAAGCTTGAACTGACTTAAAGGTAATGTAGGATACACTATTTGCAGATATCGAAAATATTTACTACCGAATTATTGAGAAATATCTTACTCATTTGAAAGTAAATAATGATTCTAGTCATCCAGCAAAATGATTGCACTAGATATCATAATAATATAAAATATAATTTTATAAAAAAAAAAAAAAATCACGATAGCCGTTCGGCAATCACGAAAAAACAAAAATAACAAGACTAACTGCTCGACGCCGGTTGAAAACAAACGCTGTTTTTTCGTGCTTTTCTCGGCATTTATGATTGTAAAACTTTGGACAGGTCAGTAAAACGTTACACATGTACTTACTATCAAAACAACCCCCAAAATTTACCCATGCATGATACGGTAATTCAAGCAATTATCAATGGTGTATCCTACCTTTAACCAGTTCGCGCCGGAGGACGTAGTGGTATACCATACAAAAAAAAAGGTAAGCAGATATTTTTGTGCAAGCCAGTTATTTCCATTTTTTACGCTTAGCAAGTTTCTGGGCCGCCTCAATTTGTTGAAATTCTATCCAAGTATCAATGAGGTAATGTTACCCTCTGCTTGTTACTAGGTCTGTCGTGTTCACGATCGTCCCCGCAGGGCTCAAATTATCATCAGCCTACATCGCCTGATGCACGCACCACAAAACCAATGACATCTTTATAGAGAGGAGAATGGAAATACAACCTGACCGAAAATTATGCCAATACCGAGAGACGGCGACACACCTAGAATTTACGGTACATAGAATAAAGAACAGACTCGGTGAGCTGTGATACAGTACAATGTACATGTACCATAGCTACATTGTACACGTGTATGTGTGGGTATCCACAGTGATGTAAATGTACATGTACAAACATTTAAAGGGACAATAGACCATTTGTCAGTTGTGCACTTAATATGAAGCAAGATATGGGTCGGAGAATGGTGTGCGCGCAAGCATTCGAACGACGTTTCAGTGCATAACTCATCCCTTCTTTCCCAAACTCGCTGATTTGAAATATTTTCCCCAAATTCCTGAGTTTTTTCTACTAGAAAAATTGAAACGCATCCTTTCTTTACCAAACTCCCTGAATTGGAGTGTTCCCCCCAAAAAAATTCCCAAGTTTTTCCGACTGAATTTTTACGACTGAAAAAAAAAAAATCATCCTCTTTTTATCAAACTCCTTGATTTGCGGTATTTTTCCTAAATTCCGAGTTTTTCGACTGGAAAAATAGAAACTCATCCTTTCTATATCAAACTCCCTAATTTGGGGTGTTTTTCCCGGACTGGGGAAAATTGTAACTTGTGCTCAAGTACCCCCCCCCCCCCCCCCCCCCCCCCCCGATTTTCAAAGGAGCTGGAAACCTCTGTTGAAATATTTGTAGAAAACACCAGTGAGGGTAGCTCATGGGTGTTTTCAGCTAGTCCCTTAAAAGCTCATGGGATACTTCCATGGAACTCCTGAAAAAAAAATTGCCTCTTTTATATTTGTACAACTTGTGACCTCAGTGTAATTGTTTGAGAGGCAAGGAGTGGGCAGTGTAATTGTTTGAGAGGCAAGGAGTGGGCAGGGTATGCAGGTGTAATCCGACTGGTCTCCAGGGTTCATCCATGTCCATGTACCTGCAATAAAGGGTCTTACAAACCACAAAATTGGGAGAGTGAGGGGAACAGTTCGGTTGAAGCCAAAATAGAGGAATAAACTTCATGACAGATATATTACCTTCTGGTGCCTGTGGGTTTGCTTCAATATAGGGAGATGTCAATTTGCATTGGTACCAGAGAAAGATTTATTGAGAAATAGGGATCATAAGCCAGTACTTTTTATTTACAAAAACTCTTTATTTACAAACTGAGCGATATTTCACTCTGACATTTATGGACAGCTTCAATAGAAGTAAGTTTTTATAACATGTACTACACAAAGAGGAGGATCATGAATGTGTATTGAAAAAAAAGAGAACATTTACTGCATTGGTTTTTTTTTTCTACAAAGAGAACATTTGCAAATGCTTTCCCTCGATCACTCAACGATGGCATCACCGATTGTTACAAATGTCTAATCAAAAATGTGGGCCAAGGCGTCACGAACAAAATTCTTTCATTTTCAAGTTTGCATGGAACTACCCCGCATGTGTACATGTGTACATAGCTTTGTATGCATCAGTAGGAAATACAATGTACACAGGTAGAATACACGTTTCAGTTAACTATTCAATGCAGTTTGTTAATTAGCCGTTGTTACAATGTATATTCAACTATTTACTATGAATAGTGATTAGTGATGCTGTAAAGGTTATACATTTTTCTCTTCAAAAATTTAACCTGAAACCTTAAAAGGTACACATGTAGGATACACCGCTTGCAGATATCGAACATTTTTACTACTGAATTTTTAAAATATATTTTACTATTTTGGAAAGTAAAGAATGATTCCAGGCATCCAGCAAAAACAATTGCGCTAAATATCCTGTAGATGTTCCGAAAAAATGAATTATAAAAAAAAAAAATCACGATTGCCAATCGACAATCGCACAAACAAAAAAACCAACAAAAACATCTGCCTGACCCGACGCCAGTTTTTCTTGCTTTCTTCTCGGCATCCATGATTATAAAAATTCGGACAGGTCAGTTAAACGATATTTATTATAAAATACAACCCCCAAAACCACCCATTCCTGATAATTCAAGCAATTTGGTGTATACCGGATACCTTTAACATTCTACATATACCTTTAATCCTACCTTTAACTTACATGTAGAGTCATACAGAATAAAGACCTGCTAAGTGCCCCCAAAACTTTGTTTAGGCGACACAATAAAGGCCAGGTGTGTCTGCAGCTGTTTAAATTCAAGGCATTTTCAGTTTGAATTCTCATTTTTATTAAATTCCTTGCAGTTGCATCTCCTGATATTAACATGGGAACTGACTGCATTCCCAGGTTCCCAGGCCAGGCCACTTCATCTCTCTCCACTGTCCATCTCAGGGGTATTTCTAGCCTGGTCAACCCTTACCAATCCCTGCCCTCAGGCTAGCTTGAGATCAAGGGATAAACAACAAGGGTAGGCTGCTTCTAGTGCTAGCTAGGGAGTGTGTAGCGAGAAATAAAGGCGAGGTCGCCGGGGATAGGCACACTCTATTGATGGTGAAGTACCAGTGGGAGGTCACCTAGGCTGCTAATGCTTTGACCTCAGACCTGGTCATGACCTATATTGGCAAACACATGGGGTCTGTTTTTGTAATGAGGTGTTTAGGATGATTTCCATTGACCAATTGTAAAAACTTGAAGGGAATTAGGGGTCACCTCCACTCTCAAATAAACATGGATTTACAAGTCCAGTACCATCAATTTGATGAAGGTAGCCCACACATTGAGAAAAATCTTTCAACAAAATTGAAAATATTAGTGCTTTGTTTGTAGTGCGATTCAAAGTGTATCATGCAATTGCTCAAAATTGATGTTTTGTCTATTAAAGGTGGGATACACCATTGGTTACACGGCTGTTTCACACGTTAATAAAGTGCGCCCTCTGTCGTCAAAACTTTCCCGCGGCGTATATGACGTCATTGTGTTTATGCACGCGCGTTGTTTACGCGATAACCTTTGACCAAATACACAGCCATTCATAAAAACACCTATTGCAGGATCTTACAGGCATGTCATACATATTCATTGGGGTCACCATCATAAATAATAATTTATCTGACCCCACAAAGAATTTTCTAGACTGGTGCACTCCGTGAACTCCCCTTTGTGCTGATTCAATTGCGTGATCACATGGCTTTTAGAGGCGCGATAAAATTAACGGCTGTCGGAGAGACGGTTATTTTTATAAATGAAAATGTATTACAAAGTCCTTCAAATTCTCAGTGAGGACACTTCAGATGTTGCTTTCTACAATAACACCAGTGGTAAGTGCAGGACATTTTGATTTGGTTGAGGACATTTTGATTTGGTTGAGGACAAGTTGGGGTGAAAATGAGCAAGAAATTCCGTTGCTCGCGTGTACGTTTGCCCCCAAATCATAAACACGCACACCGTGTATGTACGTAACATGTACATGTGTTTGGGGCGAGATTGCACCGCGCGCGGTACGTGCACACAACGGTTATAATTTAAAGGTCCAAACGCATGGCGTTCGTACTGCTGGGTATTACTGGGCCTAAAATACGTTGTTGCATGGACATGGTTCATCTATAAAATTCATTTCGTGGTCTGTAAACGTTAGGCCTATTCTGTATTCAGCACGAAAGATCAATAACATTAAAAATAACATGTTAAACTTTCAAGAATACACATTGGCCATTGCATTTAAAATTGTTAAAATGTTACTGTTAGTAAACTAAAATGAAATGGGTCAACTTGTGTACGAGTTTATCTAGTCTACGAGTACGACTAGGAGTACGGGAATAGGGACATCATGTATGTAGTTAACTTTTATCATAAATACCCGAGTTTAACTACCATAGTTTTGAGAATTGAGATCATGATCTTATAAATTTTATGAGATGATCTCAATTCTCAAATCGTAAACAAATTAAAAAACTGTAGGCCTAAGGCTAAGCCTTGTACTTTTGTACAGTACAGGCCAAATGTACGACATTGTAAAAACAACAACAATTGCAAGTGAGAAAGGAATTGTTTATACATTGTACAATAAATGTACATGTATATTTTTTTTATTTATGATGTCATGGTTGCAACACATAACTTATTAACTTAACTCATAAGCAAGAAGTAAAGAATTGTCATCCTGGTCATGCTACCTTAAACTGCGGAAGCGTATTAAATACACTTGCAGAGTACAGATACATGTACATGATGAAAAAAGTACATTTGCATAGTCATGACTTGCATGTAAAAGGGCTCAAGCAAGATAATGGCTTTATATTTTGTTTGCCGAATTATATTACATCATGTTATATGGCTCTCACTAGACAAAATAGCCTCTTGCGTTTGGTTGGAAGTACATAATGTACATCTATCAAAGTATCATGCTAATCATTTCTTTTTTTTTTGGCTTTGGTACTGGCTTGACGACTTTGGCTCTGACTTCTGGTGCTGTATTGATCTGGTTGCGTTTCATGATTGTCATCAGCCTCTGCAGGTCATCTCGCATACCATGAACGGCTCGGCCCATTCGGTTGAAGTCTGTGTGAATGAGCTCCCCTCCTTGCTCATTCAAAAAGCCAAACCCAACCTTGAACCTACGAAGCTGCTCAATAGCATGGTCTTCAAGTAAGTGCAACTTAGGGGTCACGTTCTGATCATGCAACATTTCCCGATATGTATACATGAAGTCCTTGATGGCAATCTCTGCAGTTTTGGGAACAAATCAGAATAAAGCATTTTGAAAATGATTTTTTTTCAGATAATTCCAGTACAGCTGTAAATGTAATGCGAGTAATGTCATGTAATTGCTTAGGGGACACATACCCGTTCGATGGATGTTGTCCTCCTCAATGCATTCTGCATGGTTTATAGCATGATGCACATCAGCGAATTTCAGAAAAATATCTCTGAAATTACTGCCGCAGGTTGCTGCCTGACGGAGTATGTGCATCTGTGTTGCTATTGGGATGTTGTCCATATCTTTTAGGTGTTCTTCGACCTTTTTCCGTGGAACCGATGTTAATGCATCTATCACTTCAAGCTGAAATTTAGAAAAAAAATTACAGTAGGATTAATGACTTGCGAAGATAGATATAAACAAGATAACACATGAAGATGTAAATATTCATTACCTTGCAGCATTTGTGGACATGGTTGCCCACAAAGGACTTTCCATGATATGCCTGTCTGCAGACCTTGAAAGTGGATAGCACTTTATCTAGTGAACTTGCCACTGGGCCTGTACCGTAGCTCAAGACTGCTGTTGCTGCTTTAGTTTCCTTTAACAATACAGTATACACCAGACATTAATTGAATGTGTATACTGTAAATACATTTATAAAGGAAAATATATGGCCCCAACAAATTAAAGTGAATAGGCACATAGCAAACCACTCGATTTAAATTGATTATTCATAATTGTTGTAGTGGCAATTTGTTTTTTTACATAACATGCACATGTCTGTATATGTTTTGATTGTAAGCATTGTTGTCCTTACGTGTCTTTCTATTTCCTGTCTTAACTGAAGGGCTTCATTTGCTGCAGCGGAGTTGTCTGCTGCCTTCTGTTGAAGAAGTTGCAGAGGTAGTTCATCCTCGATTTCCTCAAGGCGATCACGTTTCTCAGTAAGTTGCCCTTGAATCAGTTCCTGTCGTTTCGCTTCCACAATAACTTGTTCCTCAAAACTGGTCGGAGAAGGCTCTTCATTTATTTCATGCTGTGCCTGAATTCGGCACAACTGTATGTCAAGCTTGTGACATGAATTTTCAAACGCATCGAAGAGCTTCTTGTAGACTCCAAGGGAAATATGGAGACTAGGAAGAACCACCTGTAAAAGGCCAAAAAATAAGGTTGTGTTTCAGATACATTGGAACCTGACCATCCCTAAATATTTGGCAGAATGTATGGTTTGCATTTATAAATAAACAAAAATGGGTAAATAATCAAGTACATGTACTGTGCATGGATTTAAAAAAATACAACTTTAACTTACATGGTCAATTTGGATTGGCATCATTGGCTCACGAACAACACTGAAAGAGACATCTTTTGCTCGTTGTTTTCTTGCGCCATCTTCTTGAAATGCTGTAAAATCTGCTTTGATTGATTCCAGCGTTCTTGCTGTACATGAGCCCCGCTCTTGGTAAGAATACTGCATGTCCTGCTTGCTGGCTTTACAGTAGATGCAGCAGTATCTTGCTAGAAAGGTAAGAAGTACAATTTTGATAACAAGTGGGTTTAATTTTACCCTTCATTAATTAATGCTATTACAGACAATTCCACTATGTGATCTTACCGTTACATCCGTTGATGCCATATAGCTTCGCTAGAAGCTCATAATCTCCATAGCAGAATAATCTCAGTGCTCGGTCCCTTTGGAAAAAACATGGGAGAATACCTGTTACAACATTACAGAAGCATGAGTTGGTACTTCCGTATTTATTAATAATTAATAATAACCCTCATCCTAGTAAAATATGAGTAGTTATGAATAAAGCAATACCATTATACATTCTTACCGCCATCTTAAAGTTGAAAGTTGTTCAATCTGCTCCAGTATTGGTGGAAGAGTACGCTGCAGGTTGGCCAGGGAGTCTGTCCCTTCAAAACATGCAAATACCACCGTGTTGACTAGGGAGTTTGGATGGATAATGTTGGCAATTTGGAAATTCATTTTGAATGAATTTCCCCCTTTGTCGCCACCAATCTTTAGCCATACCTCATCCTCTGGAATTAAGCCATCATGCCATGTTAGCATCCCCTCGCTGGAAGTAATGACAAAGAAATCAAACCTGTTGCTAATTTCACCTGTCTAAAACATATTTCAAAATAGTAAAAGAATCAAAATCAAAATAAACCATGCCAGTTTTAAACTAGAATATACCTGTCAAGTCGATCAAGGAAGTTTGTAATCATAGTGGCTAGATCCTTCACATGAACAAAAGGTACATCTCTTATTTCTAGACCATTGATCGCTGCTGCTGCGGTACTGCTAAAAAACAGCTGAACCGTCTCCCCAACAAGATTATCCTTCAGTAGCTCATCTTGTTCTTTTCTCATTTTCCGTTCAGAACATATTGGGGTCTGGCTGGTACTCTTCATGTATCTGTTATACAAATAACAAA
The DNA here is from genome assembly GCA_037893245.1 of Crossaster papposus. Classification (NCBI taxonomy): domain Eukaryota; kingdom Metazoa; phylum Echinodermata; class Asteroidea; order Velatida; family Solasteridae; genus Crossaster; species Crossaster papposus. Next base: position 1,608,421 of record JBAIAA010000152.1, read on the forward strand.
CAAATGTTTTGAATGCATGTACAATGTAGTAGCAAGTTTAGTTACTATTTTTAAACTTAAATGTATTTGTGTTATAAGTTTGCAGTTTATGTACTACGCCTGTATATTGTATGTAACATGTCTAATTACCGTCTGAATTTCCTCATTTGGTTCCAACCCAGGTGGCAGTCTTGCATCATGGCTAAAGCACCATCAGCAGTTGAAGTTGTGTGGTGGTTGGTCTGTGACGAACTGGATGGCAGACACTGGTTTTCATCGTCCTGCTGGATTTCGGGAGCTCCTTTGCTGATATTTTGCCGGAAAGCTGCTATTGCAACAGTTCGTTGTCTCTTGTATGAGGTGGAGATATTTTTACTTGACTTTGATGGCTTAGTCACCTTTTGAATATGAGCAGGCTGGGAGAAAAATGATGCATTAAAAAAACAATTGGTTTTTTTAAACGACACAGACCTGATCCTTCCTCGATCACTCTAAATGTCATGTGTTTTGAAATTTTAAAATGGAATGAACTCGACTAAAGTCTAAAGTAAACAGAAGGAAAAAAAGTGAAATGAAATAATATTCATAAAATAAAATATTAATGAAATTTAATATTTACGAAATAAAATGGTATGCGATATTGTGTTACCTTATACAGTATCTTGAAATCATGTTAATTTATGTGTAAGGTAATGCCCATGTGTGTACTTACTCGACCTCCAGTTCGTATGGGTGTGGCCATTCCTGGCTGGGCATTTTGAAGCTTGAGCCACACCCACTTGTCAGTGGCCTCTTCGATTTCAGTGGGAATCGGTTTGCCAGATTCGTGCGTTTGAGCCAGACGTTTGAGTAAACGGGCCGCATTGGTTGGGTTTAGAATTTCAGGCTGCTCTTTCATTGGGCTTACTGGCCATTGTGATGAAGAGGCAACGGATGAGTGTTTAGCGAACTTAACTTGACAGTCGTGATGCAGTAATCGTTGAACTTTGCCAATATCGTTACACCTGGTACAGATTACATTCAGGTTTTCCAGCTGAAACCTGAGAACCCTGGGACTTTCAGTTACATCTTGAAATCTGATTTTTTGATTGCATATGGGGCAGTTTATTACTTCATTTGTTGCATACCTGTAACACAGTGTCAAACATCTTGCACAGTAATTGTGTTGGCATGGTGTTTGTACACAAGGTTGTCCAATGATGCAAAGGCAAATTCCACATGTGAAGAGTGACTGCTCCCAATCATGACCAATGATGTCAAATTCGATGGGGTATTCAAAAGTGTCCGTTTTCACAGTTACATGCTGGAAGATGTTTCCTTCAATCAGTGAAAAGGGGAGAGGAGGAGAGGGGCTGCGACTTTGTGAAGCTTTTGGTCTGCCACGCTTAGGTTTGCACTGTACATGTGATCCTGCTGAAATTTGTTCATTGTACAAATCACAGACGAAACAGTGGCCAGTTCTTGTATGCTTTGGCCAAGTTCTTTGAATAGGCTGCGTTCTACTCAAAGTGCTCAGAGTGTAACACCTCGTATCACTTCTACAGTGCCTTAATTTTCTGCAGCACTTTTCGCACAAATTTGATGGATGCTGATCCACACTGTCCTCCCAGGTACTTATTTCATAGATGCTAAACAACTCCTTTCTGTACTCACGCACTAATGATATTTTACTCCTGCTTCCACGAAGAGTAATTTTAATTCTGTTCGCACAAACTCTGCAGATCTTTCCGAGTGCGTCTTGGTGGAATTTAAAACTCATGACACTGATAAAACTTTGAATCATCCATGTACTTTATATAACGCTTACTAAAACTTAAGAATAACCCTCGAGAGAGAGAACAAAAAATTTCGCCTAGTGTGGTTTTTGGGAGCAACCGGTGAGACAACTCGACCGCGCGACACGCAATACCGCACACTACACGCTGTACACAGTCGAGTTGTCCCACATTGCGTTGTTTTGTATTGCCCGCCGTTTCCGATTGTATCGCTGGTATCCGCCAACGAGCGCGCTAACTTAATGCGTCGATGGGAGCCAACACGGGACGACGTGTGAACGTCCGCGCGAATTTGGATTTGCGGGGTTCCGGGGCACATTTAACAAGGCTAAACAAACTATTTAACAAAATGTCCCACATTTTTATATATTATAAACGTATAGTAAATGTCATTAACTTTACTGGTATGAATTTATACCGAAGGATTGAACTTTGTTTTGTTTTTACGAGTCATTTTCAAGAGCCGATAATTATTTAACGAACGTTACGACCGATGCAATAATGCATCCAAAAGTCCTCAAAATCTGTTCTGTGTAAATATTATGCATATGCACGAGTGAAAAGTCTGTTCATTGTTAAGCTTTTATAATTTAAACTGTTTTTTAAAGTCCTTGTTACGTTTTTTATCAATTTTTACATTGTAATTAGGCGATCCTGGGCGCCGCCATCTTTGATTGGATTTTAAAAAACTATTGAGGGCGCTGCAGCGAGCGCTCTTTACTTTATTAGCACACATCCTATGCGCGCGGATATGCCGTGGTTATTGCTTGATTTATCATGGAAGGGTGGATTGTATTTTATAGTAAATATTGTTTAACTGACTTGTCCGAAGTTTTACAATCATGGATGTTGAGAAAAGCAAGACAAACAACGTTCGTTTCCAACCAGCAGTTCTTATGTTTTTCTTGTTTTTTTTTTGCAAACCCCGTCCAACGATCGTAATTTTATTTTTAAATAAAATTCAATTTTTTAAACAATTACAGGATATAAAGCGCAATCATTTTGCTGGATGCCTCTGAATCATTTACCTTCAAAAAAGTACAGTAAGACATTTTTTATTAATTCAGTAGTCAAATTTCTCGATACATGTCTCTGCAAATGGTGTATCCTACACATGTACCGGTACATTTACCTTTAAACCAATTTCAATGGCAGTTTTCTTTTACCTTTAAATTCTTGAATTTAAATACACTGTTTACACACACAAACTACACAAAACTGGTTTTCATTCAAGTGTAGATCCACTGACTGTGCTGGAAAGGAAAGGGGGGGAAAAACATACTTGAAACGCAAACATTTCCCAAGCTTCCGAGGTACAGAGGGATTACAAGTCTATCCCAAAATAACATGCACAACAGAATGACAAAAAAAAGAAAAACTTGACGGATCTGAAAATCTATTTCGCTCTGTTGGATCCAAACTGTTAATAAAGAATAAGTTTACGTGTCCTTGGGTCCCAGTCTGACAACAATAGCTGTCTTTACTCAAGGTAAAGAGGGGGAGGTTTTGTGACAACTGGCTGGGTTGTTGGTTGGCTTGTACCCCTGCTGGGTTCAGACAGACTCAGTGGGAATCAGAAAGCTCCAAAATTGATCTGGTTGCCCTTTTTATATGTAACGCAAAAACAAGTTTCAATTTCAACATCAGAACTAGTACATGCCAACCCAGTTCTTATTTATCCCCCCCCCCCCCCTACCCCAATTTTGTTTGCCAAACAAAAGTTTTGAAACCTAATTTGTGCCTTTCTAAAAATTCAACCATTTGTTTACATACATGTACATACACATGCAACAGTTAGCCTATAGAAAGTAGTGATGCGATATAAAATCAATTTTTTAGTATACATACATACATGTATGCAGTTTGAATTCTACAGTATTTAGTTTCTATTTTGAAAACTGAATATTCAAAACCAAGCTCCTTTTTTGTTACCCGGCTTAAAAACCCAAAGTTCTGCAGCATGCTTTGCTCCACGGTCTCCGATTGTAACTGCGTTCAGTTTAACCCTTTTCTCAACACGTAAAACAAATACTATGCTCAAAACGGTCGAGTAAACTCGACATTGGTAAGGAAAGCGTTAATATAACTTCTGAAGCATTTTTGTTGTTGTAAAGACCCAGTGGTCATTGAGAGAGCATTTCATGTGGCACCTCACTCATCAATGGAATTCAATAATCGTTACTCAGTTTAACAAAAAGTTTGGATAACCGGATATATGGAAATCTCCGTTTTCTTTCACCACTGGTTTATTTCACTTTTCTGCAGGAGTTTTCTGCACTGGAGCACTTTCCAAACAATTGCCACCATGTATAAAAAAAAAAAAAAAAAAAAAAAAAAAAAATCAGCCTGAATCAGAATCATCTGTTTCTTTGCGAAGCAGTTCTGACTTTTCAGTGAAATCAAAAAATAGAAACACCTGTTTATTATGTGCATAGGAACAAACACAGACTAGTACATGTACAAGTATACCGGTCTGTATAAATAAAACAGTGAAAACAACATCAGACCACACAACACTTCGTTCCTTTCAACAGCGCATCACTGTACTAATTCATTATCTTCCCTGTTGAGTTGGGCGCCAAATGGGTTCAGAGTCTACGCATGGCTACTAGTAGAAAAGCATCTCTATAGACGTCAAGTAAACACGGATAGATTGCACGAACGATAGCAGATTTACTTTTCATGATGCTAACGGTGAATTCGAAATGGCGGCAGATTTTTATGGGCGTCCACCTGACAATATATTTCACCTAGAAATTCATCATTTGTTTCCACGTATACATGTACCGTGTACATTTTAGTACAGCACGAAATATTGATCGATTCAAAGACAATTTATGCGACCTTAATTAGGCTAATACCAGTACATGTACCAGGTATCTCAATCCTGATATTGAAGAGCATCACTGGAATGACTAATCACAAGGCCAGAACCCAGACCATGCCCATTATTAACCAAGCATTCTGCAAAATGTGTGACGAACTGATGACCAACCACAACAAAATTCCTCAATTCGAAATCCACCGTTCCCACCTGCCAACTGGCATGACTGACCCTGGACACACACAGTGACAGCAATGTGTGATGTGGAATGATTAATCCAAGGTACCAGTATAGTGGGTACCAGTGATGCAACACCTACAGATAGTAGGTTAAAGGCAGCTTTCAAACATAACACCAGAAAAAACCTGCATTATTCTAAAATATCTTACTTGACTGTAAGTCAATATTGCTGTGTTCCATTCGCGTCGTGTTTACCGTGAATTTCTCGATGTTCACAAGTGGGTTGCATTCCAAACGCTACTCACCAAGACGCCCGCGCACAGTCGATTTAGTCGTGTGGTAAGGACATTCTTTATCGCGCTAGAACTCGTACGTGAACCAACACGCATGCGCGAGTATTTCATTTGTTTATGAAGTCGTGAACATGGAGCACAAAATTCCACCTCGAGTTCACCACTGGTGCACACGAGTTACCAGGCGATTATCAAGAAATATCTTACTAATTTGATAGTAAATAATGATTCTAGGCATCCAGCAAAATGATTGCGCTAGATATCCTATAAACAAAAACAAATTATATTAACAAAAATCCTGATCCACCGACGTCGATCGCGAATACAAACGCCTATTTTCTTGCTTTTTTCTCGGCATCCGCAATTGTAAAACTTCGAACAGGTATCGTAAGTTAAACGATATTTACATCTAGAATACAACCTCTCAAATCCACCCATTCCTGATAATTCAAGCAATTACCAATAGTGCATCCTACATCATGTATACCTTTAACTAACACAGCTGCCTCATTGCAGAATTCATCCATGTGGAAGCAATCGTTTCACACGATTTGCGGCGCACCTAGCCCCACATTAAATAACATTATTTTTTGTTTGTGCTTCATGTACAGTACTTCTATGCCAGGCCACTCCCTGTAATAATTCTGTGGCAGCAATCCCGTTACGATATTGATATTTTTCACACACAATCTATGGCATTTGCTAATGTGTGGGGGCACATGGACGCCTGCCCTTGAAAAGTGTCACATTTGTTTGTGTCCTGGTTACACCTGACCTGTGTAATTTCCTATGGGAGTGCCATTGAAAATTAACTTCAAATTTGATAAAATTTATTTTTCTCTTAAAGATTAGACAGGATCAAAGAATGTATCTTGAATTTAAAAACAAAATATCCTGAGGGGCCATTCAACATTTTCAATGTTTAAAAATGTCGACTTTTGCTCGAAATTGTTTTGACCCACCCACCCCCACCCCCAATTTCGATTAATAAAAAATTGATTTGTCATGCAGTAAAACAATCTAAATACAATACATGTACATGCACGTGCACGTAAATGTCCAGTTTAGTGACGGCGTGATGAAGCTGTAGGTCTGCCCCTTTTGCACAGGTGCCCAGAAGATTTCTGCATGTTTCATTTCTGCTGAGCAGTGGCAAAACTGGTTTCTTTTTGCACTATTTTTCGAGAGCAAACATGACGCGCACACAAAACGTTCGTATGGTGAACAGGGATTTTTTAGAATTTGCTTTTGCTCCATCCAAAAACTGCGGAGATTTGTACATGTAGGTACCTCGCACGTTGTGACATCCACGGTGGCGGCCATGTTTATCGTGTATTGCCGATCTAGCACACCAGGGGCGCGTTCCACTTATGCGAACTGTTTGCGCGGGTTACTGACATCAACATTCGGATACCTACATGTACAGGTACAACTTGTAGTTTCAATGCATGCTTCTATTACAAGGTGCCTTGTTTTAAGGTATACAATACATGTAATTATAGATTTAACAGAGCTACATGTATATATCTGTACACCTGCCACAGTATCACATCAGGGGGCCAATTTCATAAAACATGTCAGCACAAACATTTGCTTAGCTAAAAAAAGTCTTGCTTAGAAAAAACACCAGGTTACCAGGCAAAACTCTATGTACTTTTTCATGCTTAGCAAAAACCAGCTGAGTGAATACCAGTTACAAACAACAAATATCACCTGAAAATTTGGTCTGTAACCCTGTTTTTGTCAAGGAAGAATGTTCACGCTTACATAACCGGGACCTGTACATGTTTTATGAAACTGGCCCCAGATCTTTTAACGCGTTGACTGCCGACTACGAGTATAGTCGTAGTTACAGGTGTACCGGATTCTGCCAATACGAGTATACTCGTAGAAAATGAAAGGTTTTTGTATTGTAAATTGAATACACTGGCATCACTGATAACGCAACAAATACGCTGCTGGCAGTTGTGAGGATATTCATTTTTATGTTCAAATTATTTTTTTTCCGTTTTTTTTGTTTTTTTGAAGTACATACCGGTACCTACACATGTACATACGTACACGTGTATGTAGTATGCGCATGCGTACAATGCTTGGCAAATGGGGTGCCCTGTGAAATTATGCCCAGCGGTCAACATGTTAAAACTATTTTCAGAATTATCTTTTAAACTATGACTGTGCACTTATTGCACTGCAACAAATGGCTATCAATATCATACTGTCCTGTAATTACATGTACAATACCTAGTGGTACGTAATCTTATGACTAATAATATTGCTTTTATTGTGATCTATACCTAATGTCCTATGCATTACACCATGCAGCACAGCCAGCCATATGGCACCCTGTGCCATACTCTTCTTTTCACAGAATGCATGCTATTTGCATGTCTAATTTATACAGTGTCAAGGTCGCAGTTTCTAATGGCAGGGGGAAGGGGGAAAAGGTGGGGGGGGGAAGGGGAAAAAGGTGGGGGGGAAAGGTGGGGGGGAAAGGTGGGGGGGGGGGAAGGTGGGGGGGGGGGAAGGTGGGGGGGGGGAGAAAGGTGGGGGGGGGGGGAAAGGTGGGGGGGGGGGAAGGGGGGGGGGGGGAAGGGGGGGGGGGAGGTGGGGGGGAAAGAAGGTGGGGGGAAAAAAGGTGGGGGGAAAAAGGTGGGAGGGGAAAAAGGTGGGAGGGGAAAGGTGGGAGGAGGAAAGAAGGTGGGAGGAAAGAAGGTGGGGAGAAAGGAGGTGGGAGGAAAGAAGGTGGGAGGAAAGAAGGTGGGAGGAAAGAAGGTGGGGGAAAGAAGGTGGGGGGGAAGAAGGTGGGGGGAAAAAAGGTGGGGGGGGGAAAGGTGGGGGGAAAAAAAGGTGGGGGGGAAAAAAAGGTGGGGGGAAAAAAAGGTGGGGGGGAAAGAAGGTGGGGGGAAAAGAAGGTGGGGGGAAAAAAGGTGGGGGGGGAAAGGTGGGAGGGGAAAGGTGGGAGGAGGAAAGAAGGTGGGAGGAAAGAAGGTGGGGAGAAAGAAGGTGGGGAGAAAGAAGGTGGGGAGAAAGAAGGTGGGGGGGGAAAGGTGGGGGGTAAAAAGGTGGGGGGGAAAAGGTGGGGGGTAAAAAGGTGGGGGGGAAAAGGTGGGGGGAAAAAGGTGGGGGGGAAAAAGGTGGGGGGGAAAAAAGGTGGGGGGGAAAAAAGGTGGGGGGAAAAAAGGTGGGGGGAAAAAAGGTGGGGGGAAAGGTGGGGGGGGAAAGGTGGGAGGGGAAAGGTGGGAGGGGAAAGGTGGGGGGAGAAAGGTGGGGGGAGAAAGGTGGGGGGGGGGAAAGGTGGGGGGGGGGAAGGTGGGGAAAGGAAAAAAAGGTGGGGAAAGGGAAAAAAGGTGGGGAAAGGGAAAAAAGGTGGAAGGGGAGAAGGAGGATGTAAAAATACACTTGCCCAATAACAGCCGCAATACAAACAAACACATTCAGTAAGTTTCAAAAGTGAATAAAAATAAATTGGCAAGGCAGCACCCAAACCTGCGACCTCCAGAATACCAGACCAGTGCTCTACCAACTGAGCTACCGTACAGTATCTTGCCCTACTGGTATATTGGCAGTCTCCCAAATTGTCAGTTGACCAAAACAAAGTGTGATTTATTGTGTTTATCAATAAGCTGAGAGGTGAAATTAGGCAAGGTTAGAAACATCTACCAGTACATGTATGCAAGACTACAGTAGATTATATCCTAAAATCTAAATTGGTAAATTGGAGAGGTTTAATAACAGGCTCTTTTTATTCCTGCTGCATTTATAGACAGATGTCTACCGTTCTGGACGCAAATTACTTTGATGAGCCAGAATTACCCAGAATGACATTTTCGAATGATAAAAAACAGAGGGAGAACCGTTATTACCAATAAATCTAGCAGCTGGTCTCTTGTAACAGCGGTTGCGAAATCAACAATTGCAGTTTGTTTGAGGGTGTGAAAACGTCCCCTCCGCTCCCAACAAAAAATAAATCTTTAATCCCACAAGCGGATTTAGATGGGCAAAAGATGTGAAATTCTCACCCTCGCATTCTAGCCATTTCTAACCGTACCCTACATGTAGCTAGCACGAAATGCTCGTCGGCGTACTTATTCCCCACGAATGAGCAAACGAGGAGCCAAGGACACCGGTGAAAACGGGGACCGGGAATCACACATGTGCAAATGAGGTCTGCGGGGGGGGAAAAGCGTTTGCACTAGGAGAAGCCAATACACTTACCGAGACTGTACGTCATTGCCCATTAACCAACGCATGATTGGACAATTAGCTGGGTTGGTCGATACATGACATGACTAAACAATAGTCAATATTATAATCTGGCTGGATGCATATTAATAATGGACTGCCTAATCAGGCTGTTCTGTGTGTACTAATATAAATGAATCACAAACTTAATTGAATCTCTTCAATATAAAGGTTGGACTGGAAACAAAATGCAGGAACATTGGATGGTGCAAAATGTACATACATTGTGCAGTAGGATACACCATTGGTACATGTAATTGATTAAATTATGGGTGGATTTGTAAATATCGTAAATATCGTTTAACTGACCTGACCGAGGTTTTATAATCAAGGATGCTGAGAAAAAAAGAAAAACAGTGTTCGTTTTAAACCGGCGTCGGGCAGTTGTTCTTATGTTGTTTTTGTTGTTTTTGTTATTGTTTGCGATTTATTTCTTCTTATAAAACTCAATTTTATGTAACAATTACAGAATATCTAGCACAATCATTTTGCTGGATTCCTAGAATCATTAAGTTTACTTTCAAAAAGGTAATATATTTGCTTAATAATTCGAAAGTAACTTTTTTGATATCCGCAAATGGTGTATCCTACATGTACCGGTACCAGTAGGTACCTTCAAACCACTTCTATTACCAGTACGTGTACACGTACATAATGTACTATACCAATTACCGTTTCAGACAAAAACGATTTTCAATTTTGTAGTCATTTGAATCAACGTCAGTAAAAATGAGATACCGGTACTGTGCATTCAATCCTGCAATACACGTACACATCGAAGATGCAGCGATAAAAATAGACCGCCACAGGCACCGCATGCTCGACGGAGCTACACGCGAACTCTGCCTCAACCCGCGCCTCTATACGTACCGGTACATGTACCCGTCTGCATCACTGCGACACGACACCCTGCGAAATGCTTACACTATCAACTTCCTACGATTCCCAAGCAAGTAAATGAATTTCAGGAGGAGGAGGGGGGGGGGGGGGGGGGGGGGGGGAGAATCGCAAGACAGTGTGGTTACCACGTCGGTTGATGATGCAGATTTCCTAGGGCTGCTATATGTACTGGTGTATAGCTAAACCAAACTGAGGGTTCGATATGTCCATATTGATGACGGATATGAGATGGTGAAATCGAAAAGGTAATGCATTCTTTACACACAGTGTCAATATTGTTGGAAGGTTATTGAAATTTGCATTCAATCTCGTGATGAATCTATGGGTGCGTTCGAGTAGTTCGCCCGGATTGACTTGAGTAAATTATGCAGATGGTTTTGCCACAAAAGACATGCTAATCCAACGCCTAAACTCTCATGTACATGTTATGCTTGTAGCTGTGACCGTAGCCACCGACAAAACAAACCTTTTCAGGCTGAGGCTAACTTTGAAATGTACCGCTTTTCAGTCGTTTGCAAAAAGTAACGACATAAAAACACATTAAAGGCTTAAATTGCCTGCACCCGCCAGGCGTAATCAAAACTGAGTGAGCTTGTATTTCTGTGAAAAAAAATTGATGAAATTGAAATTGTACCCTAAAATAGCTCTATTTTGCAGCTTGGAGAATATCCATCATTTTTACTGTATGAAATATAAAAAAATCCAATCCAATGACATGATAGTCTTATTCCCAAAAGCCTGTGATTTTGCTTGCCCAAAATCCTCTCATAAGCAACCTCCCCAGTGAACCATCCATCTAGTAATAAGGTTTTCTTTATACCCGATCCATCAACAAGATTATGAGCTGTGAGCAATGCCCTGGATCAGACATAAATCAAGTAAAGACTGGGAACTATACTTGCTATGTACATGTACACCCCCCCCCAAAAAAAACAAAAAAAAAAAACACAAAAACAAACATAGAAGAGGAAACAAATTGAGAGACAGAAAATTAGTCGGTCAGTGTTTTTGTTGGGCTTGGCGTAACGTAAACAAGTCTTGACTGGGAATGGTGTGACGGAGTAATGCGAACAATCTGAGGGAGACTGCTGAATGTTTTTCAACAGATCAGGATGAGAAATTTTATATGGAATTAACAATTCTGAGAGGATGTTTGGGAGGGGGGGTGTAGGGTGTTCCCTGGGGGTAGATGAGGAAGACATACTCTGGGGCATGTTATGGCCAAGGGTTGAGCATGGCTGGGAATATGTGGTAGTGGTACTGTGAATGAGGAATGTGTGACTCCATGTAATTTGCATTGGATTGCCACATGTACATGTGTACATGTACACATGTACACACATACACCGGTACTGTGTATTCAACTACTGTACTTGTAGGGACTAGAAAGGAAATACGATACTCTGTGGAGACAAGAACACAATGAGGACAATGAGAATGAATTCGTCTCCACAGGGTAATTTCTTTAGGTGTATTAAAGGTCTCGACAAAGTTTTTCACAAAATAGATACGATCGACTCAAAATTACTCACAAAATAGATACGATCGACTCAAAATTACTCAGAAACTCTTAAAAACTTAGAATGTTGATTAGAGTTAGTGTTTGGGTATGAGTACATACGTACCGGTACATGTATATACTATACTGTTCAATGTACCGGTAGGGTACCCAGTATGTGTATTGGGTCGAAATTTCACCCCAGGCAATTAATTGTGGTTGAAATAGGAGCATTTTTACAAAAGTTGTCGATTTTCTAACCATTTTGTACACGAGAAATTATCGATGTCTCCACAAGGATACAAACATGCGAATATGTACCGGTACATGTACATGATGTACATACTATCAAATATAATGTTGCAATGACAGCCTGTTCAAGTTATCAAACCATGAGCTCCAATGCATCTTGTTAAAAATGATACCAACATGAGGACATCTCAACCCTGCTGTGCCAGTATGAATCATTAATATAATCAGTTCTAACCATAATCACTTTGGCAGGCTGACTAATAAGTGACAGATTGTGCAGTGTGGTGGTACAGTACAACAACATGTATACAGCAAGACATCAATTTATAAATTGCGGTATATAGGATACTAATACTATACATTTTCTGCCCTCAATTTCTTAATACCACCTTGAAGAAAAATACCCTAATAGCTTTTAACAATTTTTTATTTTTTTTATTTGAAATATTAACAAAAACATACTTATGTTACAATTACCCGGTACACCTACATGATGTACACTCGCTTTTGCGACATCATCCTGGACTACCGGTACATGTATTTTATTTCCTTTTTTATTATAATTATAATTCAAGCAATTACCAATGGTGTATCCTACCTTTAATAAACATCTTCAAAACACGCAAAAGATTGCAAAACAGGACAAGTAAGGTTCGGTTGAGCATAGCAACGGCTATGTTCTTATCAATACATTGTATTTCTTCTTGAAACTTGCCACACATACGAACTATTGTTTAAACAACAAAATATTAAACCTTTGAAAACGTGGGATAGTTACGAGGACCTAATTTGCATGTTTAATTACTGTATTATTAGACCACTAATGGACTAATCCTAGTACTAACTATGCCAACACTACGCAAAATTGCATATTTAAGAGGTTTTCGATCATCTGATCGCACACTAAAAATGGGAATATGTAGAGGACAAGTTTACAAGTAGGCTTTCCAAATTACGCAAAATCTCAAAATTGACCACCCCTTTTTTTATCAGCAGTGAAATATTGCCACGCCTTTCAGCAAAGCCTACAAGTGTATGTATGGTATACAATGCAACAAACAAAAAATGAACAGTTATTCACATGTTAAAGGTAGTATACACCATTGGTAATTTGTTGAATTATCAGGAATAAGTGGATTTGGGGGGTTGTATTTTATAGTAAATATCGTTTAACTGACCTGTCCGAATTTTTGCATTCATGGATGCCGAGAAAAGCATGAAAAACAGCGTTTGTTTTCCACCGGAGTTGAGCAGTTATTCTTATGTTATCTTTGTTTTTTCGCGCTCGCCGGACAGCGAGAATGAATTTTGGTTTATACAATTCAATTTTTTTGGAACAATTACAGGATATCTAGGGCCCTTATTTGGCTAGATGCCTACAATCATTATTTACTTTTAAATAAGTAAGATATTTCTTAATAATTCGGTAGTAAATTTTTTCGATATCTGCAAATGGTGTATACTACCTTAAATGTGGCAAATACGTGATTTTTAATTGTTTAGTTTAATAATCAACAGTAATCCTAGCCTATTTTTAATAGCTGTAAAAATTCTGGGCAAAAAAATAAAAATACAGGAACCACAACATTAATTTTCTTGGCCAAGGCATTACAAACAACACTGGTGGAGCCTGTGTACATTTACACTATAGTTGTGTTAGTGTTAATGCACAGGCACCACCAAGGCACCCCAGCATTGTGCAGTAATCAAATAACACTCGTCTCGTAGTCCATGCAGACTTTGATCCTATTGTAAGTCACATGGCAGAGTAAACACTGTCTGCGCGTCCAGCGTCACTGAAAAACAAAAATTATGCCCGTGATTCTGCATACGATGAATGATATTTGCTCAATGTTCCCGGATCTAATGGTATTTATTTGCTGTTTTGTTTTCTTCAATGATAGACTTCGGGAAATATGGTGGGCAACTCGCCTACTGTGAATTGTTGCAGTTTAGCCACACACTTAAAGTATTGGTACTCAGGCTTGCCAAAATTTAACATTACATTGTATAATGTCTAGACTGTACGCCAATTGCATATTTGCCAATAGTCTAACAATTTTAATACTGAATTTCTGGTATTACTGCCAATAAAAAAAAAAAGGATTTTTAAAACTGCTGTAAAATACTTACTAGCTGGAATGACGTGAAATATACAAATCAAATTAGTTAAGCGGGCCTAACACATGTACATGTAGTACTTCTTCTTTCGAGACAAAATGGCTGTGCCCCTGAAGATCTTATTGAGATCAAAATATTAGGCCCTCTTAAAGGTACATGTAGGATACACCATTGGTAATTGCTCGAATTATCAGGAATGGGTGGATTTACGGGGTTGTATTTCATAGTAAACATCGTTTAACTGACCTGTTCGAAAACTTTTACAATCTTGGATGCTGAGAAAAGCAAGAAAAACGGCGTTCGTTTTCAACCTGCTTCGGGCAGTTGTTCTTATTGTTGTTGTTGTTTTTTTTCTTTTCGCATTTGCCGTCTGGCGATCGTAAATATTTTGGACATAAAATTCAATTTTTCGAAACAATTACAAGACATCTAACGCAATCATTTTGCTGAATGCCTACAATCATTATTTACTTTCAAATAAGTAAGATATTTCTTAATAATTCGGTAGAACAATTTTTCGATATCTGCAAATGGCGTATCCTACCTTTAATGGGCATGTATGTCTGACATTTCACACTTTAGAAACAATGAATAATGCATTTTTATTACAGATTACATGTACACTGTATGTCATCGTTTAATGAAAATTCCACCCCAATCCACACAGCGTGCATATTATACAAAAAATATATACATGTGCCTACCAGTGTTGCGTAGGGGTACACTGTAAAGGCCTACACTGTACATGTATCTCGCGTCAATATTCCCAAGCTTATTAACCGGCTCCGTCGCCAATAATCCCCAACTACTCAACGACCGCTGCATAATAAACTATAAATTCAAGTCAAATCATTACTGGCCATGACTGGAGCCTGGGGGGGGGGGGGGGGGGGGGGGGGGGAGAGAAATATGGTTGGAAATCAGAAATGAATTCAATTATTGGTGGCTCGGGGGAAAACCTCACAGGCAAATGCATCGGGAAATGGATAGTCTAACCTTTAAGGGATTTGGTAGAGTGGGACAACAGATTTTAGAGATTGACTTTGAAGAATCCAAATAAAACGCAAACATCTAATAAAACCTAGACATGCGTCATTAGTTCTAACGCTGCGTTCCAATCGCGTCGTGGTTATCGTTTTCAAAATTAACAAAATGTATACAAAATTTAGCCCAAATTTGAAGGTGTATTTTGTGTATAATTACATCTTATGATAGCCTCCATATGTAGATCAGGCCTCGAAATAGTACTAGCCCGGCGTACAAAGTCTAGCGAAAACTGCTCCGGGCTACCCAGACCCACTTCCTTGGTTGCCCGGTGGGCTAGTGAAAAATTCAGTAACCTACCTGTAAATGTTTAGATCAAAATACATGTTCAAATTGTATTGCTTTTTTGTGTATTAAATAAATATCGGATCAAAATAAACCGAGTATAAACTGTCTTTTGTTTGTGTTTTTCGGCATGATTATTTAGCCTGGGAGCGCTCGATCCACGCGTACGTGCATGCAGTGCATTGCGATCTCACGAATAGAGTAGACTGGTGGGCTTCAGTGAGATTAGTATAGTATAAACTACGGCGCGGGGTACCGCACATATGTGCACTATTCTCTTTCACATCGTTCAGCCTTTCTTACCATAACGGCCCACTGCGTAGCTGTATAGTACATGAGCGTGCTGCCGTGTCACTAGTAGTAGCGCCTGATAAAGAGTCTGTTTAGAACAGCGCCCTCTGTGTACATTACTACGGATGTACATGTACATTATTGTACGTACCGCGCCGGTACGTGCACGTGCTCGCGCCGAACGAATAGTTTCGTGCATTGTACATACGGGCTAGCGAAAATGTAAACGGGCTAGTAAAATCTGCAGTTTGCTAGCCCGGTGGGCTATCCAGGAAAAAAAGTTAGCGCAAGGCCTGTAGATCCCGTAAAACACTACCTGCTAACTACATAATTGTATACATGTAGCCACTGGGGTTATTACAAATGTACTTTCCATCAATAAAATGTGTCACAACACCCCGAGATAAATGTATGTACCGGTATGAACTGATCCATTTTCTTTTCTTTCAAGGAACAATGGTAGTTTATTGGATTTCACACAGGCTGTCATGTTTTGTGTAAACACCGTAGGCTAAAACAAAGGAAACCATTATCAGATGATCAGATGCACAATTTGAATGGCCGGAAAACAGTTGTGGTAATTTATTTGACATTATTGAAGAGCGTCGATATGACAGACGTGGAGATACATGTTTAGACCATAACTTCCTTAGTTTTACATGGATTGGATACAATGGGCTTCCCCCATAAAGTGAGTGGTCCACAGGGTTTTTATTGGTTCCAAGAGGCCACTCTTTCTGTTGCTGTATACTTTCTTTGACAAGTTTCTAAATTTGGGAGGATGGGGGGAGGGGGGGGGGGGGGGGGGGTGTCCCAAAGCACCAGTCTAAAGTCCCCTGTACCTGATTAACCAGTTCGCGCCATGATTATTTAAACATCACCGAGCCGAGGGGTGGGAATATTTTTACGAAACTCGATCCGAAGCGGGTTCAGGCTGATAGTGCCGGAAAGCACATCCACGCATTTCCGGCCTTGCTCGCTGCTGACAGACAGACATGCTCGTGACGTGTTTATGCGTCATCCGTTTTGAATCTAGGGAAAACTTTGCGTTTATATTCGTCATCCGGCGCGAACTGGTTAACAGACTGACTGACTGACTGACTGACTGACTGTCACTTGTCAAAGATCATCGTCATTGCAGAATTCATAAAATTTGTCACAAAGCAGTAGCGTCAATGTCCAAAACAAAGTCGAACAAATTGGGGAAAAGGTAAAAAAAAATGCATTTCTTCCTAATAATGAGATAGTGTAATCGGACGAGCATTTTAGTGAGCCATCCCTTTTTCTGGTTACACCATTGTTAAATTATCGCGGCTGCGGTGTCTCTCATTTGAAGAAAACAGATTTAAAAAAAAAAAATTTATTCGGCGGAAAAGGCGATCGCGAAAAACCAAGAACGTAAGAAAAACTGCCCGACGCCGGTTAAAAACGAACGTCGTTTTTCTTGCTTTTCTCAGCAACCATGATTCTAAAATGATATTTACTATAAAAGACAACCCTCTAAATCCACCCATTCCTGATAATTAAAGCAATAACCAATGGTGTATCCAACCTTTAAGTTAATCGCATTACAACAACAGGAAATTAAATCAATTGGCAAACGAGATTATGTTTACTTATTGCTAACTGCGGTGCAAACTTTATTGGTTTTGTACAAATGGTAAATTTGCTTCCTGCACAAGTAAAAAAATTAATATGTCAACAGCAAATAACGGAATAACAGTTTTTGGGGAAATGAATCAGTAATGCATCCTGTGTGTACAGGGCCTATAACTTGGACTTTTACTAAGTTATGGGCTAAGCTAACGCGGTTATCTCAAGTTAATTGATGGATCACAAGCAGCCTTAAGTGCTACTGTACATGTAGTTCTCTGCTAGAACAAATATTCACCCATCTGGAATGAGAGCAAACAGTGAGGTTTTCATCTTGATAGCATTCGTTATCTTGGAAAAAAGAAACTTCTGAGTGCCGAGAAAAAAAGAAAAATCAATGCCCATAAGAAGCAATGAGGTGCATAACGGTACAACGCACCTGTAGAACTGCCATCCTATTCTTCTCTGAAGTTGCAATGCTTCACACGCAACTTGCGCACAATCCTTTATACGTACATGTACCGGTACAGTGTAGGTAAGATAAATCACTACCGAATTATTAAGAAATATCCTACTAATTTGAAAGTAAATAATGATGGTAGGCATCCAGCAAAATGATTGCGCTACATGTGGATATCCTGTAATTGTTCCGAAAAAAATGTAAAAAACAACAACATGATTGCGGGATGGCGATTAAAAAAAAACCAAACAACTTAAGAACCACAGCCCAAAACCAGTTAAAAACGAATGCCGTTTTTTTAATTTTTTTTTTAAGGATCCATGATTGTAAAACGGTACATTACGGCACATTTGTTTTTTTGATCGAGGGTGAATCCTGACAAAAAAATGCCCATGAAGTTCGGGGCTCAAATCTAATCCCGTTGTCAGCATCTAAAACCACGGTAGGCAACAACATTTTGTTGTACCGGTAGTACTAGTAGAGGAATAGCATTTGCTTCATGTAAATTATCTCCTTTTTTAGACCATTCTTCTTCCCATACTGTACATGTACCAACCATGAACCAACTAACCACCCACATGCCTTCTGACCCAACTTCTGTCAGCACAAATTATGTTCAATGAGTCACAAGCAGAGACATGGGCCAGGTGCAAGATGTTTGTCAAAGGAGTTACCCCAAAAAACACACCATGCAACAAAGGGTTTAATAATGGTCTATAAATCAGTTTCAGACTACAGTACATGGTGATGCAAAGTGCTAGCCATATTCGCCATGAATTATTTTGTAGGCAGAATACACCATTGGAAATTGCTTGAATTGGGTTGTATTTAATAGTAAATATCGTTTGACTGACCTGTCCGAAGTTTTAAAATCATGGATGTGATCCGTCCGGCAATCACGATTTTTTCTTTATAAAACTATATTTTCCGGAATAATTACAGGATATCTAGCGCAATCATTTTGCTGGATGCCTAGAATCATTTTTTACTTTCAAATGAGTAAGATATTTCTTAATAATTTGGTAGTAAATATTTTTGATATCTGCAAATGGTGTATCCTACCTTTGACAGCAGAAATACATGGCCACAGCACTAGTAAGGCCAATTTTAGAACCCCCCCCCAAAAAAAAAAAAAAAAAACCACAAAAACCCAAGACATGTAGAGGGTACATAGGATGTCAGTATTGGGTAGAGAATTGTTAAGATGATCCCTACTCCCATCCTCATTACTTGGTACATGTACTTGGTGGTTATCCTCTTGAATACTCCACAGGGAAGTCTGTCGAGAGGCCTTGGGAGAGATGGCTTAACATTTTGGATCAAAACTGGTGATGATTTTCGGTGCTATTTTCAGGGTTCTATTTCAGCTGTGTTGCATTAAGCAGGGTTTCTATTTTAGCTGTGTTGCATTCTGTTGCATTCTGTTGCATTGAGCAGGTTTCTATTTCGGCTGTGTTGAATTCTGTTCCATTTAATAGCAGGGTTCTACGGTATTTCACCTGTGTTGCATTTAGCAGGGTTCTATTTCACCTGTGTTGCATTCTGTTGCATTTAGCAGGGTTCTATTTCACCTATGTTGCATTCTGTTGCATTTAGCAGGGTTTCTATTTCACCTGTGTTGCATTCTGTTGCATTTAGCAGGGTTCTATTTCACCTGTGCTGCTTTCTGTTCCATTTAAAAGCAGGGTTCTATTTTAGCTGTGTTGTGTTCTGTTGCATTGAGTAGGGTTCTATTTCACCTGTGTTGCATTCTGTTGCATTTAGCAGGTTTCTATTTCAGCTGTGTTGCATTTAGCAGGGTTTCTATTTCACCTGTGTTGCATTCTGTTGCATTTAGCAGGGTTCTATTTCACCTGTATTGCATTCTGTTGCATTTAGCAGGGTTCTATTTCACCTGTGTTGCATTCTGTTGCATTTAGCAGGGTTCTATTTCACCTGTGTTGCATTCTGTTGCATTTAGCAGGGTTCTATTTCACCTGTGTTGCATTCTGTTGCATTTAGCAGGGTTTCTATTTCACCTGTGTTGCATTCTGTTGCATTTAGCAGGGTTCTATTTCACCTGTGTTGCATTCTGTTGCATTTAGCAGGGTTCTATTTCACCTGTGCTGCATTCTGTTCCATTTAAAAGCAGGGTTCTATTTTAGCTGTGTTGTGTTGTGTTCTGTTGCATTGAGTAGGGTTCTATTTCACCTGTGTTGCATTCTGTTGCATTGAGCAGGGTTCTATTTCACCTGTGTTGCATTCTGTTGCATTGAGCAGGGTTCTACATGTATTTCACCTGTGCTGCTTTCTGTTCCATTTAAAAGCAGGGTTCTATTTTAGCTGTGTTGTGTTCTGTTGCATTGAGTAGGGTTCTATTTCACCTGTGTTGTATTCTGTTGCATTTAGCAGGTTTCTATTTCAGCTGTGTTGCATTCTGTTGCATTTGGCAGGGTGCTCACAGAATATCCCTTCAAGGGTTAGGGTTAATGAACCTTTGTATTGTGGCAAACAATTGATCATGTACCGGTACAAGTATACACTGAAATTTGTTGAGGAACCGGTACAAGTACCAGTACATATAGGGTAAGGTAAAATTAGAATTAGGTGTCAGTAAAGCTGGAATTTTTGTTTAAATGATTAAAACTGCTTTCTTACTAAAAAAAAACTTGAAATGTACAAATCAAATAAAGGATGAATTTTAGAAATTGTGTGCACAAGTCAATGAGAATGTCAAATCTCCCAAAGGTACCATCTTTATTAACAACAATAAAGGGTTAGCTGGGTAACATGTTTACAGTATGTACAATGTACCGTACATTATCTTACCTTGTATTATGACCAAGGATTGAGACACAAAAGAGAACAAAAGATATTTTACAGGGTCAAAGAATCTTTCCATGACAGTTTCTTTGTCAAAATTTGTCCTTGGTCCCTCGGTTAGCATTAGGCGAATCGGGTTAGGGTTACAGTACAGGAATATAGGGAACACAATGGGCTATCCTTGGTCATTATGTGGTTCACAACTGTATACATGTACATGTACAGTAAATGTACACTAAGTGTCATCACTTCTTACACAGGTGCAGTCAGCATGTACATTTGTACATTGTACAGTACACGTAGACAAACTACATTATCATTTGTGTATATATTTCCCATCTATAAAAATAGCCCCATTTAAGTTTCACACTTTCTATCTGTCGTCCGCCATGGGACCAGACGCCCTAACAAGCAATATGATGCCACTATCCCCGGTATGCAGACAGTGCTAGTGCTAGATCAATACAGGGAAAGCGTGTCATCCAGTGAACTTCCCAACACTGTGAATTATGGTTCCAGACTTGGGCCTCGTTTGTTGTGGTGCTGTATACAGCAGAAAAACTTCACACTAAGCAAAAATCAGCCGGGGACCGGTCACGGGCAATGCAAACTGCATGGAATTTAGCCGGTAACCCGTTTATTTTTGTTCAATGCGGAGCAAAATTTGTTAGACAAAATTCGTGGAGCTGATGATATTCATGATAAGCACAGACATTTCTGTCAAAGTCAGAAAATATTTGCTTAGTAAAAAAGGACTGGCTTTTGATTTTCATTGCTTATGACTGGTACTTGGGGCAATTTTGCTGCGGATTTAGTTCTGTAGATTCACAAGCACATTTGGGGCAACATTAGAGGCGTGTTTCCCTGGCAACATTTTCGCGAATGTAGTACATGTACATGTACATGTACATACGCCAACATAGAAAACTGCTTGGGATGACTACACAACACATATCGGATGACACGAGTCCCGGTCTGAAGGGAGTCTGTGTTCGTACCATAGACTGCCTTTTGAAAAATTAATGATCATATCACCGATGATGTTACAGACTGGGGCTTTGATTTTATACTGGGGATAATAAAAATGTGGAAAAACCAGACACTTATCTGCAACAGCTTAAAGGGGGGGGGGGGGGGGGGGGGGGTATCGAGTGCTATTGGTACTAGCAACGTCTAGTTTTGCAATCCGACAGTCCCGACATGAGTCAACAACATGCACGAAAAACTCATAAGTCAATTTGTCTGCACTCTAGTGGCGTGATGTGAATTAAAAAAAAGAAATTGAAAGCAACAAATGTGAAACGCGAAAGCAACAAATATGACTTACTTCTTATTTGTTTCTTGGCATCCTTTGTTGGGTCCAGCCATGTCTAATAATCAAAATCAAAATGAGGGTATAATTCGGTCAAGGCCATTGTCGAGTAAATTGTACGGTATACTCAATTATTCGAGAAATAAACAGCCCCGATTGGTGCATGTTAAACCTGATCGGCGCATTTTGAATATGTGACTCACTCCACAAAAAAAGGGTATTAATTATGTCACTATACAGTGAAATTGGGTTATACCGGTACATGGTTGGAAAGCCTACAGCGTAAGCTTTCATTTGGTACATACTGGTAATAGAGCTCCATAGCCCCTCCTGTTCTGGATATATGACATGTTGGCATATTGATTACTTCCTTGGAGTTCAAATTACACAACTGAGAAAACAGGCTTTGAAAAAGCCAGCTCTGTTGAAATACATTTACAACGATGCACACAAAATTGAATTTTATCTCAACTTTATTCATCAAAATCGACATTTCTGTGAATGAAACCTAAAACTGTAGGTACTAAAGATGTCATTCATGACAAAAGATGTACAGGTAAATCCCATTTTGATGAAATGTTTACCCTCTCAACGTTGAGTAGTCCATTACATGATAATGCACAGCGCGACTCACTATCCTTTTTTGTAGAGCCGGTCACATATATGTGACCGGCTCTACAAAAAAGGGTATTAAGTCGCGCTGTGCACCATCATGTAATGGACTACTCAACGTTGAGGGGATAAACATTTCATAAAAATGTGATTTACATATTTTGCCAATAATGACATCTTTAACACCAATATTTTCAGGTTTCATTCAAAGAAATGTTGATTTTGATGATTAAAGTGGAAAACACGCCCATTTTGTGTTCATCGTTCTGTTGTTCTACAACAAAGCCGGCTTTTTCAAAGCCTGTTTTCTCAAAGGAAGTAATCAAAAGCAAACATGTCATATCTCCAGAACGGAAGTAGCTATGGAGCTTTTTCACTATTTTGTGACATAATACCCATTATTGTGGAGTGGGTCACATATTTGATGAAGTCCAAATTACAATACCTGTACTTTGACTATTCAATTAATCAAACTTTCTTACCCTTGAGTCTTGGTTGTCTTTGTAGACCAGACCAAAGTAGTCTTTTTCCATCAGATCTAGATGTTGACATGCCTTGTCCAGAACAGCTTGACCTTTGCAACGTTTCTGTAGGGAAAACATTACAACAATTAAAAAATATCCAATTACTTGCTGAAATTGCCAAAATGATGTTTTGTATAGTCTACACATGTACATAGGTAGGAAACAGGTCTACACAAACAAACTCAAGAAAAATGCTCATTACATTTTATAAAACATGCATTCATATACATGTACCGTAATTTCCTGCGGTAAAGACGCGGCTTATCTGACTTTCTAGACCACAAAAACACCGCCGCGCCTTATCTTTCAGTGCGCCGTATACGATGTCGCTTGAGTTCAAAGTGATGGTCTTTGTGTGAAGAATTCTTTGAACGCCGCAATCTTACTCAATAATGCGGTCAACCAATTAGCCCAACTCTCCGGACATTGTGACCGTGTTTCCATTAACAATGCCGCGATGTGTTGATCCCCCTACGACCGTACATGTATGTGTACAGCGTGCGTAGTCTTGTTTGCAAGACGTTTTTCGCGATGCGGGGCGCCCTCTAACGTACGCCGTAGACCACGTGCGAATTACCGCATCGGCGGCCTACGCGCGCTGCATATACCGCGATTAAGATCGTCTTGCAAACAAGACTACAGCGTGCGCTGCATGACGCGTACAGTACAACAGCGATAACAAGCTGGCCCGTACTATGTGGCCTTTTTCTAAACGTTTTTTCGTCTACGTTCCGGCTTCATGCAATTCACCATCCGAACTACACACACGGAGCATCCACAACGACTGGAAAAAAGACTAGGGGGTGTCGCAATTAGGGATACCATGCACGCGATCGCTTCATGTGATGTACATGTGCATGCAGTTTATACTGCAGTGATACATGATATGTATCGGCAAACCTCGTGCGATATTGTGACTAGTACTGGTTTGAAGTTTTCATACATTGTTTGCGTGCCAGATAAACTCAAGTACTCAGCAAATTCTTGCTTGGAATAGTGGGATCCTTCTAAGGCAACAAAATGACCCCTTTGTGGCGATGTACCTACCGGTACACCGGGTGGCGCCTGGTGTTCTTCTGGGTGCGTTCAAGCATGCGCCTTATTCGGCAGTGCGCTTTATCTGTTGACGTTTGAAAAATTTGTTGGGTGATTTTAGGGACCTGCGCCTTAACCGCCGTGCGGCTTTACCGCAGGAAATTACGGTAAGCATTCATCCTCAATCCTCCAAAAACCACCCGGTGGATTTTGGAGGATTGAGAAGGGTTTGGGTCAAATGTCAGTTTTCAAGCAATTTTCAAAGTTTGAATGAGACATTGACCAGCAAATCAACAGTCTTCTCACACAGCCTGTCAATGTACAGGGCCCAATTTCTATGCTCTGCTTACCGTTAGCGAAAAATCTCTGCTTACTGTAGCAGAAAATTCTGTGCTTACAGTAAGCGTTTTTCACGCGTTAGCAAATAATCTTAGCTTCTGCACATGCGTACATGTACATCCCGTAACTGTGGATTTTGTGCTTAAAGGGCCTAGCATAGAAAGTTTCTGCTCGCGCGTTTAGCACAAAATGGTGATTGTAAGCGCAGAATTCTGTGGTTAGCAGAGCCAAGAAATTGGGCCCAGATCTCACATGATAGACTGGTTCCCGTCCTCTCTCCCGTTTTAGTATCAATAATGCGAGGGCTAGGAACTAGTCTACTCACTAGCATTTGTGCGCAACAGAAAGATTTTACTGAAGGTTCAAGAGGCCCAATATAGAAAGCATAATTGTTTTGTTAAAACAAGAACCCAAAATAAGGTTAAAATTTGTTAGAAATAAAAAAAATCAGTCAGAAGCATTAAATAAACCATACAAATATTCACCGAAAAAAAAAATTGTCTTTACATGTACTTGTAACAATTTTTAATTAAACGATAACATGTCAATGAAGTGTACATATTTACAAAATGTTTATCCAGAATTTTGCGACCTTGATGACGATAACATTTTCTGCTAGACATGAAACATTGGCCTCCATAGGATACTGCATACAATGTACAGTAGATATCGATAATTCAAAAATGCTAAAGGTTAAATGGCCAAGTCCAGTCGTTACTTAAGAGTATATAATTCACATGTGCACACTTCGAAGCTACGGTACAATGTACATGGCTATCATTGACATGCATAAGCGCATCTGTATCGCATTTTAATCTAGGGATCTACATACCGTACACATATTTTAAATGCTAGCGACAAGACAACCTAAATGTAAATTAAGGTTTTTTCCGTTGCTAATTCTATTTCCATGCATAAAACAAGTACAGCTTTTTTGGAATGAATTTTGGTGAATTGCACATTTGTACGATTTAGAAAATATTATACTGCACATTTAATAGTGTGAGAGATGTCAGTGCACATATTCAGAATATTTTCTGAAAAGCAAAACATTATTTGTAATGTAATTAACCCTAACTCCCTACACAACAAAGGAAGTTGGAGGATTTTGAAGGAATTGTATTGTTTAATAACAATGGTGAGGGAGTTAGGGTTAAAGAATAGTTTATACAATTAACACTTTGCTGTGAAGGATTCTGTGGATAAACAATTTTAAGACGTTTGATATTTTGGGAATAAAACTGATTTAAATGACACAAGTACATGTACATGGACAGTATGTGAATGGTTTAGAAATTGTGTACAAAATGTGACACAAATTTGCTTCCATGGAATACTTGTACCGGTACATAAAGAATATGTTTCGAGTTAGTATCCATGTAAAGGTTTATTTAAATATTATGTAGTCCTACCGGTACAAGTACATCTACATACATGTACAGTATACTTTTTTTATGTACATGTACATTCATGCAAAATTACGCGTGTCGAACAGTGTTGAAATGCCCAACAGCAAGACCGTGGTTTGTACCGGTACACCAGAAGGCATTTCACAAGCGTAAAAGGGTCCGTCTACAGTATTGATTAATTATGACAAAGATTACAGGAATATTTTTTTGAGAACCATCCATTAGAGAGTTACGAGGTATACCAGGTACATGTATGTGATATTGTTAAGTATGTATAAACAATATCAGAAATAAAACAAAAACATTTCCTGATGTGCGGGAAACTATTGCTTTTTCTGTTTCAGCGAGTCTCAGTATTAAAATAAACTGATTGTGTACCAAAAGTACAGATTTTTTTTTTTAAATACATTTGTGTCGCTGTTGTGAGCGAAAGTTTGCTTCTTAAACTGTACTTTCCCAAAAAAAATCAAGGATAGGATTAAACACTTAATAGTTTAACAAATGTGAAGACTAGTCAGTTTCTCTTGTGGTTTATTTGTGTACTATAAGATAAAAAGTCAAATCTTCATTGAGTGATCCCCACAAATTTTGCTTCCTAGGTTGTATTGTAAAATTAGTTGTGATCACTAGCCACACGGCATTCTGGTGTTTATGATTTTTTGAACTACATGTACCAACATAAGGCAAGACAGCTTAGTTGGTAGAGCGTCGGTTCGGTATTCCGGAGGTTGCAGGTTCGAGTTCTGCCTTGCCAATTTCCTTGTTCGCTTTGAAAAGTAAGCAAATTTACAAAGTCAGTTTCCCTTGTGGTTTAATGGTGTACAAGTAAAGACTGGTACATGTAGTAATCAATAAAAGCTGGTATAGTAAAGTTTTATTATGGGCAGTGTGCATTGAACAATCTCTGTGTAAAGTTTGCTGACCCATAACGATTACATGTGGGTGTGTCCGTGAAGTTGGGGCAAAATGTGTGACATGGGGGTCAACATTTCAAAAGTGGTTGATTACTTTTGAAACAGCATTTGTATATAACCCATATACCCAAGTTTTAAGAAAAATATAAACAAAGTGGTTCACGGCTTTGGAAAAAAATGCGTTTGTTGTACAATATTGCAACCATCATGCAAAAATACCGGTACTACATGGACACCACTCAAAGTTTATATATCCATCTGTTCATTTCAATGGTTCATCATTCTGTAGATATTATTGTTGTTTAGTATCTTCTTTGGGGTGGTGTCTCTATGGAATAAAAACATTGGTGTCACTTCCAGATAATAAATGAAAAAAATAACACAGCAGATTTCAAGTTAGTTGAGTTTCATTGAAAAACAATTATACATTTATTATAAGTTCTGGTTACTTATTTATCAAACACATAATGAATACATTTACTTGAGTACATTGTATATAAAACAATGTTAGAACAATGACAATTAATATGGTACAAGATAACAATTGTATTCCATCCAGTATTTGTGTGCCTTGTGGCAGAAAAACCCTTTGAAATCTTGGTACCTATACTACATGGACACCGTGTCCTGTAGTATAGGTAGATTTGTCCTTTTCTAACATTATATAAATGTAATCTGTGAGCTCATTTAGTCTTAATTGGATCATTGGATGTACATTGTAATAGAGTAAAATGGAATTCATTGGTAATTCTTGAAATCTACAGCTTATCACCAACATTTAACCAGTGTTAACCACATCATGAAAAAGAAAAGAATTGTACGCATAGTACAATGTACATATATTTGAAAAGCTTGAATCACAGTTGTGTAATTGGAGCAGGTTACACACTTCTTCTTTGGTAATAATGATGTATGTATATTTTGACAAGAAATATTTTCCAAGGAATCTTGAGAATCATAAAATCTAGCACTTTTGCTGCACATACATGAATGCAATACCTATACTACATGGACACCGTGTCCATGTAGAATCTATCACCCGACTTGTGTTTTACACTAATGTTAGCTTTTGTTGCATATTTGGGGATACAGCCTGTTTTGTTTACATACTGTTAAGAAATGGATCACATAATCACTATTCCTATACATATCATTGGTCATATCAAAGCACAATATTGTACTTGAGGCACCAATGAAAACGAATAGCTGTTGACCAGTTCGTGCCGGGATTATTTTAACATCGCCGAGCCGAGGGGCGGGATTATAGCGGGAAAATAGCACAACTTTGTTGATTTAAATCTTACAATGCCTCGCAATTCTTTCTGAAATCTATAGCAGTTCATATACATCTCTGCCAAGAATTGTTGAATGCTGCAACACAAAAGGTAAAGGATGATTGTACAATGTAGTGCAGTATTTAATAAAAGACTACACATGTATTAACTTGAGTGGTCATCATCTATCATACAATGATTTGCAAAGACCAAGTATTGATATAAAATGTTTTATTAATGCTTTACGAGGTAAATTAAGTATGGTACATTGTTCAGTAGTACGAGCTACAAACTTGGGTATCCGATGAGGATTATAGTTAACTGTACAATCTTTAAAATAATCGACACAATAGAGTGGCGTCACCACATTAGTTTAATAACACAGATTTTTTACTTGGTGCATTTCTCTAGGTATTTGACAAAGACAATGAAAGATCTTTGACTACTTCTGCGTCAAATGCAAGATAACGAGATGTCACAGGTGCCGGTGGACAAGCCAATCGTCTGAAAATACCAGTCTTGGCAACCCACGTTTCATCTTTCTGTGTTGGCCAGCAGAACTTATTTGCTTTTCTTCCGTGGCATTGTGATGGACAACAATTCTACAATCATTGAAAAAAAATGCAAGGAGTTAAATTTAGTACCATGGTTTATTGAAGATGAATACATGATTAAGTAACTATATTTTAAAAGGTGTTTGTTTTTTATGATGAAAAGATATTGTTCATACAACTCATTAATATTCTATGATGATAATTGAGAATTGATTTAAACCAGTCAAAAATAGCTTGGTTTTAAAATGTTGTACCGATGCTGCATGTACACATAGCATCATACCATTTTTGTTATAATAAAGGAATTCCAGTTTTAAAAATGAAATTCAGCATCAAAATAATCAGTAAAAGTTGTTAAAAAGGAGGGTGTTATCACCACAAAAAAAAAAAAAAGCATGGTGTTGCCACTTAATATGCCAGACCATATTTTGTGGAGCAGGTGAAAACTGAGTTGACATGACAAAAACAATTGCCACAACACCTTTAAATTTCACCTTGAAAACGGCCACAAAATAACTTTTTATTTTTTATTTTATTTATTGTAATTAATGATTGAAATGATGGTACTAAAGTGTACTTACGATCTTCATGAAAAGTATTTTTTTCCTAGTTAAATTCGAGAGCTCCCTGTCACTTCTCGACCGTAAACTGTCCACTTGCAATTGAAGTGGAGTCATTATCCTCGATCACAGTAAGCGCGCGCATAGCGAGTAAACAAAACGTCATTTGATTGTACATCAAAACTGCTTTCGAGATCGAGTGTGGACAAATCATCACGTGATAAATAGTGTATAATCATATGAAGTTATACTCTACACTGGTTTCCGTCAGAATTGGTGCGGTCCGATATAATATACGTGAACCAGTGTAGGATGTGCATCACGTGACATTTGTTCATACTCGATCTCAACAGCAGTTTTGATGCACAATAACGTTTGACTCGCTGCGCGCGCTAACTGTGAGCGACGTTTAATAACGACTCCATTTTTAAATGTAAGCGAAACTTTTACGGTTGAGAAGTGGCAGTCTCAGAATTCAACTGGAAATTTCACTTTTCATGAAGATCGTAAACACCTTAGTGCCATGATTTTAATTACGGATTAATATTTGTATCTCGAGTGGTGTCTAGTCGTTTTGAGGGTGAAATCTGGGGTTTGTTTTTCTTCTAAAAAATTATATTAAATGTTAACGTTTTGCAGCTTACTAAACAGTAAACTATTTTCGTTCATTGGTCTAGTTTCTACATGTATCAACCGTATTTATGTTTAAAAAACTAGTACTAGGGTCCAAGTTACTCGGACTAGTTCTCAGACACTTTCAACAATAAACAATTTGTTTTAAAATAGGCCTACTAAAATTCCAATTGAAAAAATATCCCTCCGTTTCCATGTCACTTTCTCTTCGTGAGTTCGTAGTCGTACCGATACTACATGGACAAGGTGTCCATAGATTACTTTACATAAAGTTGAGCTTACTTCAGCAAAAACATCACATTATTTTGGTTCTATTGATACAATCGTGCACATAGTAAACAACAACTAATAAATAGCATACTCACCAGTTGCAAATGTTGCAGGAAAAACGTCAGTTGGAAGTACCGGACCTACAAAAATGTACCGCGACTACGCATGGACGCCATGCCTTCACGTGTCAATTTCATTTTTCTGTGCATGGAAAATCCCCACCGCATGCGCCTCAAACATCAATCTGTGACGTAGACAATCAGTGCAGGGCCGATCCATTCTGGCAGGGGTAGGAATTTTCGTGTGTGGTCACGATTATTGTACCGCGACTACATTTTACCGCATGGACACCGCGTGGATCGTATATTATACTTTCGGTTGTAGAGCAAAAAATGTACAAGCATGTTGAAGTTTCATTCCTTAAACATTGTTTTTGACATATTGACCTTGTTTGTAGGATAAAACTTTGGGGTGGAAGCCGTCACATAAATCAGACATCCTCGGTCTATACCGAGACTACTTATCTTTATTCCTGGACACCGCGCGTAGTATCGGTACAGCCGAGTTTGCCGATGCTGTTATTGAAAACGATCGACCACACCGGCATATTTTGACTTTTATTGAGGACAAACGATGTAAAAGCGTATCCTGTTTATGTTTAATGTATTTAACAATGGTATTTTTTTCGAAAAAAATAGTTAAAAAACAGTTGTTTTCATGTCATATTGTTTTATTAAATATTGATGATGGACACCAACAGTTTTTGTTTACAAAAAAAATTCTACAAGGAATCAAAGTATTTTTTTTTTTTTTTTAACATACTTCAACATCAGGCCTTTCAGATAAAACACCCATTGCTGGTAATTATCTACATTTTACCAAGTAAAACTCATTTAAAACCCCATAAACAGCCATATTCTGTGGATACCCCAACTTCATGGACACACCCATGTACATGTACATGCCGCAGGCTATCACTTCTCAGGCACAAGTGTACTGTATTGTGTGGTGTGAGAAATTGTGAAATTCAGCAGAGTGATAGTGACAAGATTGGTTCATGCAGTACATGTGTAATTTCTCATGGGGGTTGTGGGTGGCAAAATAATTGTTTTATAATGAGCCGGCTTGCTATTGGTAAACTGCAGCCTGGGTTTTCAACTATTACAATTAAGGTAATCACACAATTAATTAGCATAAAATACTGTACATGTAGGTTCCAAAAGCTTGAAGAATGCTTTTTTTTTAAGGTTCAAAGGAAATTGCCCGTTTGTACATACGGTAAATTATAATAAATCAACAGAAATGACGTCATTCAACATTTACAATTTGTGATATCTTGTAAATAATAATTCCATAATTATGTTAAGATCAAAATATTAGGCCCTCTTAACTTATTTGATTTGTATATTTCAGGTCATTCCAGCCAGTAAGCAGTTTGCAGCAGTTTGCAGTCCGTTAGGTAAACAGTTAATGTCAATTGTAAATGCACCTATTTCCTTACATTTTGAAAAAAATAAAAATATAGTCCCGAGTTAGCAATTCAGGTCTTCCAATTCGTTCCTAACAATTTTTGTTTACCACAACCGCAAAAGAGTTGGGCCTAAAAATTCATTGTGCAAATTATGAATGCTTTCTTGTACAATAACAATGGGAATTATTTGTTGTGTACACACGAGTCTGTGTAAAAAAAAACCACACAAAAAAAACATACGACACATGCAATACAACAACAGATGTGTCTGGACTTCATTTGGGTTAATACGGACCATTCACAGGCAATGCCTCACTAACAACGACGTCTGGTTATTTTTAGACATAGATATCAATGATCGTTGCCATCAACGGATTGTAAATGCAAAGCTTGCATTCACTCACTCTTGAAATTGGCACAGCGCAGCTGGACTCAACAAAATGAGGAAAGAGGTATGGGGAACCTGACGCCACACCAGGGTCCAATTTCACGGAGCTGCTAAGCACACAAATTTGCTTAGCACAAAAAAGTCTTGCTCAGTAAAAGCAGGTTACCAGCCAAAAATCCATGTGCTCTTAATGCTAAGCAAAAACCAGCTGAATACCAGTCACAAACAAAATTTGGTTCGTAACCCTGTTTTTGCCAAGGTAGCAATTTCATCCTTAGCAACTTTGTTTGCTTAGCAGCTCCATGAAATTGGACCCAGGTCTTTTTTTTAAGGGGCGTGCTTGCACATTAATGTGTCCTAGACAGTCTGCACCATTTGATTGACTTCGTGTGCTCTCCCTGCATACAAAGTCAACCATGGAGGTTTTTATTCCTCCTTGAGTCAACACAAACAAGAGGAGATTTCTGTTCTGGTACATGTAGTTGGTTTTTTTAGACCAGACATGTGTGTGGGCTACAGGTCTGTTGACACAACTTCAAGAGGGCGGGTTAGACAATCCCAGTTTAATATAGGTCAAGGTTTTCCTAACAATCTACACAAAATTGGCTCAGTGGGAATATTAAAGTATGATCTTACATGTACATTGTGTGCAGACATGGCAGAGAATGATCACATACAAAAAAAACTTCAGGGTAACCGCAATTATCAGACTTGTCGCATTTACATACAATGT
This sequence comes from Crossaster papposus, assembly GCA_037893245.1. Lineage (NCBI taxonomy): Eukaryota > Metazoa > Echinodermata > Asteroidea > Velatida > Solasteridae > Crossaster > Crossaster papposus. The sequence goes on from JBAIAA010000152.1 coordinate 1,640,991, forward strand.
AAATGGTGAGGAATATGCTTTTTTTTTTCACACCCAAAATGTACCAGATTCAAAATATACACATTTCCAAATCAAAAATACATTCAGTTTACACGTGTGTATTTTGTAAAGCATGTCCCAGGCTACAAATGATTCTAGAAAATTTTGAAAGCAACTTCAAATGACATCAAAAATTTCCAAAAATAGTGGCCAAGTTCATTTTTACCACTGCACCCTTGGACCAACCAAGTTCAGATTCACAGCTATCTGTAACATTCTTTTGCTTACTACTTTATTACAACACGACACTGATCAATTTGACTATCCAATATGTGACCTGTCATCACAAGATGAGCGTAAAGTCGGCAAAATCAAATATTGAGATATGGGTATTTCTAAATTCTGTGGAAACAGAGCTTTCCAATGGTATATAACACTTGGAGGTTTGATACTCAATATTTGTTTTCTTTTTCTTTTTTAGTCTGGAGTCCTAATACAGAGATTATGAGAAAACGGACATTTCTTGCGAGAAATTGTGTGAAAGGCATAGAAAGGCATCAAAATTGTCTCAAAAACTAATTTTGTTTTTATCTGATCGACCTGAAAAATTGGGAATTGATTGTTGGGGATTTAGTCTTAAAAAATCTCAAAATCGACCACCCCTTCAAATTTTGACTTTTACTGTCCGTACTGGGAAATCACTCCGTGCGACTTTATGCTCATTTTGTGATGACAGGTCACATATGTGTGCATTAGATTCTACAGAGTGAACAGGGCAAATTAGTTCCATTGTAGTAACTAGTGCTGTGCATCGGAACAGGATACTCGGGTACCCGATCGTTGATGTCAGGAACCGATTACAGATTATGGAATCGAGTATCCGTAGCCAACTGTACAAACTACATACAGTAGTAACCTTTTAGACGATGAAAGCAAAATGTTTTGAACGTCATTTGTTGGGAATTTTTTTTAATGAAACCAGGCTTCATAGGAAAACAAAACTTGTTACAAGTTTATGACAATTGTGAATTTGCAGTTTACACCTCAAAGCAAAGCTCATTTATGAACAAGCTGAAACGGAACTTCTGAGATTCAAATTGTGGGATTGGGTTTCTTTTACGGATACCCGGGTACCCATGTTGTTTATGCAATCGGGTACTCGGTACCCAAACTACCCCCAAAAGCACACCCCTAGTAGTAACGGCGATCAGGTACGGCTTGCGGCTGGGGCAATTACTTGCTATATTCCTGCAGGAACATTTACTGCCAAAGCCAAAGCCTGTTAGTACAGAGTCGATCTCTGGAAGCCATTGTGTGACTGCTTTGCATTGCCTAGATGGTGAAAAGGATGCCCCTACATGTACATCCCCTATTCACTACCACCCCTGTTCCAGTCAAGCATAACATTACACAGAATGCAACTTCATGCTGCATTGCATGCAACTAACTTCACACAGCAGGTGTTGTATTGTGTATAATCAAAATTCTCTTTTTTTCTCTCTATACATTGGAACCCAAAGCTTAATTTGAAATTGTTCCCAGATCACATTCTAAATGTGTTCTATTTTCCTGACATGTGTATGAATAATTATCGGTAGATAAACCCACAGAAATCCATAGAAAAGTTAATCCTAACCCACCTTCCCATCCTTGCAAATTCCAACACATACACCACGTATGGTATTAAAACTCTACTCTACAGTTGGAAATTCTTAACCAGTTCGCGCCGGATGACGTATATAAACGCAAATATTTCCCCAGATTCAAAACGGATGACGCATAAACACGCCAATTTCAAGTTCGGAAATGTATGTCAGCAGCGCGCAAGGCCGGAAATGCGTGGGTGTGCTTCCCGGCACTATCAGCCTGAACACGCTTCGAATTGAGTTTCGTTAAAAATAATCCCGCCCGTGGGCTCGGCGTTGTTAAAATAATCCCGGCGCGAACTGGTTAACAACAATTTACCAACCAATTTCTCCCGAACCAGTTACGACTGTTTGTGCCAAAGCGTACTCCTGGTTATTCCACTGTGTAAAATGTTTCTGGAGACTCAAAGATTTAAATCTAAAAATTTGTATTAATTAAACTGTTAAAATAGGTAATTTTCTCAAAAGTTATTTAATTGAAATATTTTTAAATGCTCACTATTTGACTTTTCTCTTCTTTAAAAAAGAAAGAAGAAAGAACGTTTTTAAGTTTGGATCTTTTGCTCACCTCAACATCGCATTCAAACTTTGTATCGTCAAGCAACAAGATAGTAACCCTCTGCATGTTGGCAGGGTGAGATTGGATTCGCTTGGGAGAACTGGAAGGTTTTGGAGCTTGGGACCGCTTGGGACTCGATCGAGCAGACAGGGTTACGTCCGGTTCCTGCAACAAAAATAAATTAATTATTTTAACAAAATTAGTATATACACAGGCATGGAATCAGTAGAATTTAACCCCAACTCCCTTTGCCATTTTTCTTACACAAAACCTTAATCCTGCAAAATCCCCCAGTATTTATCACTGGTGACCAGTGGGTTTACCATTGAGGTATAAAGCAGCCAAATATTGAACAAACAGCTGCTAAGTGCCCTATTACAACAAGGGTCTGCACACATGACCCTTAATTGGTATGCAAACGTTTCCTATCCTTGACACATTAAACTTTCACCATGACTGAAGCTCTATGGAGAATGTGCATCATGTGTGAAAGTACAAAGTAACCAATAACCTCAATCCTTCAAAATCCTCATTTGGGTAAATACCCAAGTAACCTCAATCCTGCAAAATCATCCAGCATTAGTTTAGGCCTATATGACCTGGATCCTGCATTATCCTCCAGTGGCAAAACCTCAATCCCACAAATTCATCTGATGCATCAACTTCCAAGTGCTTCCAAGAGGGTTCCTTCACACACTTGCCACCCATGCCACCCAAATTAAATTGGATAACATTAAAATGAACAATACTGTCCAACTAATGTAATAAGAGCGAGTTGGCCTGAATCTGTAAACAAATACACGCAAGGTCCCAGTCTGGGCTAAACATGACGATACTTACTGCTTTCTGATTCTCTTCCGACTGCTGTTGTGGCGACAAGGGTGGGGGAGTATTCTGGTTAGTCTCGTTGAAATCCTGGCTCATCTTTGGTCAAACGTACTGCACAGATTTTAACAGAAACATTTTGTATATACAGTATCAAAAATGTTCTAAGCATAGCATAATAAGTCTGCCAGCTATTGGGCCAGTGCTGGTGAGATGCTGGCAATGATGGATTTTACATGCAGTTCAGTAACAATGAATGCACAAAGGGGTTCACTCTTGCATAACCCAGCAACATAAAACCATTGTTGTAGTGCAGTATTCAATGGTCACCCTGTCTATCACTATCATTATCAAACCCCTTCATTGGGATGCTGTTTAGTCCACAGGGGTTGTGTTAGTTGATGAACAGCCTGTACTATGGGAAAGAAAGCTGGTTGATTTGTTGATAGTTTGTGTTAGTTAGGAGGGTTATTAAATCCATTATTTGTTGGTTCTTCCACCCCTTTACATTTAGGTCCGGTGTTTCTCCTCCCAACCTCGTATACTTGCGTGTCCCCCATGTTTGTGTCTTGTAGTCATTTTGCCTCTGAAGCAAGGTCTTAGCCAGCCAGCCGTGTAGGCCGTGTTTTACACGGCCACATTCGAAATAATGCGGCTGATTTTCACTTACCACGGCCCAAGATTCAATACGCCGGCCGTGCACTTTTTGTTATGTTATATTTCTGCTGTCGGTGTATTTTGTTTATTTACTTACAATTGCTATTTTCGAAAGCAAAACTCCGCTGTTTTTGCTTCGCGCACATGCTCCGCAGTTACATGTACTCCAATTTTTACACACCCAACTTTTTTTTTACACACCCAATTCACATAATCCTGCCTAAGACCTTGCTCTGAAGACAATCTTGTTAGGACCAAACTATAACTAGGCCCCCATACTTTATTTCATTTAATTGTATGTATTTCAGGACATTCAAATATCAGTTTGCATAATTGCATAACTTTAATCAGTTTCAAACTTCTTTAAACTGTTAATATTGTTCCTTCTTTTCCGGACAACTGAGGGTACTATAGACCTGCAAACGTGACATTGGTACATCATGTATACAACGCCATAGTTCGTTACACGATAAAAACTGGCAAAAATTGCACCAGAATTTTAAGCACACGTATACATTCATTATTAGTATCAGTTAACCGTTTAATTGCCCGATATCTGTAAAAAATTACGACTGTGAAAAATATATAATTCTTGAAACTGTTGGCGCTAAAAAGTCAAATATCTGTAAACTTGGGGTTTCTGCCTGAAATGACCTCGCACTTGATGATCAAAATGGATATTTGCATTAGCATTTTACTAGCATTAACAACATACATGTACATGTATGATGTAGCCTTTTACGCTAATTCACAAACAAACAATTTTTACAGTTAAAACTGTTAAAGTTTGCTTATTTTCTTTTTCAACATTAACTTTGCAGGTTTTAATTTTAGTTTAAAAGTTGGCCTATGTCTATAGTCTAAATCCACTATTCCTACCTCCGTGGTAAAACAATTAAAAGATAATATGTAAAAGTAACATACAAATTAACAAATTTTGGGCAACAATTTCTATTTTAAATTAAACTTGTCAAAAAGTGGCAAAAATTTAGAAATTTATATTTAAACTTGTGAACACTGAACTTCTAGTTCTAGACCAACCACTACAAATAAATACGTTTGGCCTACGGTAATCTGGCCTAGGCTACAGTCTACGGCCCTGTACGTACACGCATACATCATTGTAAACCCGCCTACCCTATGCACACAGTGTACACGTTTGCCGGGCGCACAACAATGCGGACCAAAACCACAACCGTTTTCCCATAGCGTTACTACATACGGAACGGAGTTCACTGGTATGGTAATAAATGCATCTGAATATTTCCACAAAATGCAACCAAATTTTAACGAAATGGTACAAGGGTGACAAGCATACTGTCCTACCTTCTCATTTGTAATTTCCTGCGTTTGAACGAAATTTTTCAGGTATATTCCACAATAATAACCGTCAGACGATATCACATTTTTAGACGTCTAACGCTAGCCTTGTGCACTCAACGCCGCCATAATGAACGGTCGGTAAATAAAACCGCAGTGCCAAAATTAGATCACGCCGCTCACCCAAAAATCACCTCCAAATTCTGGATTTTATCCCTCTAATGTCTCGAGATGACCAATATGAATTTATTCCGTGTTGAATTAAGTCACTTTCGCTCACACCGGCGATTCAAGTTTATGTCATTATTTACAGTCGGCACTATTTGCCAAAGCGGATGCATTTAAATTTTGAGTCCCGACTGCATGCTGGCATGGTCTGGATTTCAGTCTGAAAACAACATGTTGTGGATGGCATGCATGCGCATGGGTGTGATCGGTATTGTACGTGTACGTGTATACTGTACACATGTTGTACACTACACACTTTGAATGAGGCGCTGAGACAGGAACCAGACGAATTTTTGAGGGCGTATATCGCGAACCGCATTCATACAAATCACGGCTTGAAAAATATAAAAAGGAAGAAAAAACAGATACAAAACAAATGATAATACTAAAAAAGACCCAATTATTCGAAATAGAAATACATGTACTTAGTGCAATGATGAAGCATGAAGGGTGTTCTTGACGGAACTTGATAGAGCGAGCATGGGGGTAGGAATGGGAATAGCGTGTATGTAGCAACTTCTTTTAAATCAAGCGATTACGTAACCTTGGCTTTTCTTTACTTTGGACAATCCAAAAAACATACAAAAGCATCAATAACCTTTTTGTATCAGTTTTTCATTCAACTCCCCCAAAATAATTCAGACTGACGTTTTTTCGATAAACCCTTTTTCTGTCAGTCAGTTTTCACGGTATAAAAATGTAGACGAGATCCGAGCGCCCTCTATATCTAGGGTATGGGTGAGTGCCGATGTTTTTTCGGTCCCACCCACTGATGGTGTACCATCTGGGGGCGCGGCTAGCGCTGAACGCTTTGAGCTGATTGGATAGATTTTGTGTGACCTCTGCATGTGAAGCAGCATCGGCGATCGATCCCACCCACAGTCGTGTGTTTTGCGCCTTGTGTCTACGTGCTGCACGTACAGCAGGTACGTGTGTAAAGTTGTGTAAGGGGCGTGGCTAACTTACAAACGGCCAACCGGGCCCGACGGGGACGGATACACGTACATATACACACATATGCATGTACTGTGTATGTACATGTACATGCAGTATACATCTCAGTACCCATCACACTATTATTAGCAGGGGTTCTTCAAAATATTTGCTTCTTCGGCTTTGATCAGTTCGACTTTCGAATGCACCGAGAAGCAAAAAGAAGTGGAAGCAAATGGAAATATTTGAACTTTTGGATTAATCAACCTATTGAATGTTTCTAAAGCACAACATGTACCAGAATGTGGCTGGAGTTGTTGCAATTGGGAGCGTAAAATCACGAAAAAACGAAGGCAGGGATTCTAGTTTAAGGCCCTTAATTAGATAGACTATGCATGGACTATGGATACACCGAAGCTGGTTTCGGACACGGCTACGTGTGGATTAATATAATCGCGATTTAATTAGGACGTCTTGCAACCAAGACTATGTGGTAGCGTGTGCATTTATGGGACAAATAACCCAATGCACGTGATCAACGATCATCTAATCAGAAACGGGGATTTATTCAGGCGTTGTAAATATGGAATGTTATGGTACGGTAGCGCAGACTGGCTATGGCTAGACCCAAATTAGCATAAATAAGCTGGTTACGTCATATTATGAATATTATAGCATTTCGCTCAAAACTTCCTGAACTGGATCATCGAGCAATGACAACAGAAAACACACATTTTAAAAATGTAGAAATGTTAATATTTCATTCATTTCATTTATTATTTTGCAGCATTACAAACAATAGCAAATATGAATACAATCACAAAAGTTGAAATGACCTCGCACTTGATGATCAATATGGATATTTGCATTAGCATTTTACTAGCATTAACAACATACATATAGCCTTGTCTTTACGCTAATTCACAAACATACATTTCACATGCAACTAATAACAGTTTGCTTATTTTCTTTTTCAACATTAACTTTGCAGGTTTTTATTTCAGTTTAAAAGTTGGCCTAAATTCGCAATTCCTACCTCCGTGGCAAAACAATTAAAAAAGAACATGTAAAAGTATAAACACAAACAAATGATCAAATTTTTTGAAGCAATTTCTATTTTGAACATGTCGAAAAGTGGAAAAATTTAAGAAATGTATATTATTTAAACTTGTTATCACTTCTTCTAGACCAACCACTTACAATTAAACGGTAATTTGCAATACATGTAACCGTACGTTAGGCCTACAGTCTACGGGATCTACCTGTACGTACACGCATACATCATTGTAAACCCGACTACCCTATGAACACAGCAACAGGACAAAGCAAGGCAGATTACAAAAGAAAAACGACCTTAAAACATTACAAAAAGAAAAACAACAATAATGCACACGTCTGCAGGATTGCCAAGTAAGCAAACTAAATTACTATCGAGTGGCTCTCCCATAGTGCGACTTAAAAAAAAAATACGTAATTAAATTTAAAACCAAATTATGCAAACAAGCAGATTTATTCGTTAGAGTACATTAGATTCATTCAATATTCGTTCAAAGAAATTAAATTAGGTTTAAAAAAGCACGTATAGGTCTACACCAATCTATTTAACTAATTCAATGGCTAAAAGCATATGGATTAATACAAAATTCCCTGACTATTCCTTTAAGGATATCACTGTTCCGGATGTATTCTAGAATTTTATTTTTAAACGTGTAGCTGTTAATAGATTTGGCAACAGCCATTTTTTTAATTTTAAATTTACAATTACTAAAATATATATTTTTTAAAAAGGTTTGAACTTATTATTATTATTATTATTATTATTTATTCGGCCTTCAACAACAGGTACAAACATACATGAACAACAACAATTCCAAATTACACTAACATTAAAACAAAACAAAAACAACTTTATCCAAGTTGGCCAGGACCGACAAAAGTATAATAAAACACTTTGACTCGAGAGCCTGCCGATCCTAACTTGAAAAAGTGACACAGAATAAAATTAAATGTATTTAAAAATATATGTATAAAAAACTATGATGAATTTAGCTAAAACAGTGAAAAAATAATTATATTTGTGTATTTATATTACCAACACTGACCTTTAATCCCTCAGCCCAATCCTCCTTTTGTTGATTGTTCCACTGGACTCTGTGCTTTTTCACTTTGTTTTTTTTCCTGCCAACCATGATGTGTATGTTGCCCTATATAAGTTTGTTTCTTGTACACAGCCATTTTGTCTCTGAAGAAGATCTTGTTATTGATCGAAATATTAGGCCCTCTTAACTTATTTGATTTGTATATTTCAGGTCATTCCAGCCAGTAAGCAGTTTGCAGCAGTTTTAATCTTATTACATTTTTGTTTAAACCAGAGTCACATTAATTGGTCTACTCTAACTTTCTTGGTTTAAATGTGACCTCAAAATATTAATTTACAAACATCAAGGCTGGTGAGCAGCAAACGCATGAGAGGTGACTTGAGGAAAGACTACAACAGCGCAAACAGAGTCCACCAGAAGCAAAGAACAGCAATCTTGCACAGACTCGCTCAGTGTGGTGTAGTCTTCCCTCCAGTCACCTGAAGGCATATTGCAACTTGCTATCCAAGACACTGTCCGCGCATGTATATGGCACCACCTCAGTTTTGCAGAGCCACGCCCCTCTCAATCTCCTCCCACCTAATTACTGGCAGGTTTGAGTGTCACTTTGCAGCCGTCTTTCGGGCGCAATGTTCCAACAGTGACCATGTTAAATGACTGATCCGGAACCAGACTAAAGTCAAAGCTGGTGAGGAGTTTACACAGCATGACTTTGGCCTCAATCTGACGAAGAAGAAAAAAAAAGCAATAAAAGTAAAACATACAATTTTTGTTTTCTTTTATAAGATGATGTTGTCGTATGGACCGAAGTCCGGATTGACAGCTTTAGTTCAAGAGGTCTTTTTTCTCTTAGCCGGATCACCACGAGAAGGTAGCTGTCTTGATCCTCCAGAAACACCGGGCCAAATCCCTTCTCTTAGCGATAATTTTTTCTGGGTTCTTTTGCGTGCATTATACATCACACGGGACCTACGGCTTTGCGTCCCATCCGAAGGACGAAGCAACGTGGTTAGGTGCCTTGCTTAAGTGCACAAGTGTCCAGCGCGGCCCGGGCTCGAACTTACGCCGCTGTGGCCTCTGAAACAACAGAACATAAGTCCGGCGCTCTAACCGCTATGCAAACTCACTCCTAATTTCATCTTTTATAAGATGAATATTGCATTGGGAGATGTAAATTCAATATTCGGCGATATTGGGCTTTTACTACGTGTATTTACTTTGTATACTTAGTGTTGCACCGAGAGATTCCTAAAAAAAAAAAAAAAAAAAGTCTGGCGGAATTCGAACTCACGACCTGCTTTTTAGGGCAAATTTCTACCACTCAACCACCAAGTTAACTGGCTGGTTCGAGTCCCACCAGAGTCGGTGATTTTTTTGAAAGAATCCTTTGGGACAACAACGAGTATACACAGTGTAAATACACGTCGATAAAAGGCCCAAATCTGATATTGAAACAATTTGCAAACATTTGACGACAAAACTGCCTAAATATTATAAAAATAGCCTATTCCATATTCATTAGCAATAGCATACATGGCATCCAACCAAAAAGGCACCAACAACAGTGACGGTATAAATATTATACAAAATAAGGATACATTTGCAAGAAATCCATTAAAAAAAACTATAGCATCACCCAATTATTAGGTCCCTTTAAACCAGTTCGCGCCGGGACTCTTTTACCATCACCGAGCTGTGACGCGGGATTTTTGTTAACGCAAACTTGATCCGAGGGGGGTTCAGGCCGATGGTACCGGGAAGCACACCCACACATTTCCGGCCTTGCTCGCTGCTGACAGACATTTCCGGCCTTGCTCGTGACATGTTAATGCATCATCCGTTTTGAATCTGGATAAAACTTTGCATTTATATACGTCCTCCGGCGCAAACTGGTTAAGAACCAACTATTTTATTTGGGCAATCTCTTTCGCTGACTTTAAATAACCTAAACTTTGTCAGTTTTTGAGATGATCTTACCATGGCAAAATTCTTGCCAATGCAAATCCTTGGGCCCAGAGAGAAGGGGACAAATGAGAAGAGAACGCTGCAATGGATAAAATGCAAGAAGTAAACAAGAGGTAAACAAGACGTAAACTAGACGTAAACAATACATAAACAAGACGTAATGGGAGAAGTTGGAAGCAAAATTGTTACAAAAATTTAACAGCTAAATAACACAGGCATTCGGACAAAATTAGTCGGAACTTGGCGCAGGCTACAATACAAAAAAATGCCAAACAAATTACGGGGATGATCGAAGTCTTTTTTTTTATTTTTAAAGAACAGCTGCTAAACGGTTAAAAACTTATGCCATTTTTCTTGCTTTCTTCTAAGCATCCATGATTGTAAAACTTTGGACAGGTCAGTCAAACAATATTTACTATAAAATACAACCCCCCAAATCCACCTATTCCTGATTATTCAAGCAATTACCAATGGGGTACCTTACCTTTCATGACATATCTATTCTACAATGTCTAATAATCATTAAAAGTTATTGTATACCATTTGTCAGTTGTGCATTTTTATCGTTTGAAGCAGGAAAAGTTCTCAAAAATCTAAAGAATGGTGCTTGGCAACTATACCCGACAAAGTTTAAGCTCTGTGAATGCTGTATGCTCCCAAAAAAATACCATTCAAAGTTCTCTAATTTGACCCAACTACTAATGGTAATTTTTTTTAATGAGAAAAAAAAATAAAAACATTCTGGAGCTGAATGGCTCGACAGTCTGATCTCTGTCCTGTGAAAAGTTGTGTTTGTATATGTGACCCACCATGGCAAAACCAGTCACATGTCCAAAATTTGACAATTGAAGTTTTTAGTATGAGGCAAATCTGCACAAAATTCCTTTCAATATGATGCATATTTCATTGAATTCGGATAAAAATTGACCGAGTTAGTGCAAATTGTAGATGCTTAATCGCAAATACGCAGTTTTGAGAAAATCGCGATTAAAGTTTGTTGCTCATTTTCAGAGGTTTTCCACTTAAAACTGCATAGCAACCATGGTCTAATTAGTCTAGAAGGAAGGTAGGGTTCCCATGTACCGTGTGGATAATTTCTAACCTACATTTTTGTGATCCTCAATGTAGTCAATGAATTTTTATGTTCCCAATATTAAATAATGTCCCACGGGGTTCCTTTGGCGGCCATTTTGGCGGCCATTTTGGCGGCCTTTTTGGCGGCCATTTTGGCGGCCATTTTGGCGGCCATTTTGGCGGCCATTTTGGCGGCCATTTTGGCGGCCATTTTGGCGGCCATTTTGGCGGCCATTTTGGCGGCCATTTTGGCGGCCATTTTTGGCGGAATATGAAAATACTAAAATCTTGATAAAACACATATTAAATTGTTATTAGTTTTTTATGATAATTCAAAATCGACAAGATAGAGGTTTCTAACACATTTTTGCATTGTACTGTGTAATTAGGTCATGCGACATGCGACTGGCTTTGCCGTGGCGGGTCACATATGTGATGCGATCAAGCAAAATCAGTCGGTACTCGGCAATTTTTGTTTTGAGATCGGGCCAAAATATGTTCGTCACGGGGTGAACAAATCAAAATTGACTTTTTTACAAAAACAGAAGGGAAAAATATTTTTTAAACCAAATTCAGCAGGGAAGTGATACAAAAACATGATTTTTATTTTTAACGTGCTGGTGTTCAAATGGTTGTAATTTTTTAACCAAAGGTCGTAATCACATGTGGTTTTTACTGAAATGGAGCCTGAAGTACGCTACAAAAGAATATGTAAAAATCAAAAAAATGACATGGGCCTACTTCAGACTGATTTGCTTGATCGCATTACATATGTTGCCTGCCACTGTATGACTGGTGTCAACAGAGGGCGCTATGACCACTCACCGTTCGTCTTGCTGCATGAAACGGTCTGGGTCAAACAGCATGGCGTCTTTGTAGTATTCCTCCATGCGCCCCATGACGTAAAAGGACACCTAAAAAAAAACGAAAAAAAAATTTTTTTTAAAGATAGGATACACCATATATCAAAACAATTCACTACCAAATTATTAAGAAATATCTCACTTATTTAAAAGTAAATATTGATTGTTGGTATCCAGAAAATGGTTGCACTAGATATCCTGTAAATGTTCCGAAAATTTTATTTTAAAAAACGTGATCGTCGTCCGGCAAAAAACAAGAACAATAAGAACAACTGCTTGACGCCGGTTAAAAACAAATGCCGTTTATCTTGCTTTTTCCCCGGCATCCATGATTGTAAAACTTCGGACAGGTTAGTTAAACAATATTTACTATGAAATACAACCCCCCCCCCCCCCCCCAATCCTGATAATTCAAGCAATTACCAAAGGTGTATCATACATTTACATCCACCTATTCCTGGAAAATCCACCATTTCCTGGAAAATCCACCTATTCCTGGAAAATAGTGGGAATTACTCATAGAGCTATATTAAATTACTAGAGTGCTGGCTCGATGTACACATTGATGCCTGTTGGGCGCATCCATGTTCGCGCACAAACCTAAGGAAACCTCAACATTTTGTATGGCTTTTGTACGGCTATTTGCATATCTGCGTTTGTATTCTATACAGTGCGTTAACGAAGCCGAAATGCATGATTAGCAAATGAGTGCAAACATCGCAAATGTGCGTGCGTATCTGCGCACTGCAGTTGATTTTGCGCGACTTTTTTTTTTAACTAACATAATAGTAACATGATGCGCGTAAAGTTGTTTGAGTTTGTTCTACTTGCACGTGCGTTGCATTTAGAGTACACTTTCAAAATTAAATCCATCTATTTTTTATTATGTTCAACAACACGCACATGAATTCAAAATGTCTGCGCGCAGAATGGATTCAAAGTATCTCCACGCGTAAGAATGAAGAGTTAGCGCTCTAGTAATTTAATACAGCTCTATGGAATTACTGGACCCGAGGTGTGGGTCAGCTCGACTACATCCCGACGCGAAGCTTGTATTTGTATAATACAGTATACAGTGCAATATAAGAATCGTACCAAGGTTGTGGAACCAGCAGGAATCCGGTTGCCATTAATGTAGCATTCCTCAGCAGTCTGGCGCACCGTGCCCACAGCTGGTGGGAACATACGCAAGCACTCCTTCAGAACCTACATGAAAGAAAAGTGGTACCCGACAGGGTTCAAAGGTCACGTCAATTCAAAAGAGATCGGAGCAGTACGTGGCATTGGTGACAAGTGTGTGAAGCACTCGGCTCTCACCAAATATATGGCCCGGGTTTGATTCCCGGCTCGGATCGAATGCGAGTAGAGATTTATTTTTTTTCTCCAGGTCCTCCAGGTTCCCCCCCCCCCCCCCCCCCCCTCTGCAAAAAGATCTTTGGCTGTGCTCCATGGTCAGATATGGGTCGTATGGCCAGCTGCCTGATAGAGTTGCTTAGATGCCATTGACTCGGCCACGTTCGTAGCTGCGTCCCAATGTGAGTGAAGATGAAGTCCAAAAACTTCTTCTGATGTGGCAGCAAAAAAAGGATGCTCGCGAGGACGAGAAACTGTTTTATATTTTTATTTGGCCTAATAGATCACAAGGCCCATCATAAATTGTTGCAAATCCCAAATGCTTTTTATTCGTTGACGTCAGATACAGAGTCATGCATATAGAGTCCATGCCCGTGTGCTTGGTGGAAATTGACAGATATTTACAGATTTGTAAATCTGATGCGTACCGCAGCCATGTACTCCAGCTTGGGTAGGTCTTCAAATGCCACGTCGGACTTGTCCCCTATCACACTCTCCACCTCGTTCTTCAACCTAGAGAGTATTCAACAGATGCGAGGTGGTCAGTATTTAAGAAAGCACCTGGGGCAAGTTTTGTTTAAACATATAAGCACAACAATTTGCTTAGCACAAAAAAAGTTTTGCTCAGTAAAAACAGGTTACCAGCCAAAACTCCATGTGCTTTTTATGCTTAGCAAAAACCAGCTGAATACCAGTCACAAACAATAAACATTACCTGAATATTTGATTTGTAACCTTGTCCCCACCCCTCAAAAGAATAATTTTCCTGCTAAGCAAATTTGTGTGCTTACATGTTATATGAAATAGGCCATAATGACGACCATACATTAAGGAAATATGTGTGCTTAATTGGATGGTTTTAAACAAGTATATTTGACGTGGACTTGTAGGCGAGGGTCATTACCCGCAACTAACAGTTTTAACCAGTTCCAGCCAGGATTATTTTAACATCACCGAGCCGAGGGGCGGGATTTTTTTTAACGAAACTCGATCCGAAGCGGGTTCAGGCCGATAGTGCCGGGAAACACACCCACGCATTTCCGGCCATGCTCGCTGCTGACAGACATTTCCGAACTTGAACTTGGCGTGTTTATGCGTCATCCGTTTTGAATTTGGGGAAAACTTTGCGTTTATATATGTCATTCGGCGCGAACTGGTTAATAAAAACATACTTGTATTTTAAAAAAGCAAAGTTGCAAGTTGTTCTAGCAGGCAGTCGTAAGTTTTGGCAAACAAAAACAACAGCAGAATTGATTACCTGTACAATACTTCTGGCTGGTTGTGGAACAGCTCCAGCAAAAGACTGGTCAGAACGTTGGCTGTGGTTTCTTGACCTACATATCACATAGAGAGTAAACAGAGAACAACGATGTTTAATTAATTTATTAATAGTACATGTACTGAGCCCAATTCCATAAAACATAAAAGCACAACAATTTGCTTAGCATGAAACATTTTCTTGGTAAAAACAGGGTCACAAACCAAATGTTCAAGCGACGTT
Organism: Crossaster papposus; assembly: GCA_037893245.1. NCBI lineage: Eukaryota > Metazoa > Echinodermata > Asteroidea > Velatida > Solasteridae > Crossaster > Crossaster papposus. The sequence continues at coordinate 1,655,993 of JBAIAA010000152.1, forward strand.
CATTGTTTACGATTGGTATTTAGCTGTTTTTGCTTAGCATTTAAAAGGTAGGATACACCATTGGTAATTGCTTGAATTATCATAACTGAGTGGGTTTGAGGGGTTTTATTTTAGAGTGAATTTAACTAACGTTTAACTGACTTGTTCAACAATCATAAGTTTTACAATCATGGATGCTGAGAAAAGCATGACAAACGACAATCGTTTTCAACCGGCGTCAGGCAGTGGTTCTTATGTTGTTCTGTGTTTTTTGCGATCGCTGTCCGTCGGTTTTTTGGGAACAATTACAGTTACAGGACATCTAGCACAATCATTTTGCCCGGATGCCTACACTCATTCTTTACTTAGGTAATAACTGTGCGAGGACCTGGTTGTTACTGCGTGATAATGACCGGGTTGGGGGATGACCGCTGGTAATGGATTGAGCCGAAGGCGAGGTCCATTACCAGCGGTCATCCCCCAACCCGGTCATTATCACGCAGTAATAACCGGGTCCTCGCACTGTTATTACCTTTAATAAATACCTTTTAAACGAGAAAAATGGTAAAAATGCTCCAAATCTTGTGACTTTTCTTTCGGCGATATTTCCAGCGTTTTGTGTTCATGTTTAGGGGCCATATATTTTAACTTATGCACGGTACCCTGTCTCTTCAATATGTATTGTTATTATAACCCAAACTTTGAGACCAGACTAGCTGACCACTGATGCCCACCGTGTATAGCAACGCGCTAGCGTTAGTGGACAACACGCGCATTTTGAAAAATGTCGCGCGTATAGATACAAACGTTTTACGCGTACATTTTATAGCGCGCAGTATCAAGATTTGAGGCGTCCTTGTTACAAGTTACCGTAGAACTGTTGCATTCGGCCAATCATGGGCTTACATGATGCTTGATTAATGCTGGTTCAGGGAACATTTATTCGCTTCATCTTGAAACCCATGATATTACTACCTGATAATCCACTCCACGTGATCGAGTCTCGACCAATCAGAAGCCAGCCACTCTCCTAGGTATTTATTAATTTCAAATAAGTGAGATATTTTCTAATAATTCGGGAATAATCCTACCTTTAATTAATAGTACATGTACTGGTAATTGACTACATTTTGTCATGCTCTCAAGGAGACCATACCTGCGACAAAGAAGGTCACAAAGTCGTCCAGCATGTTTTCCACTTTGTAGTAGTCATGGGTGAGCTGGTCTGTCGCGTTGATGATGTAGGTGAGGGTATCGGCCGGAACCTCGTCGCCTCGTTTGATGGCCGCTAGACGCTCGCGGATGCATTTCTCCCCAAATCTGCGTAGGAGCTTGCAGCTTTCCCGGATCTGTTTGCGCTTATCTCGATCAGCTTTCAGAGGGCTGTACTGTACATAATATTTTTTCAAAAGCCACGAGATTCAGTGAATGATTTCTTTTGTTTGTTACTGGGTACAGAGTATTGTAAGTTGTATTTTCAATGCTAATTTGTGCTTCATGATTTACTTTCGATAGTTTTACTTGCGATTAAAGTTTTACTTGCGATTCAAAATGTACTTGCGATTCAAAATGTACTTGCGATTCAAAATGTACTTGCGATTCAAAATGTACTTGCGATTCAAAATGTACTTGCGATTCAAAATGTACTTGCGATTCAAAATGTACTTGCGATTCAAAATGTACTTGCGATTCAAAATGTACTTGCGATTCAAAATGTACTTGCGATTCAAAATGTACTTGCGATTCAAAATGTACTTGCGATTCAAAATGTACTTGCGATTCAAAATGTACTTGCGATTCAAAATGTACTTGCGATTCAAAATGTACTTGCGATTCAAAATGTACTTGCGATTCAAAATGTACTTGCGATTCAAAATGTACTTGCGATTCAAAATGTACTTGCGATTCAAAATGTACTTGCGATTCAAAATGTACTTGCGATTCAAAATGTACTTGCGATTCAAAATGTACTTGCGATTCAAAATGTACTTGCGATTCAAAATGTACTTGCGATTCAAAATGTACTTGCGATTCAAAATGTACTTGCGATTCAAAATGTACTTGCGATTCAAAATGTACTTGCGATTCAAAATATACTTGCGATTCAAAATGTACTTGCGATCTATGATTTACTTGCGATTCAAGATTTACTTGCGATTCAAGATTTACTTGCCATTCAAGATTTACTTGCCATTCAAGATTTACTTGCCATTTAAGATTTACTTGCGATTCAAGATTTACTTGCGATTCAAGATTCACTTGCGATTCAAGATTCACTTGCGATTCAAGATTTTCTTGTGATAAATTTAACTACCTCAAACCATGGTGATCTGTTTAATCCCTGTAATCCATCAAGAGCCACGCGTACAGCATTCGTGAATGGAGACAGTCCGTCTACCATGACGTCCAGTTCACAACTAAAAGACACCTAAGAGAGGTTGGGAGAGGGAAGTGTAGAAAGAGTTTAGATGAAGAAATTGCAGCAAATCACACTGCAAGGCCCGAAGACACGACAAACTTTTATTAGAACGAAAAATGTAAAAAAGTACAATAGGTCCCCTTTTCACATATGCGACCTGGCACCACAAAATGGATGGGAAGTCACAAAAAAAAATTTTGAGGCTTGTTTTTTTTTCCCCAGGAATTTCTGGTCACCTTAGCAATGACATCCAGTGTGACCTTGTTGAGTTCATCCAGGATGGTGACCTCCGTTGTGCCATCTGCTTTGCGCTGCAGATGTTGGATCAGTAAGTCTGAACTGCTGTTGAAGTGTGCCATCGACTGCTTCAGGTATCTAGTGAAATAGATAGATAGAAATAGGGAGGTCCCCGGGAGGTCCCCGGGAGGTCCCCGGGAGGTCCCCGGGAGGTCCCCGGGAGGTCCCCGGGAGGTCCCCGGGAGGTCCCCGGGAGGTCCCCGGGAGGTCCCCGGGAGGTCCCCGGGAGGTCCCCGGGAGGTCCCCGGGAGGTCCCCGGGAGGTCCCCGGGAGGTCCCCGGGAGGTCCCCGGGAGGTCCCCGGGAGGTCCCCGGGAGGTCCCCGGGAGGTCCCCGGGAGGTCCCCGGGAGGTCCCCGGGAGGTCCCCGGGAGGTCCCCGGGAGGTCCCCGGGAGGTCCCCGGGAGGTCCCCGGGAGGTCCCCGGGAGGTCCCCGGGAGGTCCCCGGGAGGTCCCCGGGAGGTCCCCGGGAGGTCCCCGGGAGGTCCCCGGGAGGTCCCCGGGAGGTCCCCGGGAGGTCCCCGGGAGGTCCCCGGGAGGTCCCCGGGAGGTCCCCGGGAGGTCCCCGGGAGGTCCCCGGGAGGTCCCCGGGAGGTCCCCGGGAGGTCCCCGGGAGGTCCCCGGGAGGTCCCCGGGAGGTCCCCGGGAGGTCCCCGGGAGGTCCCCGGGAGGTCCCCGGGAGGTCCCCGGGAGGTCCCCGGGAGGTCCCCGGGAGGTCCCCGGGAGGTCCCCGGGAGGTCCCCGGGAGGTCCCCGGGAGGTCCCCGGGAGGTCCCCGGGAGGTCCCCGGGAGGTCCCCGGGAGGTCCCCGGGAGGTCCCCGGGAGGTCCCCGGGAGGTCCCCGGGAGGTCCCCGGGAGGTCCCCGGGAGGTCCCCGGGAGGTCCCCGGGAGGTCCCCGGGAGGTCCCCGGGAGGTCCCCGGGAGGTCCCCGGGAGGTCCCCGGGAGGTCCCCGGGAGGTCCCCGGGAGGTCCCCGGGAGGTCCCCGGGAGGTCCCCGGGAGGTCCCCGGGAGGTCCCCGGGAGGTCCCCGGGAGGTCCCCGGGAGGTCCCCGGGAGGTCCCCGGGAGGTCCCCGGGAGGTCCCCGGGAGGTCCCCGGGAGGTCCCCGGGAGGTCCCCGGGAGGTCCCCGGGAGGTCCCCGGGAGGTCCCCGGGAGGTCCCCGGGAGGTCCCCGGGAGGTCCCCGGGAGGTCCCCGGGAGGTCCCCGGGAGGTCCCCGGGAGGTCCCCGGGAGGTCCCCGGGAGGTCCCCGGGAGGTCCCCGGGAGGTCCCCGGGAGGTCCCCGGGAGGTCCCCGGGAGGTCCCCGGGAGGTCCCCGGGAGGTCCCCGGGAGGTCCCCGGGAGGTCCCCGGGAGGTCCCCGGGAGGTCCCCGGGAGGTCCCCGGGAGGTCCCCGGGAGGTCCCCGGGAGGTCCCCGGGAGGTCCCCGGGAGGTCCCCGGGAGGTCCCCGGGAGGTCCCCGGGAGGTCCCCGGGAGGTCCCCGGGAGGTCCCCGGGAGGTCCCCGGGAGGTCCCCGGGAGGTCCCCGGGAGGTCCCCGGGAGGTCCCCGGGAGGTCCCCGCGAGGTCCCCGCGAGGTCCCCGCGAGGTCCCCGCGAGGTCCCCGCGAGGTCCCCGCGAGGTCCCCGCGAGGTCCCCGCGAGGTCCCCGCGAGGTCCCCGCGAGGTCCCCGCGAGGTCCCTGCTTTTAAGGAACCTGCAAAGGACTTGCGGAAGACCTGGAGGCTTCTGAGGACTTGTGACAAACTTTTGACATTTGTTCGGGCCTGTGATTGGCTCAAGTCCAACACCGAAACACTTACTTGCGGTGGAATGCCGGATCCACAATAGCTCTTCGGATGGCCCACGTGCTGTGATCTCTCTCCGAGACAAGACCGGTCCCCATGAAACGCTCACCGAGGAAAGTGTGAACCTTAGAGTAGGTGTCGCCGTCCTTTGGATGCTTGGCTTGTACTATCAGCTCCTGACGGAGAAAGAAAAGATGCTTTGTCTGTGCCCTTCAACAAGTTTCATTCACATAAACTTTCATTCTAGTAGAATATCTATCGAGATGGTATATGTAGTTCTTTCCCTTTTCTTGTGTTGTCAACTGGTTAATTTATGTTATAAACGCAGACATTTTTATCGACGTGAGCAAATATACGTTCCGCACTGTTCAGCGGCATAACAAAAATTGAATTCATTTCCCTGAAGTAATTTTTGAGTTGAATCGAGTTATTTACACAATGGGACTCGAGTTGAGTCGAGCCGTGTATAGTCAAGTATCTCAAAGATTGTGACTCAAGGATTTGTCACTGTTCCACTGAGCCAGTGAGATTGTGACTGTAGCTTGAAGAGCGCCCTCTATTGACTGTAGTTTATTGTTTACATGTGTTTTTGTCAGCCATGTTTCAGCATGTTTTACTGTAGCAGTTTTTAGCCGAAAAGTTTGTAGTTAAACCAGCAGTTAATCAGTTTCTACTTCAGAGATTATGGACACCTGGTTATCCTAGAGTCTTGCCAAAGAAGTGAGTAGTTTTTCAGTTGTTTTTTATGATGATATAAGCCCTTATAAAAGCAGACATATTTCACCAGTTTTCATGTTGAACTTAGGGTACATGTACATGTACATGTACATGTACATGTACATGCAACTTGTTTACAAATTACATGCAGATGAAGTACATGAACGTATAAGAAGTTTCCCAGCTTTACCAGTTTCAGACCAGATAAGAGAAATTAGGGATTGTTTATCTATGAAGGACGTTACTGAGAACTAAGGAAAGTTTGATATGTTTCCCAAGTATTTTCGGGATTATTATGAAGGTTAAAGGAGAGTTTTAAGAACCACTTTCTTACTGATAAGTTAGCACCCTTGATTTAGGATGACATGTATTCAGGATCTCTTATTTGTTTGTTTATTTACAGTTCGAATTACATTAAAATACGAAAGCAAGATTTCTAGTCCGTGTCACACCTGTATGCCTTACTCCTCGATGAGCCACAACATTCGAATTCTATTCTGCTAACCTGGGATCAGAAGGGAGTACAGCACAGCATTTGTATCAGAATGACCGACTCCACAGTAAAGGGGTTGAAGGTCAAAAGACGGAATGCCAAGGCGGCACTGACAAGACAGGGAAAAGCCCTACGGTTGATGATTGAAGGTAACAGGGCAACCGTTGAAATTTCAAGTCAGCTTGAAAAGTTTGAACTGGTGTATGACAACCTAGTTCAGAAGCATGAGGCTTATACCGAGCAGATTTTTGATGATGATGAATTTATTGCCGAAGAGAAATGGTTGGAAGAATGCCAACAAAAGTTCATAGAGTTGCAGTGTGAGGCAAAAGATCATCTAACTCCAACACCTACTGAAAAAGAGTTAAACCCGAAAGCAGAAGACAGTTCCAGTGCAGAGCAGTCCAGTTCCAGTGCAGAGCAGTCCAGTTCCAGTGCAGAGCAGTCCAGTTCCAGTTCCAGTGCAGAGCAGTCCAGTTCCAGTGCAGAGCAAATATCCAGTGCGGAGCAAACCAGTACAACTTCCAGTTTCAAGCAGATAACTGAATCTGATAGCCATATCAGCATAAATGAAGCAGGTAATCAGGAGGAAGAGCAGAAGAAAGTGAATACAACAACCCATGATATCGACAATTTCTGTGGGTTTAAAATGGAAAAGCCAAAGATGCCCAAGTACACGGGGGATGTCAGAGAATACGCCATCTTTAAAGATGACTTCAAGCACATGGTCGATAAGAGGTATGGTAAGAGGGATGCCATCACACTGTTACGTACATGCCTACAAGGAAAGCCGTTGGAGCTGATTAAGGGAATTGGGTCCGACTACGATGCAGCCTGGGAGTATCTCGACTCCATATATGGGGATCCACGATTCATTACTGACACCGTCACCCAAGACATCATGAAGTTTAAGCCACTCCGAGACGGAGAAGACGCCAGATTCTGTGAGTTAGTTCATCTTGTGAGAAGGAGTTATAACACATTGAAGGAGGTGGGGCGACGGAACGACATGGATAATAATCATATGCTAGCAGTCATTGAGCAGAAAATGAACTCTGACGACCGGAAGGTGTGGTCCAGACAGTTGGAAAGGGAAAAAGAAATGGCGACACTACAAGGACTGCTAGACTGGATGTCATCAGAAATGAAATCGAGGATGAGGGCAACGGCATCAGTACGATGTGTAGCTCAAAGTCCCCGATCAAGCATCAATCACATTCAGCAGAAAGACCCAAACTCAATGCCGCTTCGTGACAAGTGCTGGATTTGTCACACTTCCAGCCACTGGACAGACCAGTGTGAGAAGTTCAAGGGGATGAGTCCAGGAAACCGATTTAAGATGGTTAAAGAAAACCATGTCTGCTTCAGCTGCCTCAAAAGGGCAGGAAAAGGCCATAATGTGTCTACATGTTCGAGAAGACGACAGTGCACGGAGATGATGAACGGAATCCAGTGTAAACACTTTCACCATCAGTTACTACATCTTACCCCCCAGCAAGCCACCGGTTCAGTCAACGTTGCAGTAAGTACAACCCGAGCAGAAGTATTACTACCAGTCCTACAAGTGCAGATCATGGGAACCCAGATTACTCAATCAGCAAATGTCCTTCTTGACTCCGGGGCACAGATATCATTGATCAGAAAGTCCCTCGCCGAAAACTTGAAGCTCAAGGGAAAGGATGTAAATACTATCATCACCAAAGTGGGAGGAGAAGAAGAAGAGCTTCAAACAAAAGTCTATGAGATCCGTCTTCGTCCGAAGCACAAAGGTCCAACTTACACTATTACTGCCATTGGTATCCCCTGCATAAGCGACGATATTGCTGAAGTTGACCTATCAGAGATGGCCAAACTCTTCAAACTGCATCCAAGCAGTCTCCATCGAGGTAGCGGCCCAGTCGATCTACTCATTGGCATTGATCATGCAAGCATACATGCTGGTGAAACCCATGAAGCCCAGAATCTGATTGCCCGCCAATCACCACTTGGTTGGGTGATTTTTGGAACCGGCCCTGGGGACCAAACCAAGACAAACCGAGTTCTCCATGTGAAGTTCTCAGCACCAGTAGACATGACAGATTTCTGGAAAACTGAAGCTATGGGAGTAGCTGTGAAGTCCTGCACATGTGAACCAGAAAAGCTCAGCCCAGTAGAACTAAAGGAAGCCAAAATAATAGAAGAATCCTGTACCCGAGATGGAAACCGATGGACCGTCCCTTACCCTTGGAAAAGGGATCCGAAACAGCTACCGGATAACAAGATCCAGATAGAGAAGAGGCTCTATTCAACAGAACGCCGACTTGCAAAAAACGCAACTCACGCAGAAGCCTATGATGCCCAGATAAAGGAAATGGTGGAAAAGAAGTTTGCCCGAATGCTGTCTGAAACTGAGCTAAAGTCATACAAAGGTCCTGTACACTACATCGCTCACCATGGAGTTCTGAGGCCAGAAAGTAAGAGCACACCTCTCCGAATCGTCTTCAATTCTTCTGCAACTTACCATGGGCAATGTCTGAATGACTACTGGTACAAGGGGCCTGACCTTCTAAACAACTTATTTGGAGTCATTATGAAGTTCCGTGAAAATGAAGTGGCAGTCATTGCAGACATCTCAAAGATGTACCACCAAATTCTGATTCCAGAGCGTGATCAGCATGTTCATCGCTTCTTGTGGAGAAAACCTAAATGCTGACCGTACACCTGATGTTTACATCAAGACAGTTCTGACGTTTGGGGATAAGCCAGCTCCCGCCATGGCACAGATCGCCCTGAGGAAAACAGCTGAGGCTGCCGAGAAACAATCTCCAGATGCAGCACGAGTCCTAAAAGAGAACACGTATATGGACGACATATGCGATTCCGTCCACACTGTAAATGAGGCCAAGAAGCTGACGACTGAAATAGATGAGGTGTTAGCTGAAGGGGGATTCCGAGTAAAAGGCTGGCTATCTAACAAAGCTCTGGAAGAAAACTATAACAGTGACAAGGAAGATGAGAAAATGAAGTTTCTGGACACCACAACTGATGAAAAAGTGCTGGGGACAGTATGGAACCGCAAAACTGACGAATTCCACTACAAGGTCAACTTGGACTTGGACAAGAATTTGTCCACCGATGACCGAGAAGTGATGCAGAGAAAGTTAACAAAGCGTCAAATCCTGAGCCAGATTGCACAAATCTTTGACCCGATTGGATTTGCTGCAGCCTTTCTAATCCGTTACAAGATTGGAATGCAGCATCTATGGCAACAGGGTCTAGACTGGGACCAAGAAATACCCAAGACAGATAATGACCGCTGGATTCAACTATTCAAAGAGATGAAAGGGTTGAACGAGATCAGTTTCAAAAGATGTCTCACCCCGTCGAATGCTGTAGGTGTGCCCATGCTGTGTATCTTCTGCGATGCTTCAGAGGAAGCTTTCGGAGCCTGTGCCTATGTTCGATGGCAAATATATGATGGCACCTATGATGTCCGATTCGTTGCAGCCAAGTCTAGAGTAGCACCACTGAAGAGGCTCACCATCCCACGATTGGAACTGCAAGCAGCAGTTATGGGTACAAGGCTGTACCAGGCCATCATGGAAGAAATGCGCCTACCAGTGAAGGAAGCAGTGTTTATGACTGACAGTATGATTGCCCTATCTTGGATTCGAAGCCAAGCCAGAGGTTTCAAACCATTTGTATCCAATCGAGTAAGCGAGATTCAGAGCCAAACAGATCCGTCACAGTGGAGGCATGTTCCAGGAGAGCTGAATGTAGCAGATGACATCTCTCGTGGAGTACCTGTGAAACAATTGACCCAGCGTTGGAAAAATGGTCCAGAATTCCTGCGCTTCCCAGAAGAAAGTTGGCCACAAGAAGCAGAGAGGGTGAACCAGATAGAGGTAGATAAGGAACGACACAAGACCCAAGCTGTATTCATAACAACCGAAACTCAGGAAGTCATTGACGGCAAGAAGTATTCCAGCTGGAGAAAGCTAATCAGAGTCACAGCCTACGTTCATCGATTTGTCCAGAACATACGAGCCAAGATGCAGTCTTGTGTAAACAAGGAGTCTAAACAGGGTCCACTCTCACCCCAAGAGCTGACAGAAGCTGCCAACTACTGGATTATCAAGGCACAGAAAAATCTACACAAACGCATGGCCAACGGAGAGTTCAAGTCATTGAGTCCCTTCACCGATGATGCAGGAATCTTAAGGGTTGGAGGCCGATTGCAGGAGTCTACGATGTTGTACACTACAAAGCACCCAGCACTGCTTCCCCATGATCATCACATTTCCATTCTGATTGTGCGGAATATACACCAACAGGGCCACACTGGTGTTGCCACCACAGTTGCGAAAACAAGGCAAAGATACTGGATCCTGAAGGCACACAACCTAGCCAAGACGATCAAATACCGCTGTGTGGTTTGCAGAGAAGCAGAGCACAAACTTGAGACACAGATCATGGATGATTTACCGAAGCAACGCCTGGCACCATACACGCCACCATTCTACTTCACGTCATGTGACTACTTTGGACCCTACCAAGTGAAGATTGGACGTAACAAGACAGCCAAACACTATGGAGTGATCTTTACTTGCCTGAACACCAGAGCAGTGCACCTAGAGCTAGCAGTAGACTGTTCCACTATGGAATACATTCAAGTGCTTCGCAGATTCTTCTCTATTAGAGGCTATCCAGCTAAGATGATTAGTGACAACGGAACCCAACTGGTCGGAGCACAACGGGAACTTCAAAAGATGATTCAAGGTTGGAACATCGAAGAGCTGAAACAGTTCGGGGCAGAGAAAGGCATGGAATGGAAGTTCATCACACCAAGAGCACCACATCAAAATGGGTGTGCAGAGGCATTAGTCAAGAGCTGCAAGACCGCGCTGAAAAGGGCTGTTGGGGCTCAGGTGCTGACTCCATTTGAGCTTTACACAGTTTTACTAGAAGTTGCGAACCTCGTAAACCAACGCCCGATTGGAAGGATCCCAAACGACCCAGATGATGGTTCCTACCTGAGTCCGAATGATATACTACTTGGAAGGGCATCGACTGATGTTCCTCAGGGGCCATTCCAGGAGACCAAAAATCCTAGGCACCGCGTGGAGTTTGTGCAGAAGATCATCGACTCTTTCTGGAAGCGCTGGAGCCGAGATGTTCTACCCAGCCTGGTACCACGCAAGAAATGGAGAGCTGAAAGGCGTAACGTACGGGTTGGTGATGTGGTAACTGTGTCAGATACCAATGCAGTCCGGGGCAAGTGGTGTGTCGGTAGAGTTCTCGAGGTCTTCCCTGGATTGGATGGCATGGTAAGGAACGTGAAGGTGAAGACTGAGAGCGGAGAGTACCAGAGGCCTATCACAAAGATAGCAGTGATCTACCCGGCAGAAGGTTATGATGAGGACTAGTCGCTCATCGGGGCGAGGATGTTCCACTGAGCCAGTGAGATTGTGACTGTAGCTTGAAGAGCGCCCTCTATTGACTGTAGTTTATTGTTTACATGTGTTTTTGTCAGCCATGTTTCAGCATGTTTTACTGTAGCAGTTTTTAGCCGAAAAGTTTGTAGTTAAACCAGCAGTTAATCAGTTTCTACTTCAGAGATTATGGACACCTGGTTATCCTAGAGTCTTGCCAAAGAAGTGAGTAGTTTGTCAGTTGTTTTTTATGATGATATAAGCCCTTATAAAAGCAGACATATTTCACCAGTTTTCATGTTGAACTTAGGGTACATGTACATGTACATGTACATGTACATGCAACTTGTTTACAAATTACATGCAGATGAAGTACATGAACGTATAAGAAGTTTCCCAGCTTTACCAGTTTCAGACCAGATAAGAGAAATTAGGGATTGTTTATCTATGAAGGACGTTACTGAGAACTAAGGAAAGTTTGATATGTTTCCCAAGTATTTTCGGGATTATTATGAAGGTTAAAGGAGAGTTTTAAGAACCACTTTCTTACTGATAAGTTAGCACCCTTGATTTAGGATGACATGTATTCAGGATCTCTTATTTGTTTGTTTATTTACAGTTCGAATTACATTAAAATACGAAAGCAAGATTTCTAGTCCGTGTCACACCTGTATGCCTTACTCCTCGATGAGCCAGTCACCTTTCGAATAGATGCAATAGCTTACTTTTACACCTTCCGGGGAGCACACAATGATCATTTCCCGACCAAAGAAAAACAACACAAAAATCGGTCCATGGTCCTGACACCTGCCAAAATAGAAAAACAAAACATTTGTGTTCGTTTTTTTAGTGACCTTGATAAATGAATAATACATAGGGTTTTGACTTGCCCCAATGTATTTTTGACAAAACACTTTCTTCTTGGGCTCGGTGGTCAAGCGCTAAAGACTATTGCACTAGATAGAAGGCTGTAGACAAATTGTTCACTTGAGCAATTGTTATTCTCAATCTCCAAGGACAACACCGAGTAAAGTGTGTTTATAAATACTTCGGAGTAGCTAGGCAAAACCGGTAATTGAGTGTGCGCCACTCCAACGAAAAATTCCATCCGATGATAATAATAATTAGAGAGGCTGATCATCCTTACTCATAGCTAGGGTACTGAATTGCACGTAAAGGCACCTGTTTTTGTTGTCGTATGGACCGAAGTCCGGATTGACAGCTTTAGTTTGAGGTCTTTTTTTCTCTTAGACGGATCACCACGAGAAGGTGATCCAAACCTCCAGAAACACCGGGGCAAATCCCTTCTCTTAGCGTTAATTTTTTCTCGGTTCTTTTGCGTGCATTATACAACACACGGGACCTACGGCTTTGCGTCCCATCCGAAGGACGAAGCAATAGTGGTTAAGTGCTTTGCTTAAGTGCACAAGTGTCCAGCGCGGCCCGGGCTCGAACTTACGCCGCTGTTGCCTCTGAAACAACAGAACATAAGTCCGGCCCTCTAACCGCTAGGCCAACTCACTCCACTTAGGCACCTCGGGCAGCTGACTACATGTATACGACCTATATCTGACCAAGGAGCACAGCCAAAGATCGTACCCGTTGATTTTTGCGGGAGTAAGGAAATCCGAAAAACCCAGAAAAAAACACCTTGTTACACGGGGGAGAATCAACGAACTCTACTCATATACAGCCCACGCCCGAGTTAATAAAAATATAACATTTATCAATTTTTTTTCTAGTTGCCCGTGTTTTTGTTACCGATTTCTTTTTTCTTTTTCTTTTTGCTCAAATCTCAAATCCCAAAAACTTTACATACGTTTTCTTTTCTGCATTTAATTATGTTTCTCTATCCACACTTACCACCTCACGAGAAGATCTCCGAGTATGAGCTTGCCGGAGCTAATACCGTCTTTTACTGCCATGGCATGCCCGCTGAAGAAGCTATAAACAACAAAATCAAGAGGATTCTTGAAGCAAGGGTGAACGCAGTACCTCGGGCACAAACATTTGCTTGGCAGGACATTTCTTCCTTGGCAAAAACAGAGTTACAGACCAAATTTGCAGGGGCCAATTTCATAGAGCTGTCAAGCACAAAAATTTGCTTAGCACAAAAAAATCTTGCTCGTAAATAACGGGTTGCCAGCCAAAACTCTATGTGCATTTCATGCTAAAGCAAAAACCAACTGAATATAAGTCAGAAACAATATATGTTGCCTAAAAATTTAGTTTGTAACCCTGTTTTTGACAAGGAAGAATTTTCACGCTAAGCAAATTTGTCTGCTTAACAGCTCTATGAAATTGGCCCAATGTGATGTGCACATGATGATCTGTTGTTTGTCTCACTAGTCCCGTATTCATGTTTCTGCAACATTTGTGCACATATTGACCTACACTGAAATGATATATAGGAAAATGTATATATGAATAAAACAACAACAAAACGTCAATAAAAAGAAATGAAATTTATGCTTACTGAACCACCTTCGGACCTGGCAGATGGCGATACTTCTGATATGCATTGTACGTGTGCAATGTCCATGCCATCACCAGTACAACGCAGGAACCAAGAATAACACACAGAGTTAAACCCAGAACTTGCAGCATGTATGGCCCATAGGCAGATAAAACTGTTAACCCCAGCATGTTACAAATGGCTTAAACAATAATAGTCGACTTTACAGGAAACGGACCACAAAAATCAATGGTAGGACTGGAAATAATACTTGTACATGTACATGGGTGTGGCTACACTGTATGTACCTACACTGTATGTACATGTAGAGTCATCTGAACTTGTATTGAATTATGTACACAGTATGCAGTACAAAGTACATGTATGTAATTAGCCATAGATTGTTGAATGGGATCACAATGACATGGGATCAAGGGGCCTGGCTGCTCCATTTTTCCAGGCCAAGGGGGTTATTAAAGGTAGGATACACCGTTTGCAGATATCAAAAGGTTTACTATCAAATTATTAAGAAATATCTTACTTATTTGAAGTAGATAATGCTAGGCATCCAGCAAAATGATTGCGCTAATTATCCTGCAATTGTTCCGGAAAAAAAAAAAATTATAAAAAGAATTTTGATCAACGGACAGCGAATGCGAAAAATAATAATAACAAGAACTGCCTGACGCTAGTTGGAAACGAACGCCGTATTTTTCTTGCTTTTTTCTCGACATCCATGATTGTAAAAGTTTAATAACAATATTTACTATAAATACTACTAAATCCACCCATTCCTAATACTTCAAGCAATTACCAATGGTGTATCCTACCTTTAACATAGAACCCCTTTAGAGTGCTTTTCAGAAACGTCACAGAACACACCTTTTGCAAATAAGGCCAAGGTTCAATCTAGCGCTGCCATTTGCACAAAGCAATACACCACTTCCATTGAAACACACATAAAGCTACAGACTATAAAAAATATAGTATTTAAAAGTAGGATACACCATTTGCAGAAATTAACAAATTTTACTATCAAATTATTAAGTAGTATTTCACTAATTTGAAAGTAAATGATTGCGCTAGATATGTTGTAATCATTCTTTTTATTTATTATAAAACACAACCCTCCAAATTCCTGGTAATTCAAACAATTACCATTTTTGTGTATCCTACCTTTACATCCACCCATCCCTGATAATTCAAGCAATTACCAATGGTGTATTCTACCTTTATCCTACCTTTACACCCACCCATTCCTGATAATTCAAGCAATTACCAATGGTGTATTCTACATTTATCCTACCTTTACATCCACCCATTCCTGATAATTCAAGCATTTACCAATGGTACGTGTATCCTACCTTTACATCCACCCATCCCTGATAATTCAAGCAATTACCAATGGTGTATCCTACCTTTACATCCACCCATCCCTGATAATCCAAGCAATTATCAATGGTGTATCCTACCTTTACATCCACCCATCCCTGATAATTCAAGCAATTACCATTTTTGTGTATCCTACCTTTACATCCACCCATCCCTGATAATTCAAGCAATTACCAATGGTGTATTCTACCTTTATCCTACCTTTACACCCACCCATTCCTGATAATTCAAGCAATTACCAATGGTGTATTCTACATTTATCCTACCTTTACATCCACCCATTCCTGATAATTCAAGCATTTACCAATGGTACGTGTATCCTACCTTTACATCCACCCATCCCTTCAAGCAATTACCAATGGTGTATCCTACCTTTACATCCACCCATCCCTGATAATCCAAGCAATTATCAATGGTGTATCCTACCTTTACATCCACCCATCCCTGATAATTCAAGCAATTACCAATGGTGTATCCTACCTTTACATCCACCCATCCCTGATAATTCAAGCAATTACCAATGGTGTATCCTACCTTTACATCCACCCATCCCTGATAATCCAAGCAATTACCAATGGTGTATCCTACCTTTACATCCACCCATCCCTGATAATTCAAGCAATTACCAATGGTGTATCCTACCTTTACATCCACTCATCCCTGATAATTCAAGCAATTACTATAAAGGCGTATTCACCTTTACATTCACTCATCCCTGATAATTCACGCAATTACCAATGGTGTATCCTATACCTTTACATCCACCCATTCCTGATAATTCAAGCAATTACCAATGGTGTACCCTACCTTCACATCATTCTATTCCTGATAATTAAAGCAATTACTATAATGGTGTATCCTACCTTTAAGACATTTGAGCTCCGAAAGCTGGAGTTATGTGTATCATTTAAAGTCACCAATAAAATTATTGTTTTAAAGATATTAATGACATAAATTTGTTAGGAAATTAGTCCTACTGGCATGCGGCTGTCAAAAGAATTCTAAAGATGGATTTTAGAGATGGATTTTAGAGATGGATTTTAGAGATGCATTTTAGAGATGCATTTTAGAGATGCATTTTAGGAAATTTATATAGTAGTTGGTTCAAAATCAAAATCTTTCAATACTATTTTCTCGGAATACAAAGCATTCACTGAGATAAAACGTCAGGTTAGTTTATATTCTTTCAATATTCAAGCAATATTCTTTACAATGCAAAAACTTTTGCTTCTTCAAATGATAACGACGCGCAACTGAAAAATGATACGCAAAAACACTTGGTATTTGGGGTATTTCTGTGCATTTCAATTGGCTAACAATTGAAGTTTAGAATTTTGTTTAAAGGGATCGTATACGTTTGGTAATTGGAACCCACTGTTTGTTTCAATCCTATATAGTTATAGATATAGATATATACCATAAAAACAACCTGTAAAAATTTCATTTCAAAAGGTGGTAGCGATTTTGAGATATTGCCGAAAATCTGGAGCGGTTATGTCCACGCAGGAAGAAAAATCTGCATTGGAATACACAATCTGAGAAACGTCACTGCAGTAACGCTTCTCAGATTCAATTTTGTTGGGATAAAAAGTGACATCTTTCTCCATAACCGCAGTACTTCGAAGTGAACAGTTTCTAAAAATGCATTATACTATCCAAAGCTGCTGTACTTCTTACCAAGTAAGTTTTTATTTACCAAGTAAATTTTGGAGTAATTACCAAACGTATACGATCCCTTTAAAGGTTTTGAGTTTTTCTGAATTATGAACTATTACTCTACAATCTTCTCAAATTTGAACATAATCTGTGATTTGGTAAAACAATTGTGTATAGAAATTAAACGCTTTTCTGAAACTCTAAGCCGTTTAGGTTGACAGGTTTTTATCGCTAAATCCAGATAGGGTGGGAGTTATTAATTGTCCTGGAATGTTGGCTGACTGATGCGAAGCAAAGGCAAGCTGTCAAAATCAGCAAAAATTGAGGGACCGATAATTTTGCGAATTTCAGGCTTTTAAGCAGACCTAGCTCGGCAAAAAAGAGCAGAATAGTTAGCTTACAAAAAACAAAAAAACAGAGAAAAGAATAGGATTTGAAGGACAAATCTGGATAAGATTTAGACTTTTAGACAACGACGACCTCTAGGAAATGGCCTCAGAATGACCTCTAACCTTTGCTGCTGGGAAGACCTCCTGCATTTCATAATCATAGGCTTCCTCCGGCAGGCATTTTTCAGCCTCCAGCGACTTCAAAACCTTCGGAGCAAAAACGTTGGAAATTTCAGGGAGACAAAACAACAATTTGTACTCAAATCTCCGAATTCATAATTTGTTAGTGTTTATTACTTGTTGTTTGTGATCAGGCTTTTAAATAACTCGTGATATTCGACTCGTGATATTCGACTCGTGATATTCGACTCGTGATATTCGACTCGTGATATTCGACTCGTGATATTCGACTCGTGATATTCGACTCGTGATATTCGACTCGTGATATTCGACTCGTGATATTCGACTCGTGATATTCGACTCGTGATATTCGACTCGTGATATTCGACTCGTGATATTCGACTCGTGATATTCGACTCGTGATATTCGACTCGTGATATTCGACTCGTGATATTCGACTCGTGATATTCGACTCGTGATATTCGACTCGTGATATTCGACTCGTGATATTCGACTCGTGATATTCGACTCGTGATATTCGACTCGTGATATTCGACTCGTGATATTCGACTCGTGATATTCGACTCGTGATATTCGACTCGTGATATTCGACTCGTGATATTCGACTCGTGATATTCGACTCGTGATATTCGACTCGTGATATTCGACTCGTGATATTCGACTCGTGATATTCGACTCGTGATATTCGACTCGTGATATTCGACTCGTGATATTCGACTCGTGATATTCGACTCGTGATATTCGACTCGTGATATTCGACTCGTGATATTCGACTCGTGATATTCGACTCGTGATATTCGACTCGTGATATTCGACTCGTGATATTCGACTCGTGATATTCGACTCGTGATATTCGACTCGTGATATTCGACTCGTGATATTCGACTCGTGATATTCGACTCGTGATATTCGACTCGTGATATTCGACTCGTGATATTCGACTCGTGATATTCGATAAAACTGATTCCTCACCATGGAATCACCTACCTGCAACTGACGAGTGTCATAACAGTATAGACACGAAAGCATGCTATTGCTAACACAAGAGAATTTGCGAATACAATTCTCTCCTCGCACCCCCAAAAAATCACATTTGATTTACCTAAAACCAACAACAGTCATCCAGTCTTTTATGTTCGCCCATTCCATTTATTACAGACATAACCGGCGTAGACTAATACACGTTTAATTAAGCCATACAAGTCACCAGAGAGAAAAATGTCACTGGATGGGAAAGCGCCATCATTCTCTTAACCAATTAAGTCATTTTCGCTCACACCATATACGATTCAAATTTATGTCGTTATTTACAGTCGGCACTATTTGCCCAAGCGGACGCATTTAAATTTCGAGTTCCGACTGCATGCTGGCATGGTCTGGATTTCAGTCTGAAAACAACATGTTGTGAACGGCATGCATGCATGTACGTGTGATCGATATTTTACGTGTATATGCGTTTATTTATGGTGTAAATGGAGGACACATATACCTGGCGACACGAAGGTGAATTGGATTTAGGGTTAGAATCGAGGACGACCTCGATTGAGATTCATGTACAAAACCAATGAGAGCCGTCGGAAAAACAAAGGAAATTTTCGGGAGGAACAAAGGAAACTCCTCGATTTACACCATAAACAAACGTACAGTGTACATGTGCGTGTATACTGTACACATGTTGTCACTACACACTTTGAATCAGGCGCTGAGACTAGACAGGAACCAGACAAATTTTTGAGGGCGTATATCGCGAACCGCATTCATACAAATCATACTTTAAAACTTGTTAATACTTCTTCTACTAGACAACCACTTACAATTAAACGTTAATTTGCAATACAGGTAACGTTAGGCCTACAATCTACGGGATCTACCTGTACGTACACGCATACATCATTGTAAACCTGCCTACCCTATGAACGCAGTAACAGGACAAAGCAAGGCAGATTACAAAAGAAAACGCCCTTAAAACATTACAAGAAAAACAACAATAATGCACACGTCTGCAGGATTGCCAAGTAAGCAAAATATATAATTAAATTTAAAACCAAATTATGCAAACAAGCAGATTTATTCGTTAGAGTACATTAGATTCTTTCAATATTCGTTCGAAAAAAGAAAAAAAAATTAAGTTTGAAAAAGCACGTATACATGTAGGTCTACACCAATCTAATTAACTAATTCAATGGCAAAAAGCATAATACAAAATTAATACAAAATTCTCTTTAGAATACTATCCCTTTAAGGATATCACTGTTCCGGATCCATTCTAGAATTTAATTTTTAAAACGTATAGCTGTTGATATATTTGGCAACAGCCATTTTTTAATTTTATTTTATAAGTACACAAGTCATTTACAATCACTAAAATATATATATTTTAAAAAGGTTCGAATTTCTACCCACACCGACCTATTACCTTTAATCCCTCAGCCTAATCCTCCTTTTGTTGATTGTTCCACTGGACTCTGTGCTTTTTCACTTGTTTTTTTTTCTCTGTCAACCATGATGTGTATGTTGCCCTATATAAGTTTGTTTCTTGTACACAGCCATTTTGTCTCTGAAGAAGATCTTGTTAAGATCGAAATATTATAGGCGTTCGGATGAAAATTCTTTTGTTACATCCCGCTCCAGTATAATCGGTCTAAAAAATATCTACGCTAAAATGTTAATATTCATATACAAAAGCATATTCCAGGAGTTCAACTTGTAAAAACGACACAAGTACGAGATATAAATACTAGAATTTTTTTATTAATGAACCACACGTGATCCATCAAGACCAATCACTGCCCAGCTTTTGCACACGGTGCATCGTTGCAGCTAGTCTGGTTCCCAAATCAGAAAATTTCGACGTACGTCCGGGCGGGCGAGCAACCTCGCTACCATGACTACGAATGTCAGTTCCGGGAGCCCGACTACGTCGCGGCATGTAAACAACAACATGGCGTCCGTCGTGAGCGCGTGCGACACGCCGGAAGGGGAGGTGGAAATAAAGTGTTATTTCCACCTTAATTCAGTGAGAAGCGAGGGATCTGCCCCAATGACAGCAGTGAGGTGGGTTAAGGTCGTGAATTGCTGTAACTCTTGGCTACGTTTAGATGGTCGGAGTCAAGAAATTGCCAAAGACATCGAACTCAAAGGCATGCTTGCCGGAGGGAAATCCTTTCAAGATGTCGTTTTAGAACGCCCCGATTTCGGGTTTCATGCGACTTGCTATCGGCGCTTCACTGATATAAATTTAATCAGCAAGGTATGTAATTAATGCTATTTCTTTATATAATATTTGGAAAGGATGTAGTATCCTAACGCTACTTCAGCGGTTGTGTACAAAGTCTATAGAGATTTAAGAACATTTTCTAAGTATTTTCTAACAAACTGTACTAGTTTTTTTGTAGTACTACAATGTCTGAATGTGTTTCTCAGTCCCTCCCTCTTAACTTATTTGATTTGTATATTTCAGGTCATTCCAGCCAGTAAGCAGTTTGCAGCAGTTTTAATCTTATTCAATTTTGTTTTAAACCAGAGTCACATTAATTGGTCTACTCTAACTTTCTTGGTTTAAATGTGACCTCAAAATATTAATTTACAAACATCAAGGCTGGTGAGCAGCAAACGCATGAGAGGTGACTTGAGGAGAGACTACAACAGCGCAAACAGAGTCCACCAGGAGCAAAGAAGAGCAATCTTGCACAGACTCGCTCAACATTGTGTAGTCTTCCCTCCAGTCACCTGAAGGCATATTGCAACTTGCTATCCAACTAGATACTATCCGTGCATGTATGGCACCACCTCTCTTTTGCAGGGCCACGCCCTTCTCAATCTCCTCCCACCTAATTACTCGCAGGTTTCAGTGTCACTTTGCAGCCGTCTTTCGGGCGCAATGTTCCAACAGTGACCATGTTAAATGACTGATCCGGAACCAGACTGAAGTCAAAGCTGGTGAGGAGTTTACACAGCATGACTTTGGCCTCAATCTGATGAAGAAGAAGAAAAAAGCAATGAGAGTAAAACATACAATTTTTGTTTTCTTTTATAAGATGAAATTTGCATTGGGAGTTGTAAATTCAATATTCGATTTTGGCCCTTTTACAAAGTGTATTTACTTTGTATACTTAGTGTTGCACCGAGAGATTCTTAAAAAAAAAATATGACTCTGGTGGATTTCGAACCCACGACCTGCTTTTTTGGGGCAATCTCTTTTGCTGACTTTGTATAATCTAATGTTTTGAGATGATCTTACCATGGCAAAATTCTTGCCAATGCACATCCTTGGGCCCAGAGAGAAGGGGACAAATGAGAAGAGAACGCTGCAATGGATAAAATGCAAGAAGTAAAAAAGAAGTAATCAAGACGTAAGCAAGACGTAAGCAAGACGTAAGCAAGACGTGAGCAATACGTGAGCAATACGTGAACAAGACGTGAACAAGACGTAAACAAGACGTAAACAAGACGTAAACAAGACGTAAACAAGACGTAAACAAGAAGTAATGGGAGAAGTTGGAAGCAAAATTGTTACAAACATTTAACAGCTAATAACACTGAGGAATTCGGACAAAATAAGTCAGAGCTTGGCGCAGGCTATAATACAGACAAATGCCAAACAAATTACAAGGATGATTGAACAACAACATGACCACTCACCGTTCGTCTTGCTGCATGAAACGGTCTGGGTCAAACAGCAGGGCGTCTTTGTAGTGTTCCTCCA
Organism: Crossaster papposus; assembly: GCA_037893245.1. Classification (NCBI taxonomy): domain Eukaryota; kingdom Metazoa; phylum Echinodermata; class Asteroidea; order Velatida; family Solasteridae; genus Crossaster; species Crossaster papposus. The sequence goes on from JBAIAA010000152.1 coordinate 1,677,827, forward strand.
TGCGCCCCATGACGTAAAAGGACACCTTAAAAAAACAACTTTTAAATCATTTTAAAGGGTTTGATACACCATATATCAAAACAATTCACTACCAAATTAATCAGTTATTTAAAAGTAAATATTGATTGTTGGTATCCAGAAAATGATTGCACTAGAAATCCTGTAAATGCTCTGAAATTTTTTATTTTATTTAAAAAAACGTGATCGCCGACTGGCAAAAAACAAGTACAATAAGAACAACTGCTCGACGCCGGTTCAAAACAAATGCTGTTTATCTTGCTTTGTCCCCGGCATCCATGATTGTAAAACTACGGACAGGTCGGTTAACCAGTTCGCGCCGGATGACGTATATAAACGCAAAGTTTTCCCCAAATTCAAAACTAATGACCCATAAACACGCCAAGTTCAAGTTCGGAAATGTCTGTCAGCAGCGAGCAAGGCCGGAAATGCGTGGGTGTGCTTCCCGGCACTATCGGCCTGAACCCGCTTCGAATCGAGTTTCGTTAAAAATAATCCCGCCCCTCGGCTCGGTGATGTTAAAATAATCCCGGCGCGAACTGGTTAAACAATAGTTACTATAAAATACAACCCCCCACTTATCCACTTATTCCTGATAATTCAAGCAATTACCAAAGGTGTATCCTACATTTACATCCACCCATTCCTGGAAAATCCACCTATTTCTTGAAAATAGTGGGGATTACTGGACCTGAGGTGTAGGTCAGCTCGACTACATCCGGTCCCGAAGCGGAGGGAGGTAGTCCAGCTGACCTACTTGTATTTGTATAATACAGTATACGGTGCAATATAAATACCTACCAAGGTTGTGCAACCAGCAGGAATCCGGTGGCCATTAATGTAGCATTCCTCAGCAGGTTGGCGCACCGTGCCCCCAGCCGGTGGGAACATACGCAAGCACTCCTTCAGAACCTACATGAAAGAAAAGTGGTACCAGACAGGGTTCAAAGGTCACGTCAATTCAAAAGAGATCGGAGCAGTGGCATTGGTGACAAGTGTGTGAAGCATTCGGCTCTCACCAAAATATATGGCCCGGGTTTGATTCGAATGTGAGTATAGTTTTTTTTATTCTCTCTTGTGCCACGAGGGTTTTTTATCCGGGTCCTCCAGTTTTCCTCCCTCTGCAAAAAGATCTTTGGCTGTGCTCCGTGGTCAGATATGGGTCGTATGGCCAGCTGCCTGAGGTGCTTAGGTGCCATTGACTAGGCCACGTTCGCAGCTGCGTCCCAATGTGAGTGAGGATGATTGGCCTCCAACATTAATGATTATTATAATTATGGCACGTACCCATCAGCCGAGAAAAGTGCCGATGCAAAAATGACTTGAATTTGTTTTATTTGTTCTATTTTTTATTCAATAAAATTTTAAAACATAACAAAACTTTTCTGATGTGGCAGCAAAAAAGAGATGCTCGGGAGGATTTTTATTTGGCCTCATAGATCACAAGGCCCATCATAAACTGTTGCAAATCCCAAATGCTTTTTATTCGTTGACGTCAGATACAGAGTCGTGCATATAGAGTCCATGCCCGTGTGCTTGATGGATCTTGACAGATATTTACAGATTTGTAAATCTGATGCGTACCGCAGCCATGTACTCCAGCTTGGGTAGGTCTTCAAATGCCACGTCGGACTTGTCCCCTATCACGCTCTCCACCTCGTTCTTCAATCTGGAGTATTCAACAAATGCGAGGTGGTCATCAGAATGTAAGCACATGGGGCCAATGTTTTAAAAACATGTAAGCACAACAATTTGCTTAGCACAAAAATAGTTTTGCTCAGTAAAAACAGGTTACCAGCCAAAACTCCATGTGCTTTTCATGCTTAGCAAAAACCAACTGAATACAAGTCACCAACAATAAACATTACCTGAATATTTGATTTTAACCTTGTCCTTGTCCTTGTCCCCGTCCCCCCCCCCCCCCCCCCTCAACAAAGGGGGTAAGGGTCATTACCCGCAACTAACAGTTTAATAAAAACACACTTGTACATTTAAAAATAATAATATAATAATAACAGAAATTTATACCGCACCATTACCTGCCATTATCCGTCATAAATGACGCTTATGGCGCAAACAAAATTATATCAAATCAGAAGTAACAAAACAAATAAATTTAACTCGACAAGAATTATTTGAGTGGTCTAAAACAAATATGTCTTCAGGGCAACTTTAACCAGTTCGCGCCGGATGACATATATAAACACAAAGTTTTCCCCAAATTCAAAACGAATGACACGCCAAATTCAAGTTCGGAAATGTCTGTCAGCAGCGAGCAAGGCCGGAAATAGGTGGGTGTGCTTCCCGGCACCATCGGCCTGAACCCGCTTCGGATCGAATTTCGTTAAAAATAATCCCGCCCCTCGGCTCGGTGATGTTAAAATAATGTTGGCGCGAACTGGTTAAATTCAGAAAGCGATGAGATATTGCGAATACCGAGGGGTAGTTATTTGTTCCAAAGATGAGGACCTGCGTAAGAAAATGATCGATCACCCCAGAATTTGTGAGTGTGAGGGACAACCAGCAAAGAAGCATTAGAAGATCTCAATCGCCTGGATGGATTATAGCGAAGTTGCAAGTTGTTCTAGCAGGCAGTCTAGGTTTTGGCAAACAAAAAACAACAACAGCAGAATTGATTACCTGTACAATACTTCTGGCTGGTTGTGGAAGAGCTCCAGCAAAAGGCTGGTTAAAAGGTTGGCTGTGGTTTCTTGACCTACAAATCACACAGAGAGTAAACAGAGAACAACAGTGTTTAATTAATTAATTAATTAATTAATTAATAGTACATGTACTGGGCCCAATTTCATAAAACATGAAAGCACAACAATTTGCTTAGCATGAAACATCTTCTTGGTAAAAACAGGGTCACAAACCAAATTTTCAAGTGACATTTATTGTTTATGACTGGTATTTAGCTGATTTTGCTTAGCATTTAAAGGTAGGATAAACCATTGGCAATTAATTGCTTGAATTATCAAAACTGAGTGGATTTGAGGGGTTTTATTTCATAGTGAATTTAACTTACGTTTAACTGACCTGTTCTTCAATCATTGGTTTTACAATCATAGATGCTGAAAAAAGCACGACAAACGACAATCGTTTTCAACCGGCGTCAGGCAGTGGTTCTTATGTTGTTCTGTGTTTTTTGCGATCAATTTTTTCGGAACAATTACAGGACATCTACATGTAGCACAATCATTTTGCGGGATGCCTACAATCATTCTTTACATTCAAATAAGTGAGATATTTTCTAAAAATTCGGAAATAATCCTATCTTTAATTAATAGTACATGTACTGGTAATCGAGTACATTTTCTCTCAAGGAGACCATATGTGACCTGTCACCACAAAATGAGAGTAAAGTCGGAAATATTGAAAATTGAGATATTGGTATTTTCAAATTCTTCAGAAAGAGAGCTTTCCAATGGTACATAACACTTGGGGGTTTTGCAATAAATAATTTTTACAGCACTCCAGAAAGTCATGGGTTTCACAAAACGTGTTTGTGAGAAAACTTACTTTAAACATCTTGTACAAAACACGCAAAAGATTACAAAACGGGACAAGTAAGGTTCGGTTAAGCATATCAACGGCTATGTTCTAATCATTTTTTCTTGAAATTGTCCACACATACAAATTATTGTATAAACTACAAAATATCAACATTTCGAAAACGTGGAATACTTACGAGGACCTGATTTGCATATTTAATTACCGTGTTAATTAGACCACTAATGGACTTTAATCCAAACACTAACTACGCAAACACTTACCAAATTTGCATAATTTTTGATCATCTGATCTCACACCAAAAATGGGAATATATAGAGAAGGACTATTAGGCTTTCCAAATTACGCAAAATCTCAACATTGACCACCCCTTCATATTTTGACTTTGGATGGCCATATCTCGGAACCACATCGTGCGACTTTACTCTCATTTTGTGGTGACAGGTCGCATATATACCTGCGACAAAGAAGGTCACAAAGTCGTCCAGCATGTTTTCCACTTTGTAGTAGTCATGGGTGAGCTGGTCCGTCCCGTTGATGATGTAGGTCAGGGTATCGGCCGGAACCTTGTTGCCTCGTTTGATGGCCGCTAGACGCTCGCGAATGCATTTCTCCCCGAATCTGCGTAGGAGCTTGCAGCTTTCCCGGATCTGTTTGCGCTTTTCTCGGTCAGCTTTCAGAGGGCTGTACTGTTAATAATATTTTAAAGAAGCAACGAGATTCAGTGAATGCTTTCTTACGTTTGTTACTGGGTACAGAGCATTGTAAGTTGTTTTTTAATGCTAATTTGTGATGCATGATTTACTTGTGATGTTATTTACTTTGATAGTTTTAATTTGATAGTTTTACTTGCGATTCAAGTTTTACTTGCGATTCGTGATTTACTTGCGATTCGTGATTTACTTGCGATTCGTGATTTACTTGCGATTCAAGATTTACCTGCGATTCAAGATTTACCTGCGATTCAAGATTTACCTGCGATTCAAGATTTACCTGCGATTCAAGATTTACCTGCGATTCAAGATTTACCTGCGATTCAAGATTTACCTGCGATTCAAGATTTACCTGCGATTCAAGATTTACCTGGTATTCAAGATTTACTTGCTATTCAAGATTTACTTGCTATTCAAGATGTACTTGCGATTCAAGATGTACTTGCGATTCATGATGTACTTGCGATTCATGATGTACTTGCGATTCAAGATGTACTTGCGATTCAAGATGTACTTGCGATTCAAGATGTACTTGCGATTCAAGATGTACTTGCGATTCAAGATGTACTTGCGATTCAAGATGTACTTGCGATTCAAGATTTACTTGCGATTCAAGATTTACTTGAGATTCAAGATTTACTTGAGATTCAAGATTTACTTGAGATTCAAGATTTACTTGAGATTCAAGATTTACTTGAGATTCAAGATTTACTTGAGATTCAAGATTTACTTGAGATTCAAGATTTACTTGAGATTCAAGATTTACCTGCGATTCAAGATTTACCTGCGATTCGTGATTTACCTGCGATTCAAGATTTACCTGCGATTCAAGATTTACCTGCGATTCAAGATTTACCTGCGATTCAAGATTTACCTGCGATTCAAGATTTACCTGCGATTCAAGATTTACCTGCTATTCAAGATTTACCTGCTATTCAAGATTTACCTGGTATTCAAGATTTACCTGGTATTCAAGATTTACTTGCGATTCAAGATTTACTTGCGATTCAAGATTTACTTGCGATTCAAGATTTACTTGCGATTCAAGACTTACTTGCGATTCAAGATTTACTTGCGATTCATGATGTACTTGCGATTCATGACGTACTTGCGATTCATGACGTACTTGCGATTCATGACGTACTTGCGATTCATGACGTACTTGCGATTCAAGATTTACTTGCGATTCAAGATTTACTTGCGATTCAAGATTTACTTGCGATTCAAGATTTTCTTGCGATTCAAGATTTTCTTGCGATTCAAGATTTTCTTGCGATTCATGACGTACTTGTGATTCATGATGTACTTGCGATTCATGATGTACTTGCGATTCATGATGTACTTGCGATTCATGATGTACTTGCGATTCATGATGTACTTGCGATTCATGATGTACTTGCGATTCATGATTTACCTGCGATTCAAGATTTACCTGCGATTCAAGATTTACTTGCGATTCAAGATTTACTTGCGATTCAAGATTTTCTTGCGATTCAAGATTTTCTTGCGATTCATGACGTACTTGTGATTCATGATGTACTTGCGATTCATGATGTACTTGCGATTCATGATGTACTTGCGATTCATGATGTACTTGCGATTCATGATGTACTTGCGATTCATGATTTACCTGCGATTCAAGATTTACCTGCGATTCAAGATTTACTTGCGATTCAAGATTTACTTGCGATTCAAGATTTTCTTGCGATTCAAGATTTTCTTGCGATTCATGACGTACTTGCGATTCATGATGTACTTGCGATTCATGATGTACTTGCGATTCATGATGTACTTGCGATTCATGATGTACTTGCGATTCATGATGTACTTGCGATTCATGATGTACTTGCGATTCATGATGTACTTGCGATTCATGATGTACTTGCGATTCATGATGTACTTGCGATTCATGATTTACCTGCGATTCAAGATTTACCTGCGATTCAAGATGTACCTGAGATTCAAGATGTACTCGCGAATCAAGATGTACTCGCGATTTATGATGTACTCGCGATTCATGATGTACTCGCGATTCAAGATTTACCTGCGATTCAAGATTTACTTGCGATTCAAGATTTACTTGAGATTCAAGATTTACTTGCGATCTATGATTCACTTGCTATCTATGATTTGCTTGTGATTCAAGATCATCTTGTGATTCAAGATTTACTTGTGATGTTACTTGCGATTCAAGTTTTACTTGCGATTCATGATGTACTTGCGATTCAAGATTTACTTGCGATCTATGATTTGCTTGCGATTCATGATGTACTTGCGATTCATGATGTACTTGCGATTCATGATTTACCTGCGATTCAAGATTTACCTGCGATTCAAGATGTACCTGAGATTCAAGATGTACTCGCGAATCAAGATGTACTCGCGATTCATGATGTACTTGCGATTCAAGATTTACTTGCGATTCAAGATTTACTTGAGATTCAAGATTTACTTGAGATTCAAGATTTACTTGAGATTCAAGATTTACTTGAGATTCAAGATTTACTTGAGATTCAAGATTTACTTGAGATTCAAAATTTACTTGAGATTCAAGATTTGTAAGATTTAAAGATAAACTTAGGATCCTTGTTTAGCATCTTAGACCATCACTTGTGTATAGCGCCCTCTATTGGTTTATTTGCTTTAGTATGGTTCCTGACACACACACTTAGTCTTATATGGATCTCCTGTGGTCAGGAAACCAGACCATTCTTGCCACATCACAAGCTCTAATCTTCCATGTGACTAGAACAAGGGAAGAGAGAATGCAAATAATTTCCTCTGATTTTCGTTATGATTAAGTGAAGTATTGAATTGCAGATATTAGGGAGATTTATATGTACCTAGAGACTGCACATTCTGTAACACTTCTGATTGATCCACACCTAAGATTTCCTGTGATTTTCTTCTAAATCGGATGCAAAACAGTGTAAGTTTCAGATTATGTTTCCTTTTATTCGTTGCTAAATTTACTGCATGATTTACTACATAAACATTTATTCCACTTAAGACTTGATATTTCATATTTGAATAGTCACTTGACATTATACTTTTTATAGATGATAATAATTATTTAGCATGTAGACGTGCGCTCGAGAAATTACTCGGTGTTATTACTGTAAAAAGGGCTCTCATTGACATGTTAGAGGCTTTAGAGTTATTTGTTTATGTTTACTTATTTAGATTTTGTTTGTTGTATCTCCGTAGATTTCGAACCCGACTTAACCAAGAATAAAGGAGTTTGAAGCCGTTTAAAGTTCGTTTGACACAGGCATATCTTTACATTCGAAATACTGCGTCAATGGGGCACAGCAGTCAGCTACCCTCGACGCCGTACATGATCGACATGAGCCACTGATGATACGTGAGTATCATTCGGATATCTTTCTTCATAATATCAGATAGAGCCGAGAGTCAACATAGTTCTCTACCATACTAAGATGGCGTATACTGAAGTGAAGAAGATGAGAGGCGTTGCTAAGGGCAGATTCACTAGAATCTGTCACTCCCTCGATGTTGCCGTTGACCAGAACAAACCAGTAGAGTACGTCGATATGCTTTCCTCAGATTTAAAGGAGGCATACGACAGGGTTTGTGCCAAGCACGAGGATGTTGTACTTCATGAAGATGTTGAGGAAGGTGACGACGACGACTGGATAGCAGTAGTCGAACAGAAATATGACGAAACCAGAGAATTTCTCCTCAACTACAAGACAACCTCAAAGGAGAGCCAGGCTGATGTCTCACGGGAACTACAAGCCCAGTTTGACAAAGAGGCTAGGCAGATGATGTTGAACAAAGCTCGCAGCTTGCGTGGTGTTCATTATTCTGACTTCAAACAACTCTGTGATGGCATCCGCAAGTTCATCGAGAACGGTTCGGTCGAGGCTGCAAAGTCCGGAAAGACAGACCTCGGGCGACTCATGGAGGAGGTGAAGGCGGCTCACATCAATTATGTAACCATGTTGCCAATAGAACAAACCGAGGATGAGAACGCATGGCTACAACCTGTCCGTGAGCTGTATAACGAGACCAGTGATGCGATTGGTAAATGCTTGGATGGCTGTACTACTTCTACATCCCTCACTGAGAAAAAGTCAAAGGTCAAGTCGGGTATCCTACTCGAAAAGATGAGACTACCCGTCTTTGAAGGGGACATACGCCAGTATCCCCAATTCCGGTCCGACTTCAAGAAGTTTGTCCAGTCCCAAGCTACAGAGGATCAAGCTGCTTTTGTCCTTCGCCGATCATTGGGAAAAAAACCGCTACAAATCGTTGGAGCCATAGACGACAATGTAGACGAAGTCTGGAAAAGATTGGATGATCGTTATGGTGATCCAATTAAGATGGCCGACACCATCATGCAAGATTTTGAGACAATAAAGCCAGTGAGAGAAGGAGAAGACAAGAGGTTCGTCGACCTTGTTGATGTCATTGAGAAAAGCTACAATGATCTCGCAAAGATGGGGATGGAAAGGGAGATTTCAAATACCAGAGTCGTCGGCGATATAGAGAAGAGGCTGCCCCCTACTGTCCGTCGGGAGTGGTCAAGATCGCTGTATGATGGGAAATCTGATATCGATCGATCAGACAGATTTCCAGCTCTCCTTCAGTTCCTGCTCAAAGAAAAGAAAAGCGTTGAGTACGAGATGTCAGAGATCAGAAGCAGTAATCACACCACCCCACGAGCCACCATCAATGCCACACAGGTGGAGGAGAAGAATGAATTGCCGAAACAGAACATCACCAACAGGTGTCTTCTTCACGACGCAGGGCAACACAATACAGCAGAGTGCCGTGCCTACTTGCAGAAGTCCCTACAAGAAAAAACCCAGCTAGTGATGGAGAAGGGCGCATGTTTCTCCTGCTTGACCCGAGGTCACCGGGTATCTGAATGCAGAAAGAAGAAGAAATGCAGTGTTCAGAACTGCACAAGAGTTCATCACCCAACTCTACACGATGACTCGATGACAAGCAATGTTGTAGTCACAACTACAACAGTGAACAACCACACTGTTGCTTCTTCGATGAGAAATAATTTGTGTCTACTTCAACTGATGAAGATAAAGGTTGGACCCACGCATATGAATGTGTTGTGGGATGGGTGTGCGACGTCCTCGCTTGTCACCAACACCGCCGCCAAAGCAGCTGGCTTAAGAGGCCCCCCCGTCAAAGTGTCTATAACTAAGGTGGGCGGATTGACGGAAGAGATTGACAGCTTTCGCTATGCAGTACCCCTCGTCGACAGGCAGGGATACACGGTCAACATTTTCGCTTATGGGATTGACCGCATCACGGCTGACATAGAGAATATAGATGTACACCGCATGCTGAGTCTTTTTGATGATGTAAGCGACAAGGAGATTGAGCGACCCCGAGGCCAGGTGGATTTGCTCATTGGGTTTGAGTATGCAGGATACCACCCAACGAAGCTGAAGGCAGTAGACCATCTACTCGTTCTGGAGAACAGATTTGGGAAATGTCTAGGTGGCACACACCCAGCCATCACTGAGAAGACGAGACAGGTTATCGCTTCAGCTGCAATGATCCACCATGTTTCAGCTTGCAGCCTAGAGGAATTCATTAGGCTTGAAAGCATGGGTGTTGACTGCAATCCTCGTTGCGGTAGCTGCAGATGTGGCAAGTGTCCAATTGGCTCCAAGGATTATACCTTGAAAGAGGAGAGAGAGCTTGCCCTAATCGAGCAGAATCTGACGTTCCATGACTCCCACTGGGAGGCGAAGTATCCCTGGATCAAGGATCCTGCCGACCTGCCTGACAATAGACACGTTGCCGTTGCAACACTGAAGGCACTCGAAAAGAGACTCAACCGTGACTCTACCAAAGCTGCCACTTATGATGCACAAATCAAGGACATGCTAAATCGAGGTGTGGCACGTGAAATATCCAGAGACGAGATGGCCTCATATAAAGGACCAGTGCACTACATTTCCCATCATGAGGTACTCAAACCAGAAAGCAAAAGCACTCCTGTGCGAATCGTATTCAACAGCAGTGCCAACTACAAGGGGCACATTCTGAACGACTACTGGGCGAAGGGACCAGACATCATGAACTCGCTTCTCGGAGTACTACTTCGCTTCAGAGAAAATGAAATTGCCTTGGTTGGAGACATTCGCAAGATGTATCACAGCATCTTCACAACTATGAAGGACCAGCACTGCCACAGATTCCTCTGGCGAGACTTGCAGATGAATCTAGAACCAAAGACGTACTGCATGAGAGTGGTCAACATGGGTGACAGGCCGTCTGCTACAATCGCTACGGTAGCACTGAAGAAAACTGCCGAACTTGGCAAGGGCGAATACCCCGAAGCTGCTGAAACGATTGCGAAGAACGTATATGTTGATGACATCCTCGAATCGGTGGGGACACCAGACAAGGCCCGAGCTCGTGCCACAGAGATTGACCGACTAATCAAGCCCGGGAACTTTGCTGTCAAAAAGTGGGTATTCTCAGGGGAAGACAGTGACGTTGCTGACCAAGAATGGCCCAGTGCAGAGAGCAGCGAAAAGGTACTCGGTGTATCATGGAACCCCAAGAAGGACGTGTTCCACTTTATCACCAAGATCAACTTTACCCCCAAGAAGAATAAGATAAGACAAGGGCCTGACCTGAAAAACAATCAAATTCCAGCAGAAATTCCAGCCGTCTTGACTAAGAGGATGTGCTTGAGTCAAGTGAATGGAATATACGATCCGCTTGGTCTGGTGGCACCTTTCACTATCAAAGCGAAGATGTTATTGCGCAAGATGTGGGGTTTGAAACTTGATTGGGACGAGGCCATGCCAGAGGAGATGAGAAAGGAGTGGCTTACTTTCTTCAAGGAGCTGCGTGACGTTACCACGATATCCTTTCGTCGTTGCATCAAGCCAGATGACGCTGAACCCACAGTGAAGCCAATCCTGGTTGTGTTCTCCGATGCCTCGGAACAAGCCTTTGGCGCTGTGGCCTATGTTCGCTGGTTGCTCAAGGATGGTTGTTTCGCCTGCAACCTAGTAGCTAGCAAGACCCGCATCGCTCCAATAGAGATAGTCAGCATCGTCAGACTTGAGCTGAGCGGAGCTGTACTTAATAAGCGTCTGGCCTGCTTCATCAAGAAAGAGACGAGACTGGAGTTTGAGAAGGAGTTTTATATTGTTGACAGCGAGATCGTGAGAGCCATGATCCAGAAGCAGAGTTATGGATTTAAGACGTTCGCTGCTACTCGAATTGGTGAAATTCAGGAGGCCACAGAACCTCAGGACTGGTGGTGGTGCAGAGGAGGCCTAAACGTTGCAGACTACATCACAAGAGGCATAACTCCTTCTGAGATTGGTACTAACAGCGTCTGGCAGCAGGGACCGGCATTTCTCCAACAGCCCGTAGAGAATTGGCCGGTTGAGCAAAGTTGCTCAGAACACTCCCTACCTGAGCGAAACAAAGTGGTAATGGTTGCTGCCGCTAAGGAAGTTGACAACTTGGCCAGCAGAATCGACATCAGCAGGTACAGCAGCTACGACAAGCTCCTAAAGGTCACGGCTAGAGTCCTTGCTATGTACGAGAGACGGAATTTAAGAGGAGCAACGAAGGTTCTCACAGCAGGAGACATCGAGCAGGCAGAGCTGTTCTGGATTAAAGAGTGCCAGAAGCCTCTGATGACAACTTTGAAGGACGACAAGAAAACCTTCAACAAACTTTATGCCAAGCTATGTCCTAAGGTGCGAGATGACGGTGTCATGGTTGTTGGGGCTCGTGCCGAGAGGCACGTGCACTTCAGCCACAACCAACAAGAAGTCCCTCTTCTACCGTACCATCACAAATTCTCGAAGCTGTACGCAGCCCACGTGCACAACAGGGGCCACCCTGGTGTACAGACCACCGTTTCGAAGATCCGTTCTAGGTACTGGATTGTCAACATCTACAAGATGGCAAAGAGTATTCGACATCACTGCGTGCCATGTAGACGACATGAGAAAGACATGGCTGGCCAACAAATGGGCAAACTACCAGTAGAACGGCTAAAGCCTTCCCCACCCTGGACCTATGTAGGAGTGGATCTGTTTGGTCCCTACACCATTCGAGGAGAAGTGAACAAGAGAGCCAGGGGCAAGGCATATGGTGTCGTGTTCAACTGTTTCTCCACTCGAGCAGTCCACGTAGATGTCGCTGTAGACTACAGCACGAGCGGCTTCTTACAAGTTCTTAGAAGGTTCGTCTCCCTAAGAGGCTACCCGGCAGAAGTGTACAGCGATGGAGGCAGTCAACTTGCCGCAGCTTCCAGAGAACTCAAGCTAGCCATTGATGGATGGGATCGGAACCGCCTGCAGGAGTTTGGAGTTACAGATGGCATGACATGGAAATTCTCGATGGCAGATTCACCGTGGCAGAACGGAGTCACCGAGACTCTCATCAAAGGCATAAAGAAGGCAATCAATCACGCCATTGGGGACCAGATCCTACCATTTCACGAGCTGCAGACCGTTTTCTACGAGGCAGCCAATCTAGTGAATGAGAGGCCCATAGGTCGACACCCCACCAATCCCGAAGATGGTACCTATTTGTGCCCAAACAACATGCTGCTAGGACGTGCCACTTCCAGGGTACCAAGTGGACCTTGGAGAGAGACCAACAATCCCCGCCACCGTGTTGAGTTCATCCAGAACATCATCAAGTCCTTCTGGATCAAGTGGACCAGGGATTACTTCCCATCGCTGATCGTCAGGCAGAAGTGGCACCATGAGAAGAGGAACATGCAGAAGGGAGACGTGGTGTTGGTCCAAGACTCCAATGCTGTTCGAGGCAACTGGCGTATGGGGCTGATAGATGAGGTGTATCCTGATGAGGCGGGCAACGTGAGAAACGTCCAGGTGAAGCTGAAGAACGTGGACAAGTCTGATCCGAGCCGAATTTCCAACTACACTCTTATCCGACGAGCCATTCAGAGGCTGATAGTCTTAGTTCCCAAAGAGCACGTAGATGATTAGACAGGACATGACGTACTGAGACCTTTGGTGGGCGGAGTGTAAGATTTAAAGATAAACTTAGGATCCTTGTTTAGCATCTTAGACCATCACTTGTGTATAGCGCCCTCTATTGGTTTATTTGCTTTAGTATGGTTCCTGACACACACACTTAGTCTTATATGGATCTCCTGTGGTCAGGAAACCAGACCATTCTTGCCACATCACAAGCTCTAATCTTCCATGTGACTAGAACAAGGGAAGAGAGAATGCAAATAATTTCCTCTGATTTTCGTTATGATTAAGTGAAGTATTGAATTGCAGATATTAGGGAGATTTATATGTACCTAGAGACTGCACATTCTGTAACACTTCTGATTGATCCACACCTAAGATTTCCTGTGATTTTCTTCTAAATCGGATGCAAAACAGTGTAAGTTTCAGATTATGTTTCCTTTTATTCGTTGCTAAATTTACTGCATGATTTACTACATAAACATTTATTCCACTTAAGACTTGATATTTCATATTTGAATAGTCACTTGACATTATACTTTTTATAGATGATAATAATTATTTAGCATGTAGACGTGCGCTCGAGAAATTACTCGGTGTTATTACTGTAAAAAGGGCTCTCATTGACATGTTAGAGGCTTTAGAGTTATTTGTTTATGTTTACTTATTTAGATTTTGTTTGTTGTATCTCCGTAGATTTCGAACCCGACTTAACCAAGAATAAAGGAGTTTGAAGCCGTTTAAAGTTCGTTTGACACAGGCATATCTTTACAAGATTTACTTGAGATTCAAGATTTACTTGAGATTCAAGATGTACTTGAGATTCATGATGTACTTGAGATTTATGATGTACTTCGATTCATGATGTACCGGTACTTGCAATTCAAGATTTACTTGCAATTCAAGATTAATTACCTCCGATTCAAGATTTACCTGCGATTCAAGATTTACTTGCGATTCAAGATTTACTTGAGATTCAAGATTTACTTGCGATCTATGATTTACTTGCTATCTATGATTTGCTTGTGATTCAAGATTTACTTGTGATGTTACTTGCGATTCAAGTTTTACTTGCGATTCATGATTTGCTTGTGATTCAAGATCATCTTGTGATTCAAGATTTACTTGTGATGTTACTTGCGATTCAAGATTTACTTGTGATGTTACTTGCGATTCAAGTTTTACTTGCGATCTATGATTTACTTGTGATTGATGGTTTTCTTGTGATTGATGGTTTTCTTGTGATAAATATTTAACTACATTTGTACCTGAAACCATGGTGATCTGTTTAATCCCCCTAATCCATCAAGAGTCACACGTACGGCATTAGTGAATGGAGACAGTCCATCTACCATGATGTCCAGCTCACAACTAAAAGACACCTAAGGGAGGTTGGGGGAGGGAAGTGTAGAAACAGTTTAGATGAAGAAATTGTAGCCAATCACACTGCAAGGCCCGAAGACAGTGAAAACCTTTGATTAGAACGAAAATTGTAAAAAAGTACAATAGGTCCCCTTTTCACATATTACAATGTGAACTATTGTTTACTTTTCACGTTTTTTCATTCCAACAAAAGATTTTTCACGTCTTCAGTGAAACTTTGTGGAGTGCCGTGGCCTTGTGGTCTGCATGGAGCATTGAATTTGTAATCTGTAGGTAAAGCTAAAGGTTGCGGGTTCGAGTCTGGCCTGGGACTATGGTTCGCGTGCCCTTGGGCAAGGCACTTTATCACTCATTGCTTCTCTCAGGAGTAAATGGGTACCTACGGGAAGTGATGGTTATTGTGGTTGATTTAGCTGGTTTGCACCGAAATGGCAGCATCGAGCTGTATACTCCCCAGGGAGCTGAGATTCTTTTTACCGAGTAAGACTGCTAATAATTTGGCACTTGGCGGCAGTAGGTATATGATTCAGTGCCATTTTTTTATAACATTATTCACCCTGGTAATGCCTCTAATAAATTGAATGTAGATTTCTTTTTTATTGAAAACATGCAGATGATTTTTTTTTAAACGAATACAAAATCAATAAAATGCCAATCGGCAATTTTAAGGCTTGTTTTTTTTTTCTCCAGGAATTTCTAGTCACCTTAGCAATGACATCCAGCGTGACCTTGTTCAGTTCATCCAGGATGGTGACCTCCGTTGTGCCATCTGCTTTGCGCTGCAGATGTTGGATCAGCAAGTCTGAACTTCTGTTGAAGTGTGCCATCGACTGCTTCAGGTATCTAGTGAAATACGAGGCCAAGACAAGCCCAGTAAATCTAATCTGGGAGGTATCTGGGAGGTATCTGGGAGGTATCTGGGAGGTATCTGGGAGGTATCTGGGAGGTATCTGGGAGGTATCTGGGAGGTATCTGGGAGGTATCTGGGAGGTATCTGGGAGGTATCTGGGAGGTATCTGGGAGGTATCTGGGAGGTATCTGGGAGGTATCTGGGAGGTATCTGGGAGGTATCTGGGAGGTATCTGGGAGGTATCTGGGAGGTAGCTGGGAGGTAGCTGGGAGGTAGCTGGGAGGTAGCTGGGAGGTAGCTGCGAGGTATCTGCGAGGTCTCTGCGAGTTATCTGCGAGGTTCCTGCGAGGTCCCTGCGAGGTATCTGCGAGGTATCTGCGAGGTATCTTCGAGGTATCTGCGAGGTATCTGCGAGGTATCTGCGAGGTCCCTGCGAGTTATCTGCTAGGTCCCTGCGAGGTCCCTGCGAGGTCCCGCGAGGTCCCCGCGAGGTCCCCGCGAGGTTCCCGCGAGGTCCCCGCGAGGTCCCCGCGAGGTCCCCGCGAGGTCCCCGCGAGGTCCCCGCGAGGTCTCCGGGAGGTCTCCGGGAGGTCTCCGGACGTCCCTGCTTTTAAGGAACCTGCAAAGGACTTGCGGAAGACCTGGAGGCTTCCGAGGACTTGTGACAAACTTCGGACATTTGTTCGGACCTGTGATTGGCTCAAGTCCAACACCGAAACACTTACTTGCGGTGGAATGCCGGATCCACAATAGCTCTTCGGATGGCCCACGCGCTGTGATCTCTCTCCGAGACAAGACCGGCCCCCATGAAACGCTCACCAAGTAAAGTGTGAATCCTAGAGTAGCTGTCGCTGTCCTTTGGATGCTTGGCTTGTACTATCAGCTCCTGATGGAGAAAGAAAAGATGCTTTGTCTGTGCCCTTCAACAAGTTCTCACATGAGGAAAATTTCATTCACATAAACTTTAATTCGAGTAGAATATCCAGATGGTATATGTAGTTCTTCCCCTTTTCTATTGTTGTCAACTGGTTAATTCATGTTATAAACACAGACATTTTCATCGACGTGAGCAAATATACGTCCCACTGATCAGCGGCATAACAAAAATTGAATTCATTTGACTGAAGTGATTTTTGAGTTAAGTCAAGTTATTTACACATCGGGACTCGAGTTGAGTTGAGCCGTGTCAAGTCGAGTATCTCCAGGATTGTGACTCAAGGATTTGTCACTTTTCGAATAGACGCAATAGCTTACTTTTACACCTTCCGGGGAGCACACAATGATCATTTCCCGACTAAAGAAAAACAACACAAAAATCGGTCCATGGTCCTGACACCTAGAAAATAGAAAAAGATAGAAAAACAAAACATTTGTATTTTTTTTCTTAGTGACCTTGATAAATGAATAATACATGCGAAAGGATTTTGCCTTACCCCAATGTATTTTTGACAAAACACTTTCTTCTTGGGTTCGGTGGTCAAGCGCTAAAGACTATTGCACTAAATAGAAGGCCACAGACAAATTTGTCACTTGAGCAATTGTTATTCGCAATCTCCAAGGACAACACCGAGTAAAGTGTGTTTAAAAATACTTCGGAGTAGCTAGGCAAAACCGGTAATCGAGTGTGCGCCACTCCAACGAAATATTCCATCTGATGATAATAATTAGAGAGGCTGATTATCCTTACTCATAGCTAGGGTACTGAGTTGCACGTAAAGGCACCTCAGGCAGCTGACTACATGTATACGACCTTTATCTGACCAAGGAGCACAGCCAAAGTCCGTACCTGTTGATTTTTGCGGAGGGAGGAAAACTGAAAAACCCGGGAAAAAAACCTTGTTACACGGGAGAGAATCAACGAACTCTACTCATATACAGCCCATGCACACCCGAGTAAATAAAAATATGACCTTTATCAATTTTTTTTTTCTTTTTCTAGTTGCCCGTGTTTATTTTACTGATTTCTTTTTTCTTTTTCTTTTTGCTCTATCTCAAATCCCAAAGACTTTAATAATAATAATAATAATAATAAATAACATTTATATAGCGCTTAATAAAAGTGTTTCTAAGCGCTGAGATTTCCCAGGTCATTGGCCCCATGAAACATTCCAAATACCATCTCAGCTCCCTGGAGAGTATACAGCTTGATGCTGCCATTTCGGCGCAAAGCATCTGAATCAACCACAATAACCATCTCTGCCATCACAGGTACCCATTTACTCCTGGGTGGAGAGAAGCAATGAGTGACAAAGTGCCTTGCCCAAGGGCACACGAACCGTAGTCCCAGGCCGGACTCGAACCCACAACCTGTAGCTAAATTTACCTACAGATTACAAATTCAATGCTCCAGACCACGAGGCAACGGCACTCCACTCTACTTTACATACGTTTTCTTTTCTGCATTTAATTATGTTTCTCTATCCACACTTACCACCTCAAGAGAAGATCTCCGAGTACGAGCTTGCCGGAGCTAATACCGTCTTTTACAGCCATGGAATGCCCGCTGAAGAAGCTATAAAGAACAAAATCAAGAGGATTCTTGAAGGAAGGGTGAACGCAATACCTCGCAAGTTTCATGGAGCTGCCAAGCACAAACATTTGCTTGGCAGGACATTTCTTCCAGGGTTACAGACCAAATTTTTAGGTGATGTGCATGTTCTGTTGTTTGTGGCAGGGGCCAATTTCATAAAACGTGCAAGCACCAAAATTTGCTGAGCATGAAAATCATCTTCCTTGGAAACAAAAACAGGGTTATAAACCAACATTTCAGTTGATGTTTATTGTTTGTGACCTGTATTTGGTTGACCAAAAAGTGGCATCTGTGACAATAAAAAAAAAAAACTTTATGATTATAATGATATCACATCTGTGTGTGCACTGCACATGCATAACTTGTAATTTTTGTGTGTGTAAAAATTCAAACCGGAAAAAAGCTATTGAATATTATAGGTTCGATTATATAAAATAAAGACGCGCCAACATTGTAATTTCGTACAGCTATAAAACCCAGCCTTTAAAAGTTCCGAGATTTAAATGTTGGCGCTCGTATCCACCAATACTGGCGCTCGTATCCACCAATACTGGCGCTCGTATCCACCAATACTGGCGCTCGTATCCACCAATACTGGCGCTCGTATCCACCAATACTGGCGCTCGTATCCACCAATACTGGCGCTCGTATCCACCAATACTGGCGCTCGTATCCACCAATACTGGCGCTGGTATCCACCAATACTGGCGCTCTTATCCACCAATACTGGCGCTCTTATCCACCAATACTGGCGCTCTTATCCACCAATACTGGCGCTCTTATCCACCAATACTGGCGCTCTTATCCACCAATACTGGCGCTCTTATCCACCAAATAATACTGGCGCTCTTATCCACCAAATAATACTGGCGCTCTTATCCACCAAATAATACTGGCGCTCTTATCCACCAATACTGGCACCTGTATCCACCAATACTGGCACCTGTATCCGAGTCCACCAATACTGGCGCTCGTATACACCAATACTGGCGCTCGTATACACCAATACTGGCGCTTGTATTCACCAATTATCCATTAATACTGGCCCTCTTATCCACCAATACTGGCGCTCCAGCGCTATAATTATTACCCCTAGCTCACTGGGCCCACGGAACATTCCAATAGCGAACTCAACTCCCTGGGGAGTATACAGCTGGATGCTGCCATTTCGGCGCTATATAAGCAGCAAATAATATCAACCATGCATCTCTGCCCTCACAAGGCACCCATATGTACTCCGCCTGGGTGAAGATGCCGTGCCCAAGGGCACACACATCCATAGTCCCCGGCCGGACTCGAACCCACAACCTGCAGCTTTACCTACAGACAGCGAATTCAATGCTCCAGACCACGACACTCCACACAAAGTGTACAAAGTTTATAGGGAGTATATTTCCTAACAAAATGCAAAATATTTCTCACTAGTCCCATATTCATGTTTCTGCAACATTTGTGCACATATTGACCTACACTGAAATGATATATAGGAAAATATATATATGAATAAAACAACAACAAAACGTCATTAAAAAAAAATGAAATTCATGCTTACTGAACCACCTTCGGACCTGGCAGATGACGAAACCTCTGATATGCATTGTACGTGTGCAATGTCCATGCCAGCACCAATATAACGCAGGAACCAAGAATAACACACAGAGTTAAACCCAGAACTTGCAGCATGTATGGCCCATAGGCAGATAAAACTGTTAACCCCAGCATGTTACAAATGGCTTAAACAATAATAGTCGGCTTTACTGGAAACGGACCACAAAAATCAATGCTAGGACTGGAAATAATACTTGTACATCGGTGTGGCTACACTGTATGTACCTACACTTTATGTACATAGAGTCGTCTGAACTTGTACTATGAACAAAGTACACAGTACATGTATGTTATTGTTGAACTGGACCACAAGTACATTGTACATAGGATCAAGGGGCCCCTGCTCCATTCTCCCTGACCAAGAGGCGTTATTAAAGGTAGGATACACCATTTGCAGATATCAAAAGGTTTACTATCAAATTATTAAAAAATATCTTACTTATTTGAAAGTAGATAATGATTCTAGGCATCCAGCAAAATGATTGCAATTGTTCAGAAATTTTTTTTTATTAGAATTCTAATCACCGGACAGCGATTGCGAAAAAAAAATAACACCAAGAACAACTGCCTGACGCCAGTTGGAAACGAACGCCTCATTTTTCTTGCTTTTTTCTTGCTTTTTTCTCGGCATCCATGATTGTAAAAGTATAAATACTACTAAATCCACCCATTCCTAATAATTCAAGCAATAACCAATGGTGTATCCTACCTTTAGCAAAGAACCCCTTTAGTGCTTATCAGGGACGTCACAGAACACACCTTTTGCAATCTAGGCCAGGGTTCAATCTATAGCGCTGCCATTTGCACAAAGCGTACACTTACTTCCATTAAAACAAACAAAGCTCTGGCAGACTATGAAAAATATAGTATTTATAGTAGGATACACCATTTGCAAATATTAACAAATTTTACTACCAAATTATTAGGTAATATTTTACTAATTTGAAAGTAAATGATTGCGCTAGATATCCTGTAATCATTCTTTTTATTTATTATAAAATACAACCCTCCAAATCCACCCATTCCTGGTAATTCAAACAATTACCAATGTGTACCCTACCTTTACATCCACCCATTCCTGATAATTCAAGCAATTACTAATGGCGTATCCTACCTTTACATCCACCCATACCTGATAATTCAAGCAATTAGCAATGGCGTATCCTACCTTTACATTCACCCATTCCTGATAATTCAAGCAATTACTAATGGCGTATCCTACCTTTACATCCACCCATCCCTAATAATTCAAGCAATTACCAATGGTGTACCCTACCTTTAGGACATTTGAGTTCTGAAAGCTGGAGTTATGTTTATCATTTAAAGTAACCAACATTATTTGACACTAAACTCGTTGACAAATTAGTCCTACTGGCATGCTGTCATTTTAAGGAAAACAAATAACGAAAGAATTCTAAAGATGATCTCAGAGATGCATTTTAGGAAATTTATATAGTAGTTGGTTTAAAATCAAAATCTTTCAATACTATTTTCTCGGATTACAAAGCATTCACTGAGATACGTCAGGTTAGTTGTCAAGCACCATTTTTTACAATGTAAGAACTTTTGCTGCTTCAAATAATAAACAACACACAACTGAAAAATACAAACCATACAAATCATACTTTAAAACTTGTTAACACTTCTTCTACTAGACCAACCACTTACAATTAAACGTTAATTTGCAATACAGGTAACGTTAGGCCTACAGTCTACGGGATCTACCTGTACGTACACACATACATTGTAAACCCGACTACCCTATGAACACAGTAACGGGACAAAGCAAGGCAGATTACAAAAGAAAACGCCCTTAAAACATTACAAAAAGAAAAACAACAATAATGCAGGATTGCCAAGTAAGCAAACTAAATTACTATTAAGTGGCTCTCCCAAAGTGCAACTTCTGTACAAAATATATAATTAAATTTAAAACCAAATTATGCAAACAAGCAGATTTATTCGTTAGAGTACATTAGATTCTTTCAATATTCGTTCGGAAAAGAAAATTAAGTTTGAAAAAGTACGTATAGGTCTACACCAATCTAATTAACTAATTCAATGGCAAAAAGCATAATACAAAATTCATACAAAATTCTCTTTAGAATACTATCCCTTTTTTTAAAAGGATATCACTGTTCCGGATCCATTCTAGAATGTTATTTTTAAAACGTATAGCTGTTAATATATTTGGCAACAGCCATTTAATTTTTTTTATAAAATATATATTTTAAAAAAGGTTTCGAATTTCTACCCACACTGACCTTACCCTTTAATCCCTCAGCCTAATCCTCCTTTTGTTGATTGTTTCACTGTGCTTTTTCCTTTGTGTTTCTTCCTCCATCCATGATGTGCATCATGTTGTATGTTGCCCTATATATGTTCGTTTCTTGTACACAGCCATTTTGTCTCTGAAAAAGATCTTTTTAAGATCGAAATATTAGGCCCTCTTAACTTATTTGATTTGAATATTTCAGGTCATTCCAGCCAGTAAGCAGTTTGCAGCAGTTTTAATCTTATACAATTTTTTTTTTAAACAGAGTCACACTAATTGGTCTACTCTAACTACCTTTGGTTAATAAGGTGACCTCAAAATATTCATTTACAAACATCAAGGCTAGTGAGCAGCAAACGCATGAGAGGTGACTTTAGGAGAGACTACAACAGCGCAAACAGAGTCCACCAGGAGCAAAGAAGAGCAATCTTGCACAGACTCACTCAACATTGTGTAGTCTTCCCTCCAGTCACCTGAAGGCATATTGCAACTTGCTATCCAACTAGATACTATCCGTGCATGTATGGCACCACCTCTCTTTTGCAGGGCCACGCTTTTCTCAATCTCCTCCCACCTAATTACTCGCAGGTTTGAGTGTCACTTTGCAGCCGTCTTTCGGGCGCAATGTTCCAACATTGACCATGTTAAATGACTGATCCGGAACCAGACTGAAGTCAAAGCTGGTGAGGAGTTTACACAGCATGACTTTGGCCTCAATCTGATGAAGAGGAAGAAAAAAGCAATGAAAATAAAACATACAATTTTTGTTTTCTTTTATAAGATGACATTTTATAAAGTGACGGTATAAATATTATACAAAAAACGGGATACATAAAACTTTGCAAGAAATCCATTAAAACAAAATAATGCATCACATAATTATTAAGTCTTCTTAAACCAGTTCGCGCCGGGATTCTTTTTTAACGCAAACTTGATCCGAGGCGGGTTCAGGCCGAAGGTAACGGGAAGCACACCTACGCATTTCCGGCCTCGCTCGCTGCTGACAGACATTACCAGCCTTGCTCGTGACACCTTTATGCATCAATGAATCTCGGTAAAACTTTGCATTTATATACGTCCTCCGGCGCGAACTGGTTAAGAACCAATTTTTTTTTTTTTGGGGGGGGGGGGGGGGGGGGGGCAATCTCTTTTGCTGACTTTGTATAACCTAAATTTTGTCAGTTTTGGGATGATCTTACCATGGCAAAATTCTTGCCAATGCACATCCTTGGGCCCAGAGAGAAGGGGACAAATGAGAAGAGAACGCTGCAATGGATAAAATGCAAGAAGTAAACAAGAAGTAAACAAGAAGTAAACAAGACGTAAACAAGACGTAAACAAGACGTAAACAAGACGTAAACAAGACGTAGTCAAGACGTAAGCAAGACGTAAACAATAAACAAGAAGTAATGGGAGAAGTTGGAAGCAAAATTGTTACAAAAATTTAACAGCTATTAACACTGAGGCATTCAGACAAAATAATTCGGAGCTTGGTGCAGGCTATAATACAGAAAAATTAATTAATTATTAAGGAAAATCTTCCTTATTTGAAAGTAAATAATGATTTTAGGCTTCCAACGGAATGAATGCGTTAGATATCCTGTTATTGTTCTGAAAAATTGAATTTTTATGAAATTTCTTTTACAATTGTCGGACGGCACTTGCCATTCAAAACAGCTGCCTGGCGGTTAAAAACTTTCGCCATTTCTCTTGCTTTTTTTCTCAGCATACATGATAACTTTGGACAGGTCAGTCAAACGATATTTACTATAAAATACAACCCCCCAAATTCACCCATTCCTGATTATTCAAGCAATTACCAATGGTGTACCCTACCTTTCATGACATGTCTAATAATCAATACAAGTTATTCTATACCATTTGTCAGTCGTGCATTTTTATCGTTTCAAGCAGCAAAAGTTCTCAAAAATCTAAAGAATGGTGCTTGGCAACTATACCCGACAAAGTTTGAGATCTGTGAATGCTGTATGTTTAAAAAAAAATAACTTTCTAATTTGACCCAACTACTAATGGTATTTGTTTAAATGCGTCTAAATGTTTGGAAAAAGAAAATGACTTCATACACGTTTGACTATATTTTGATGATAACAACAAAACAACTTCTGTAGCTAAATGGATGGACAGTCTGATCTCTGTCCTGTGAAGAGTCGTGTTTGTATATGTGACCTGTCACCACAAAATGAGAGTAAAGTCGGAAATACATGTATTACAAATTGAGATATTGGTATTTTCAAATTCTTGAGAAAGAGAGCTTTCCAATGGTACATAACACTTAGGGGGTTTTGCGATAAATGCTTTGTACAGCGCTCTAGAAAGTCATGGGTTTTACAAAACGTGTTTGTGAGAAAACTTACTTTAAACATCTTAAACAAAACCCGTAAAAGATTACAAAACAGAACAAGTAAGGTTCGGTTAAGCATAGCGACGGCTATGTTCTAATTATTATTTCTTCTTGAAATTTTTCACACATACAAACTATTGTATAAACAACAAAATATCAAAATTTCGAAAACGTGGGATGCTTACGAGTACCTGATTTGCATATTTAATTACCGTGTTAACTAGACCACTAATGAACTTTTATCCAAACACTAACTATGCAAACACTACGCGAAATGGCGTAATTTAAGAGGTTTTCGATCATCTGATTTCACCCCAAAAATGAGAATATGTAGAGGATGACTTAGGCTTTCCAAATTACACAAAATCTTAAAATTGACCACCCCTTCATATTTTTACTTTGGATGGCCATATCTCCGAATCGTGCGACTTAACTCTCATTTTCTGGTGGCAGGTCACATATGTTGCCTGCCACTGTATGACTGATTTCAACAGAGGGCGCTATGACCACTCACCGTTCGTCTTGCTGCATGAAACGGTCTGGGTCAAACAGTGTGGCGTCTTTGTAGTGTTCCTCCATGCGCCCAATGACGTAAAAGGACACCTAAAAAATATAAATAAAAAACTCATTTTAAAGGTACGATACTTCATATATCAAAAAAATTTACTACCAAATTATTAGGAAATATCTCACTTATTTAAATGTAAATATTGATTGTTGATATCCAGAAATTGCACTAGATATCCTGTAAATGTTCCAAAAAATTTAATTGTAATTCTTAAAAACGTGATCGCTGTCCGGCAAAAAACAAGTACAATAAGAACTGCTCGACGCCAGTTGAAAACAAATGCCGTTTATCTTGCTTTTTCCCCAGCATCCATGATTGTAAAACTTTGGACAGTTCAGTTAAACAATATTTACTATAAAATAGAACCCCCCAATCCACTTATTCCTGATAATTCAAGCAATTACAAAAGGTGTATCCTACCTTTTAAATACATCCACCCATTCCTGGAAAATCCACCCATTTCTGGAAAATAGTGGGAAATACTGGACCTGAGGTGTGGGTCAGCTCGACTACATCCCGTCCCGAAGCGGAGGGAGGTAGTCCAGCTGACCTACTTGTATTTGTATAATACAGTATACGGTGCAATATAAATACCTACCAAGGTTGTGGAACCAGCAGGAATCCGGTGGCCATTAATGTAGCATTCCTCAGCAGTCTGGCGCGCCGTGCCCCCAGCTGGTGAGAACATACGCAAGCACTCCTTCAGAACCTACATGAAGGAAAAGTGGTACCCGACAGGGTTCAAAGGTCACATCAATTCAAAAGAGATCGGAGCATCGGCATTGCATGGTGACAAGTGTGTGAAGCACTCGGCTCTCACCAAAATATATGGCCCGGGTTTGATTCCCGGCTCGGAGCGAATGCGAGTAGAGTTTTGTTTATTCTCTCTCGTGCCACGAGGGTTTTTCTCCGGTCCACTGGTTTTCCTCCCCCTGCAAAATGATCTTTGGCTGTGCTCCGTGGTCGAAATGGGTTGGCCACGTTCGTAGCTGCGTCCCAATGCGAGTGAAGATAATTAACCTCCAACATTAATAATTATTATAATTACGGCACAAACCCATCAGCCGAGAAAAATTACGATCAAGAGAAAAGTGCCGATGCAAAAATGACTAAAATTTGTTTTATTTGTTCTATTTTTTATTTAATATAAAAAATCCTTTTCTGATGTGGCAGCAAAAAAGAGATGCTCGGGAGGATTTTTATTTGGCCTCATAGATCACAAGGCCCATCATAAATTGTAGCAAATCCCAAATGCTTTTTATTCGTTGACGTCAGATACAGAGTCATGCATATAGAGTCCATGCCCGTGTGCCTGATGGATCGTGACAGATATTTACAGATTTGTAAATCTGATGCGTACCGCATCCATGTACTCCAGCTTGGGTAGGTCTTCAAATGCCACATCGGACTTGTCCCCTATCACGCTTTCCACCTCGTTCTTCAACCTGGAGGATTCAACAGATGCGAGGTGGTCAGAATTTAAGAAAGCATGCACCTGGGACCAATTTTTATAAAACATGTAAGCAAAAGAATTTGCTTAGCACAAAAATAGTTTGCTAAGTAAAAACAGGTTAACAGCCAAAACTCCATGTGCTTTTCATGCTTAGGGGAGTCAGGTTGGCGTAGCAGTTCTTTCCTCGCCTTCCACCACTATGACCCGGGGTTCGAACCCCGTCTGGGCCAATATGTGGATTGGGTTTTCAGTCCCTGCCTGACTCCGTGGGTTTTCCCCAGGATATTCTTCTGGGGTTTTCCTCCCACCTCTAAAACTGTACCTTCTTCTCATTGTCTTCTCTCTACTGAGGGCCCCAAATGATCAGCTCCTGCTGGATGGGTTTCCCTCATTAAAAACTTCTCTCTAACTGCCCATCTCTGTATGCTGTGCGCCGTTAGGCTGCCGCTACCATGGTCTTCTCTTAAAAAGATGTAATTGCGCCTTGAGCACTCCACAGAGTGGATTTGGCGCTATATAAGTTACATAATTATTATTATTATTATTAGCAAAAACCAGCTAAATACCAGTCACAAACAATAAACATTACCTGAATATTTGATTTGAAACCTTGCCCCCCCCCCCCCCCCCCCCCCCAACAAAGAAGAATTTTTATGCTAAGCACATTTTTGTGCTTACATGTTTTATGAAATAGACCCCTGACGATGGTTTTTTTAACAAGTATATTTAACGTGGACTTGAAGGTTATATCAAATTATTATATCAAATTCAGAAGTAACAAAACAAATAAATTTAACTAAACAAGAATTATTTGAGTGGTCTAAAAAAAATATGTCTTCAGGGCAACTTTAACCAGTTCGCGCCGGATGACATATATAAACGCAAAGTTTTACCCAAATTCAAAACGGATGACGCATAAACACGCCAAGTTCAAGTTCGGAAATGTATGTAAGGCCGGAAATGCGTGGGTGTGCTTCCCGGCACTATCGGCCTGAACCCGCTTCGGATCGAGTTTTGTTAAAAATAATCCCGCCCCTCGGCTCGATGATGTTAAAGGAAATCCCGGCGCAAACTGGTTAAATTCAGAAAGCGATGAGATATTACGAATACCGAGGAGTAGTTATTTGTTCCAAAGATGAGGACCTGCGTAAGAAAATGATCGATCACCCCAGGATTTGTGAGTGTGAGGGACAACCAGCAAAGAAGCATCAGAAGATCTCAATCGTCCGGATGGAGTATATCCAGGCGTAGTTGCAAGTTGTTCTAGCAGACAGTCTAAGTTTTGGCAAACAAAAACAACAACAGCAGAATTGATTACCTGTACAATACTTCTGGCTGGTTGTGGAAGAGCTCCAGCAAAAGGCTGGTCAAAAGGTTGGCTGTGGTTTCTTGACCTACAAATCACACAGAGAGTAAACAGAGAACAACAGTGTTTAATTAATTAATTAATAGTACATGTACTGGGCCTAATTTAATAAAACCTGAAAGCACAACAATTTGCTTAGCATGAAACATTGTCTTGGTAAAAATTTTCAAGTGACGTTTATTGTTTACGACTGGTATTTAGCTGTTTTTGCTTAGCATTTAAAGGGATTGTATACGTTTGGTAATTGAAACCCACTGTTTGTTTCAAACCTATATAGTTATAGATATATACCATAAAAATAACCTGTAGAAAATTCATTTCAAAAGGTGGTAGCGATTTTGAGATAATGCCGAAATTCTGGAGCGGTTATGTCCACGCAGGAAGAATAATCTGCATTGGAATAGACAATCTGAGAAACGTCACTGCAGTAACGCTTCCCAGATTCAAATTTTGGGGGTTAAAAAGTGATATCTTTTTCCATAACCGCAGTACTTCGAAGTGAAAAGTTTTTAAAAAATGCATTATACTATCCAAAGCTGCTGTACCATTAATTTTTTGAGTAATTACCAAAACGCATACGATCACTTTTGAGGGGGTTTTATTTTATAGTAAATTTAACTAATGTTGTATTGACCCGTTCTACGATCATTAGTTTTACAATCATGGATGCTGAGAAAAGCACGACAAACGACAATCGTTTTCAACCGGCGTCAGGCAGTGGTTCTTATGTTGTTACAGGACATCTAGCACACTCATTTTGCCGGATGCCTACAATCATTCTTTACTTTCAAATAAGTGAGATATTTTATAATAATTCGGGAATAATCCTACCTTAGTACATGTACTGGTAATCTCAAGGAGACCATACCTGCGACAAAGAAGGTCACAAAGTCGTCCAGCATGTTTTCCACTTTGTAGTAGTCATGGGTGAGCTGGTCCGTCGCGTTGATGATGTAGGTCAGGGTATCGGCCGGAACCTCGTCGCCTCGTTTGATGGCAGCTAGACGCTCGCGAATGCATTTCTCCCCGAATCTGCGTAGGAGCTTGCAGCTTTCACGGATCTGTTTGCGCTTTTCTCGGTCAGCTTTCAGAGGGCTGTACTATAATATGTTAAAAAAAGCAACGAGATTCAGTGAATGATTTCTTACATTTGTTACTGGGTACAGAACATTGTACGTTGTTTTTTTAATGCTAATTTGTGATTCATGATTTACTTGTGATGTTATTTACTTTCAATAGTTTTACTTGCAATTCAAGTTTTACTTGCGATTCAAGTTTTACTTGCGATTCAGGATGTTGTTGCAATTCATGATGTACTTGCGATTCAAATTGTACTTGCGATTCAAGATTTACTTGCGATTCAAGATTTACTTGCGATTCAAGATTTACTTGCGATTTATGATGTACTTGCGATTTATGATGTACTTGCGATTCATGATGTACTTGCGATTCAAGATGTACTTGCGATTCAAGATTTACTTGCGATCTATGATTTACTTGCGATCTATGATTTGCTTGTGTAACCGGCGAAATATTTCAATTATGTTTTCCAGCGACCTTTAATTTTTATCTTAAATTTAAGTGGTGATATTTTCTTTATTTGTATACACATTGTACATGTACATAACCTAGGCTATAGAGCCACTGTGAGAAAATCTTATCTTTGCCCTCCCAGGGTCGCAACCACATTCCAATCCTCTAAGTAATCACCATTATGACCATACCCACTGCCCCCAACTCATTATTATTCATTAGGTTTTCTAGTATGCTCTTGTTTATTGCCCCTTTGTAATCCCTTGATAGTTGCCCAAGAATGTGAGGCACAGGCCCACACATCCTTGTGGTCAAATAGTTGAGTCTTGAAGTAGCCACTGACACGAACACACATAAAAAGTCTTCTGTTGAGAAAGTTTTACACAGCGCTGGCTGCGCACAGCTGCCATGCATGCCACTGATTATGAATGAATAAAAACATGAATTCAAGACTTGAAGAGCCCGTTTCCATCTGTCACAAGCGTCGTAGACAGGATCAAGTCGAAATATCAGTGGCCTGGCACCGTGGCCAGCGCTGCAACATTGGACCATGGAGGAATGAGAAATAATGGAGTTGAACGGCCAACCAAACCCCTAGCTGCAGGACCATGCACATGATACACGCCCGTAGCTCCAATAGTATGCAGGTCTAGAGCAAGATACCAGACATGACAGAAGGAAACAAAACTCTAGAAGGATCAGAGCGGGAGGTACGTGTAGCAGAATAACCTGGATGATGGAGAGCAAAGTACAGTGAGGACAGGTATTGATGTCTGGAACCATCTACATGGAGGGTGCATTGAAGCTGAACTAACCCATCAAGGGATTCAACTTATTGCAGCCATGCAGCTTGGGTCTACCTGAGACGAAGTTCAGGGCCCAGACATCACAATGATGCAGCTTGTGTCATCCTGCCCCCATTGTTGTGACAACCTGGCTCAGCACATCGATGAAGAGAGGGCTGGAGTAAAGAGTTAATAAAAGCACTGTCGCAGCCATCATGGCCAGCGTTGATGAGGCAGGTACAGTTAGTGTTTGTGTTGGGAACCATCTACATGAAGTGCATGGTTGAACTGGCCCATCAAGGGATTCAACTTATGCAGCCAAGTAGCTCGG
The DNA here is from genome assembly GCA_037893245.1 of Crossaster papposus. NCBI lineage: Eukaryota > Metazoa > Echinodermata > Asteroidea > Velatida > Solasteridae > Crossaster > Crossaster papposus. The sequence goes on from JBAIAA010000152.1 coordinate 1,708,093, forward strand.
GTCTACTTGATTGTAGTTCAGGGCCCCAGCATCTGACTAAACTGCTTCAAGATTCCCTACTTGGGATGCAGTGAACTTTATTGATACTAGTACTCCAGATAAGAGAGAGAGAGAGAGCTGAGAGGTACGCTGTCATCCATCTTCACGTCTGCTGACCCCCTGCTTTTGATGCAATCCAGAATATAGTGCCCAGACGAAGAACAGTCTGTTAGTGTTATTATGACCCAGGACTCATACAAGCAGTGGAGACCCGGTATACCCATCACTATTATGAGTAGTACACACCATCAGCCCAGTCAACCCAAGGCTTGGACAAGCAGTGGAGACCCCGTCTCACTTGAACCTTGAACAAACTTCATCATGTCCATACTTCAACCAGGAACACTAAACTGCACTACATGCAATTATATAGAACTCCATGGTTAACGTTAATTATGCCTTTGTTAGAAAGTCGATTTGTTTGGTGTTTGTTTTTACATTTTTATATGCATTGTATTACCTTAGAATGCTACTTGCTAGTCTAGATGTTTCTGTAGTTTTACTGATTTGTTTAATGATATTAAGCCTTTAATGTAGATGGATGTACCACTTCATTGGTTCTTTTTTTAAGCACAGTAGCCCAAAATTGGTTGTTCACATAAGGTTGTTGGTGTGGAATCCAACAATTTAGCAGTGGAGAGATGTAACCGGCGAAATATTTCAATTATGTTTTCCAGCGACCTTTAATTTTTATCTTAAATTTAAGTGGTGATATTTTCTTTATTTGTATACACATTGTACATGTACATAACCTAGGCTATAGAGCCACTGTGAGAAAATCTTATCTTTGCCCTCCCAGGGTCGCAACCACATTCCAATCCTCTAAGTAATCACCATTATGACCATACCCACTGCCCCCAACTCATTATTATTCATTAGGTTTTCTAGTATGCTCTTGTTTATTGCCCCTTTGTAATCCCTTGATAGTTGCCCAAGAATGTGAGGCACAGGCCCACACATCCTTGTGGTCAAATAGTTGAGTCTTGAAGTAGCCACTGACACGAACACACATAAAAAGTCTTCTGTTGAGAAAGTTTTACACAGCGCTGGCTGCGCACAGCTGCCATGCATGCCACTGATTATGAATGAATAAAAACATGAATTCAAGACTTGAAGAGCCCGTTTCCATCTGTCACACTTGCGATTCAAGATTTACTTGCGATTCAAGATTTACTTGCGATTCAAGATTTACTTGCGATTCAAGATTTACTTGCGATTCAAGATTTACTTGCGATTCAAGATTTACTTGCGATTCAAGATTTACTTGTCATTGATGGTTTCCTTGTGATAAATTTAACTACATTTGTACCTGAAACCATGGTGATTGGTTTAATCCCCCTAATCCATCAAGAGTCACGCGTACGGCATTCGTGAATGGGGACAGTCCGTCTACCATGATGTCCAGCTCACAACTAAAAGACACCTAAGGGAGGTTGGGGGAAGGAAGTGTAGAAACAGTTTAGATGAAGAAATTGTAGCAAATCACACTGCAAGGCCCGAAGACACGACAAACTTTTATTAGAACAAAAAATGTAAAAAAGTACAATAGGTCCCCTTTTCACATATGTGACCTGTCATCACAAAATGAGCGTAAAGTCGCACAGAGTGATTTCCCAGTACGGCCAGTCAAAGTCCAAATTTGAAGGGGTGGTCGATTTTGAGATTAAATGTTTTTTTTAAGGACTAAATCCCCAACAATCAATTCCCAATTTTTCAGGACGATCAGATAAAAACAAAATTAGTTTTTGAGACAATTTTGACTATGCCTTTCTATGCCTTTCACACAATTTCTCGCAAGAAATGCCCGTTTTCTCATAATCTCTGTATTAAGACTTCAGACTAAAAAATACAAATTAAAAAAATATTGAGTATCAAACCTCAGTGTTATATACCATTGGAAAGCTCTTTTTCCACAGAATTTAGAAATACCCATATCTCAATTTTTGATATCGCCCACTTTACGCTCATTTTATGATGACAGGTCACATATGTGACCTGGCACCTCGAAATGGGTGGTCAGTCGCAAAATAAAAAAATTGATATTATTACATTTCTCGGAAGAAGAAGTACTTTAAGCTTTCAAAAGATGTATTGTGTGTTGCTGTAGCTTATTCCTAGCCACCGCTATACTCGTTTGAAATTGCTGAAGTCATGCTCACCCTTGTTTTGAGAAAAAAGAGTTCAAAGTCTGTGAACCGTGCCAACTATACTGTCACTCGGTGCAATTCAGCCACCAAAAAACACACTTTCGAGTTTCAATTGAGCTATACATTTTTGGGATATGATAAAGAAGGGTGTTTTGTATGTACATGTAAAAACATTAACAACCCCAAACCGACCTCTCACTTGAAAAATTCGGCTAATAACTCGTTTTGGCCATGTGCGACTTTCCGCTCATTTCGTGATGCAAGGTCACATTTTGCAAGGTCACATTTTACAATGTGAACTATTGTTTACTTTACGTTTTTTCATTCCAACAAAAGATTTGTCCAGTCTTCGGCCCTAACAGTATTGGAGGCTAATTTCATAGAGCTGCTAAGCATGAAAATTCTTCCTTGGTTAAAAACGGGTTACAAACCAAATTTTCAAGTGAAGTACATTGTTTGTAAATGGTATTCACCTGGTTTTTGCTTAGCATAAAAATACATTGAATTTTGGCTGGTAAATTTCTTTTTACTTAGTAAGACTGCTAATAAATTGGCACTTGGCAGCAGTAGGTATATGATTTAGTGCCATTTTTTCTTTCACATTATTCACCCTGGTAATGTCTCTAATAAATTGAATGTAATTTTGTTGTTATTGAAAACATGCAGATGAATTCTAAAAAAACGAATACAAAATCAATAAAATGTCAATTAGCAATTTTGAGGCTTGTTTTTGTTCTCCTGGAATTTCTGGTCACCTTAGCAATGACATCCAGCGTGACCTTGTTGAGTTCATCCAGGATGGTGACCTCCGTTGAGCCATCTGCTTTGCGCTGCAGATGTTGGATCAGTAAGTCTGAACTGCTGTTGAAGTGTGCCATCGACTGCTTCAGGTATCTAGTAAAATACGAGGCCAAGAAAAGCTCAGTAAATCTAATTTTGGAGGTCCCCGGAGAGGTCCCCGGAGAGGTCCCCGGAGAGGTCCCCGGAGAGGTCCCCGGAGAGGTCCCCGGAGAGGTCCCCGGAGAGGTCCCCGGAGAGGTCCCCGGAGAGGTCCCCGGAGAGGTCCCCGGAGAGGTCCCCGGAGAGGTCCCCGGAGAGGTCCCCGGAGAGGTCCCCGGAGAGGTCCCCGGAGAGGTCCCCGGAGAGGTCCCCGGAGAGGTCCCCGGAGAGGTCCCCGGAGAGGTCCCCGGAGAGGTCCCCGGAGAGGTCCCCGGAGAGGTCCCCGGAGAGGTCCCCGGAGAGGTCCCCGGAGAGGTCCCCGGAGAGGTCCCCGGAGAGGTCCCCGGGGAGGTCCCCGGGGAGGTCCCCGGGGAGGTACGTCCAGCTTTTAAGGAACCTGCAAAGGACTTGCAGAAGACCTGGAGGCTTCGGAGGACTTGTGACAAACTTTGGACATTTGTTCGGACCTGTGATTGGCTCAAGTCCAACACCGAAACACTTACTTGCGGTGGAATGCCGGATCCACAATAGCTCTTCGGATGGCCCACGCGCTGTGATCTCTCTCCGAGACAAGACCAGTCCCCATGAAACGCTCACCGAGGAAAGTGTGAATCTTAGAGTAGCTGTTGCTGTCCTTTGGATGCTTGGCTTGTACTAGCAGCTCCTAATGGAGAAAGAAAAGATGCTTTGTCTGTGCCCTTCAACAAGTTCCCACATGAGGAAAGTTTCATTCACATAAACTTTCATTCGAGTAGGATATCCAGATGGTATTCGGTTCTTACCCTTCTCTTGTGTTGTCAACTGGTTAATTCATGTTATAAACACAGACATTTTCATCGACGTGAGCAAATATACGTCTCGCTGATCAGCGTCATAACAAAAATTGAATTCATTTGACTGAAGTGATTTTTGAGTTGAGTCAAGTTATTTACACATCAGGATTCGAGTTGAGTTGAGCCGTGTCAAGTCGAGTATCTCAAGGATTGGTCACATTTCAAAAAGATATGCAATAGCTTACTTTTACACCTTCCGGGGAGCACACAATGATCATTTCCCGACCAAAGAAAAACAACACAAAAATCGGTCCATGCTCCTGACACCTGCCAAAAAAACAAAAAAAAACATTTTTTTTTTTTTTTTAGTGACCTTGATAAATGAATAATACATGTATTTATAAAGGGTTTTGCCTTATACCCCAATGTATTTTTGACAAAACAATTTCTTCTTGGCCTCGGTGGTCAAGTGATAGAAGGCGGCAGACACATTTTTCACTTGAGGAATTGTTATTCTTGGAGATTTCCAAGGACGACACCGAGTAAAATACTTCGGAGTACCGGTATCTAGGCAAAACCGGTAATTGAGTGTGCGCCACTCCAACGAAAAATTCTATCTGATGATAATAATTAGAGAGGCTGATCATCCTTACTCGTAGCTAGGGTACGGAATTGCACGTAAAGGCACCTGTTGTTGTTGTCGTATGGACCAAAGTCTGGATTGACAGCTTTAGTTCTCGAGGTCTTTTTTCTCTTAGCCAGATCACCAACGAGAAGGTAGCTGTCTTGATCCTCCAGAAACACCGGGGCACACCCCTTCTCCTAGCGATAAGTTTTTCTGGGTTCTTTTGCGTGCATCATACAACACACGGGACCTACGGCTTTGGGTACGAAGGACGAAGCAATAGTGGTTAAGTGCCTTGCTTAAGTGCACACGTGTCCGGCGCGGCCCGGGCTCGAACCCACGCCGCTGTTGCCTCTGAAACAACAGAACATAAGTCCGGCGCTCTAACCACTAGGCCATTACTCGGACACTCTCGATAGAAGTGACATTTAATTGATTGTACACGAACCATCGGTACCGATGGTTCGTGTACAAACCAGAATGGGCCAATAACGACACAGCGCCCATAGTTTGTGCGCTGGCAGATAGAGCCAATAAGAGAGCACACAATCACCCACGATCCCTGACCATTGCAGCGCTTAACCTCGAGAATTACGCAACTTTATCTAAACAGCAGATGGCGTATACGCTGTAAGCGCGCTGTTTAGTAATTCACCAACATGCACTGACCTTCTATCTAGCTTCTACATGTATTTAGGCTGTGGGTTGGCGTGCATGTCCTTGTAACTTGACTCTGAATACCAACAGCGTTAACTTGCACTGTAAAGCGCAGTACCTATGGGTTATAGTTTATGTACAAAATATGAATTGAACGGCAAACTAAACAAATGATGTTCTAAACGTTATGCTCTCCTTTCCTTTCTGGCAAGAGAATTTCGGTGCTTACCACATCAATAATACAACTTTTATTATGAATTTATATATGAATATATGATGCCAGAAAGACATGAAGACGTAATGAGTGACGAAGATAATGATGTTGACCATGACATATACTAGGTCAACTTCACTGTTGGCAAGAGCAAAAAGGGGTGCGATAATAAAGCAAAAGAGGGGTGCGGGTGCAAATGTGCAGTTATGACTTCACTGTTGGCAAGAGCAAAAATGGGTGCGAGAATGCAAAAGAGGGGTGCGAGCGCAAATGTGCAGTATGTTTTGTTTTCACCGTTGGCACTCAGAGAAAAAGGGGTGCGAGAAAGCAAAAGAGCTGAGGGGTGTGGGCGCAAATTTGCATTATGTTTTGACTTCACTCTTGGCACTCGGAGAAAAAGGGGTGCGATAAAGCAAAAGGGGGGTGCGAACGCAAATTTGCAGTATATTTTGACTTCACTGTTGGCACTCGGAGAAAAAGGGGTGCGATAAAGCAAAAGAGGGGTGCGATAGAGTACGTACGCCTCCCGGCGTAATTTTGCCCATTTTGCTCAAAGTGACCAGCTTTAGCTTCGTTTATTTCTACCTCATCATTGTCTTCATTTTGCACATTATGACCTAGTATATGTCATGGTCAACCTCATTATCTTCGTCACTCATTTCGTCTTCATGTCTCTCTGGCATCATATATATTCATATATAAATTCATAATAAAAGTTGTATTATTGATGTGGTAAGCACCGACATTCTCTTGCCAGAAAGGAAAGGACAGCATAACGTTTAGAACATCATTTGTTTAGTTTGCCGTTCAATTCATATTTTGTACATAAACTATAACCCATAGGTACTGCGCTTTACAGTGCAAATTAACGCTGTTGGTATTCAGAGAGTCAAGTTACAAGGACATGCACGCCAACCCACAGCCTAAATACATGTAGAAGCTAGATAGAAGGTCAGTGCATGATGGTGAATTACTAAACAGCGAGCTCACAGCGCTCGCAAACTCTGCAGTCGTATACGCCATCTGCTGTTTAGATAAAGTTGCGTAATTCTCGAGGTTAAGCGCTGCAATGGTCAGGGATCGTGGGTGATTGTGTGCTCTCTTATTGGCTCTATCTGTCAGCGCACAAACTATGGGCGCTGTGTCGTTATTGGCCCATTCTGGTTTGTACACGAACCATCGGTACCGATGGTTCGTGTACAATCAATTAAATGTCACTTCTATCGAGAGTGTCCGAGTAATGCTAACTCACTCCACTAAGGCACCTCAGGCAGCTGACTACATGTATACGACATATCTGACCATGGAGCACAGCCAAAGATTGTACCTTTTGATTTATGGGGAGGGAGAGAAGCAACGAGTGACAAAGTGCCTTGCCCAAGGGCACACGAAACGTAGTCCCAGGCTGGACTCGAACCCACAACCTGTAGCTTTACCTACAGATCACAAATTCAATGCTCCAGACCACAAGACCACGGCATTCCACTCCACTTTACATACGTTTTCTTTTCTTTTCTGCATTTTATGTTTCTCTATCCACACTTACCACCTCAGGAGAAGATCTCCGAGTACGAGCTTGCCGGAGCTAATACCGTCTTTTACAGCCATGGCATGCCCGCTGAAGAAGCTATAAACAACAAAATCAAGAGGATTCTTCAAGCAAGGGTGAACGCAATACCTCGGGCCAGTTTCATGGAGCTGCTAAGCACAAATCGTTTGTTTGGCAAGAAATTTCTTCCACGGTTACAGACCAAATTTGGCGCCATCACCCAATGCTATAGATGGCGGCACGGCGGCATAAGCTTATCGGGAGTTTATATTTTTGTGGGCATTTATAATTTTTGTTCAGTGTTACGCGCTACTTCAGTGGTTGTGTAATATAATAAAACTGAATATTTTTAAAGCGCACGTATCCACCAATGGCGCTCGTATCCACCAATGGCGCTCGTATCCACCAGTACTGGCGCTCGCGCGCTCACTGGGCCCACGGAACATTCCAATAGCGAACTCAACTTCCTGGGGAGTATACAGCTGGATGCTGCCATTTCAGTGCTAAGCAGCTAATATTAATAATATCAACCATGCATCTCTGCCCTCACAAGGCACCCATATGTACTCCTAGGTGCAGAGAATCAGGCAACGAGTGACAAGGTGTCGTGCCCATGGGCACATCCACGCATCCATAGTCCCAGGCCGGACTCGAACCCACAACCTGCAGCTTATTACCTACAGACAGCGAATTCAATGCTCCAGGCCACGAGGCCTCGACACTCGATCTACACAAAGTGTACAAAGTCTATGGGGAGTATATTTCCTAACAAAATGCAAAATATTTCTCACTAGTCCCGTATTCATGTTTCTGCAACATTTGTGCACATATTGAACTACACTGAAATGATATATAGGAAAATATATATATGAACAAAACAACAACAAAACGTCATATAAAAAAAATGAAATTCATGCTTACTGAACCACCTTCGGACCTGGCAGATGACAAAACCTCTGATATGCATTGTACGTGTGCAATGTCCATGCCAGCACCAGTATAACGCAGGAACCAAGAATAACACACAGAGTTAAACCCAGAACTTGCAGCATGTATGGCCCATAGGCAGATAAAACTGTTAACCCCAGCATGTTACAAATGGCTTAAACAATAATAGTCGACTTTACTGGAAACGGACTACAAAAATCAATGGTAGGACTGGAAATAATACTTGTACAAGGGTGTGGCTACACTGTATGTACCTACACTGTATGTACATGTACATATAGAGTCGTCTGAGCTTGTACTGAATTATGTACACAGTACACGTATGTTATTGTTGAATGCGATCACAATGACATGGGATCAAGGGGCCTGCTCCATTCTTCCAGGCCAAGGGGTACGTGTTATTAAAGGTAGGATACACCATTTGCAGATATCAAAAGGTTTACTATCAAATTATTAAGAAATATATTACTTATTTGAAAGTACCGATAATGATTCTAGGCATCCAGCAAAATGATTGTGCTAATTATCCTGCAATTGTTCCAAAAAAAAAAATTATAAAAAGAATTCTAATCACCAGACAGCGATTGCAAAAAAATTAAATAACAATAACTGCCTGATGACGCCGGTTGGAAACGAACGCCGTATTTTTTTCTTGCTTTTTTCTCGGCATCCATGATTGTAAAACTTTAATAACAATATTTACTATATTTTATTTATCATAAAATACAACCCTCCAAATCCACCCATTCCTAATAATTCAAGCAATTACCAATGGTGTATTCTACCTTTAACATAGAACCCCTTGCTTTTCAGAAACGTCACAGAACACACCTTTTGCAATCTAGGCCAGGGTTTATTATTATTATTATTAAGTAATATTGTACTAATTTGAAAGTAAATGATTGCGCTAGATATCCTGTAATCATTCTTCCTATTTATTATAAAATACAACCCTCCAAATCCACTCATTCCTGGTTATTCAAACTATTACCATTTTTGTGTATCCTACCTTTACATCCTTCTCATTCCTGATAATTCAAGCAATTACCAATGATGTATTCTACCTTTACATCCACCCATTCCTGATAATTCAAGCAATTACCAATGGAGTATCCTACCTTTACATCCACCCATCCCTGATAATTCAAGCAATTACCAATGGTGTATCCTACCTTTACATCCTCCCATTCCTGATAATTCAAGCAATTACCAATGGAGTATCCTACCTTTACATCCACCCATCCCTGATAATTCAAGCAATTACCAATGGTGTAACCTACCTTTACATCCACCCATTTCTGATAATTCAAACAATTACCAATGGTGTATTCTACCTTTACATCCCCATTCCTGATTAATTCAAGCAATTACCAATGGTGTATTCTACCTTTACATCAACCCATCCCTGATAATTCAAGCAATTACCAATGGTGTATCCTACCTTTACATCCACCCATTCCTGATAATTCAAGCAATTACCATTGCAATGGTGTATTCTACCTTTACATCCACCCATTCCTGATAATTCAAGCAATTACCAATGGTGTATTCTACCTTTACATCCACCCATTCCTGATAATTCAAGCAATTACTATAATGGCATTTGAGCTCCGAAAGCTGGAGTTATGTGTATCATTTAAAGTATAACCAACAAAATTATTGTTGTAAAGATATTAATGACACTAAAACTTGTTGAGAAATTAGTCCTACCGGCATGCTGTCATTTTGAGAAAAACAAATAACGAAATAATTCTAAAGATGATCTCAGAAATGTATTTTAAGAAATTTATATAGTAGTTGGTTTAAAATCGAAATCTTTCAATACTATTTTCTTGGAATACACAGTATTCACTGAGATAAAATGTCAAGCACTATTTTTTACAATGTAAGAACTTTTGCTGCTTCAAATGATGACGACGCACAACTGAAAAATGGTACGCAAAAACACTTGGAATTTGGGGTATTTCTGTGCATTTCAATTGGCTAACAATTGAAGTTTAGAATTTTGTTTAAAGGGATCGTACACGTTTGGTAATTGGAACCCATTGTTTGTTTCAATCCTATATAGTTATAGATATATACCATAAAAATAACCTATACAAATTTCATTTTAAAAGGTGGTATCGATTTTGAGCTATTGCCGAAAATCTGGAGCGGTTATGTCCACGCAGGAAGAAAAATCTGCATTGGAATACACAATCTGAGAAACGTCATTGCAGTAACACTTCTTAGATTCAAAAGTGATATCTTTTTCCATAACCGCAGTACTTCGAAGTGAACAGTTTCTAAAAATGCATTATACTATCCAAAGCTGCTGTACTTCTTAAGTTTTTATTGCCATTCATTTTTGGAGTAATTACCAAACGTATACGATCCCTTTAAACTAATATTACGGTATGTACACATTCAACTGCGACAGACAACCTTTGTCAAATGAATTTTGGAACAACCATATCATTTGAGTTATAAGGTTATATAAACACAAACAAACAATTAGATCAATTGTTTGTTTGGTCTGAAACCAAAACTGTAAAGGTTAGAATTGATTTTAATCTGTCAAACCATGAGGCAATGGACTTTGTTCAATGTGCAATTCACATTTTAATTCACATCCAGGGTGAAGTCCGTGTACAACTTGTACCTGTTATTATGCATTACCAGAATAATTCAAAATAAAAATCAATGCATGTAAATTTTATTTTTTAATTCAAAAGGCACTTAATATAATAATAAGAGAATGAAGTGGAAATAGCACTTTATTTTCTTTCTCTCAAAAATATGACAAGAAATATTATTTAAAAATAAACTAGGTCTATACATGTATCACTAAATTAACATAACTGAAGTGGTTTTCACCTTATAAATGCATTTTTTTTTAGAAAAAGAAGTTAATTTTAACAGTCAATGCAATAAATGATCTTTTAATTCATGTCAAGTTGCTTACGACTCACAAATCATGCGAGATTGTCAAGTTCAGTTATGATGCACAACTGTTTTCTATTTACATAATAATTCAAACTACTTAGTGGGACTTGCGATCGACTTGCGATCGACTTGCGATCGACTTGCTATCGACTTGCTATCGACTTGCTATCGACTTGCTATCGACTTGCTATCGACTTGCTATCGACTTGCTATCGACTTGCTATCGACTTGCTATCGACTTGCTATCGACTTGCTATCGACTTGCTATCGACTTGCTATCGACTTGCTATCGACTTGCTATCGACTTGCTATCGACTTGCTATCGACTTGCTATCGACTTGCTATCGACTTGCTATCGACTTGCTATCGACTTGCTATCGACTTGCTATCGACTTGCTATCGACTTGCTATCGACTTGCTATCGACTTGCTATCGACTTGCTATCGACTTGCGACCGACTTGCGACCGACTTGCGACCGTCTTGCGATCGTCTTGCAATCGTCTTGCAATCGTCTTGCAATCGTCTTGCAATCGTCTTGCAATCGTCTTGCCATCGTCTTGCCATCGTCTTGCGATTAACTTGCGATTAACTTGCGATTCACTTGCGATTGACTTACGATTGACTTACGATTGACTTGCGATTGACTTGCGATTGACTTGCGATTGACTTGCGATTGACTTGCACTATACCACTGCAAATGTATAAATGCATCATATCTTTTGATCAAATCTAAAGCATGTTGCTTAATCACACATACAAAAATCCACTTATCATTTCATCAAAAACATATCCTGTGATAGACAATCTTTCCTTTCTTTCTAACAAATCTGCCTGTTCAGATAATATAATTTCATACTGGGGTGAAGTTGGAGTCCGTTACAGCAAGTAATTGTCAAGAGGGAGTTTCTGGTGTTGAGAAATACAGTCTGAAAAATAAAACAAAAATTTTATTTTTGGCCAGTCTATACATGAGTAGTCTGGTACCGTGTTTTTAGTAGTAAACAACTGAACTACGTTTGATATGGTTGCCATGCCACGTTCTCCTCTGCAAGTACTTGCGCGATGCATGGCACAAGCAGCATTTATGAAAACTAGTGTGCGGGAGAGCGTACGCTACGTACGTCAAAACAATTTGATATTCGTAATGGGTCGCAACGTTAACATTATTTTTAATAAAATTTTCGACTACATAATATAATGGAATCAATAAAAAGGGGCACAACGGCCAAGTGGCCGTAAGGTACGTTTTTTTTTCGAGGGGCTTCCCGGCAATTTGCTGGGGCATCGCGGCAATGGCCGCTGGTGGCCGCTGTAGAGGTTGAGGCCTGGTTCTCAGGTATTAGAAAAGAGGATAAAATTGTCCTTACAATGCTATTTGTTGCACTTCAATCGGACATTGACAAGTTATGGCTGTTTAAAGTTCACATTTATCAACATGTCGAAAAATTTAAATATTAAGAAAGAGGCCTTTGACGTTTAACGTTTAAGTACATGCGATATGACAAAAATGTCAATTTGTTTCCCTTAAAAACCCTTTTATTCCACTACTTCCATACTATTTCTTGACCAGTTCGCGCCGGATGACATATATAAACACAAAGTTTTACCCAAATTCAAAACGGATGACGCATAAACACGCCAAGTTCAAGTTCGGAAATGTCTGTCAGCAGCGAGCAAGGCCGGAAATGCGTGAGTGTGCTTACCGGCACTATCGGCCTGAACCTGCTTCGGATCGAGTTTCGTTAAAAATAATCCACGCCCCTCGGCTCGGTGATGTTAAAATAATCCCAGCGCGAACTGGTTAATAACATAATAATCAGTAGGTAGGCATACCAAAGATATATCAATAAATCTGAATATTAAAAATAATCACCCATTTTTTATAAATTTTTCATTTTTCTGCACTTTGCCCTGTGCCCTGGTCCGTCTCATTTTGGCGGAACCCCTCACATTTGTGACCCGCTCCATTGAAATCAGGAATAAGTCTCAGAATGACTTTTTGAGATATGCACATATTGCATAAGCTTTCTAGTGATCCCCCTTACAAGTGTGTATCTGTTTAGGTTAACGAGTTATGGTCTGATGAAGATGACAGGTGTATATGTGACCCGCTCTGCAAAAAGGGCACTTAAGTCGCGGTATGCTTTCACGCGTAGTGGCCTGTACCATGTGGATAGGGTGAAAAAATATCAAAAATGTGTTTTTCTGTTTTTGTTTTTTTTCTCATCTTTGAAACCTATATTATCATAATTTATTGACAGAAATGTTGATTTCGATGAATAAAGATTAAAAAACTACGTGTTTGTGTCGTGCTATTCATGCATTGTTGCTGCTTTAGTTCTCCAGAATTAACAATAATCGCCGAAGTTTACGCTTTTTTGGTGCATGATTTTAATCTTCCCCTATCAATAATTTTGGTATCGCCCGAAAGCTGCACGCTTGCTCTTTCCAAATTTGGGCAAGAGAATGTCTATAGGTCAAATGCAAATGAGTATGAGGCCAAAATAAGCAATAAACAAACGCCACCTGTTGCTATGGAGTGCCAAACATTTTCATCACGTGATTAGAATGGCATTTTCTGATTGGGTAATACGCGCAATATTGTTACTGCGCATGCTCAGTATGACCTCATCCGCTGTTGATCGCTAGCTGCGTACGTGTACTATACTAAACAGCGGAGATTTCGTAGCCGATGCCACGTCTGTTTCAGGCCATTACTGGAGAGTTTTTCTGAAGTAAATGTCTTTTTTAATCCACAAATTATATCTAAATACTTAAAATAATAATGTTCTCCAAAGATCAGTGTCTTGCTGAGGCTTTGAACGAGCTTCGTGATGCAAATCTGTTCCGTGAAGAAAATGATGCGATAGCTTTTGTCGAAGATTACTTCGTCAACTCAGCCGTACACGAGGAATCTGATTCGGATTCGGAATACGAGTCATCTTCATCAGATGCCAGTGATACTGATAATACTAGTTTATTGCAGGCTTTCTTATCTAATGCAATAATTATTGCAAGGTATGTATTTTATCTAAAAAGCCTTTTTTTCTATACAATTGTCAGTGTCAATGTGCATAGCAATAAGAACATGCAGATCGTCAAGCACAAGTGTTTTAGACAAAGACAAAAAAAAAAAAAAAAAAAAAAAAACATTACATTTTGTCCCAAAAACATGATTTTCGACCCGAAATTTTGCAATGAATGTTAAATGCTACAAATTCAAAAAGGTATGCATTCAATCACTAAAATCTTCCAAACACAAGAACATGTTAAACAAACAAAAGCTCAGTAATGAAATTAATTGAACCCTTTCGACATTCCTGCATGTGGTTGTTAATCTTCAATTTGGCTCAATTGAACAAATTATGCAAATTAGCAAATCCTTGTGATGACGTAATGGAATTTAAAAAAAAATTATGGTGTAGACTCAAAACCCACTCCGTTATAATACCTGAAAATTTCAGAGCAATAGCTTAAACGCATCATGTCCGTTGCCAGGAATATTCGTGGTTAACATTTTCAGTTGAATGCATTTCAGTACACCGTTTTTCAAAGCTCTTTTTATCCTTAAGTGATTAAAATAAATTCCTGAAAATGAATATGCAAATTACCTAAAAATCTTGAGAACGCAAAATGCCACAGGGTTCAAACATATATCAAACGAAAGCTTATAAAAAGGCCTTTCCATCTAGGTACAAAACCCGATTTGAAAATTTGCAACATAAAGCCCCTTTTTGCAGAGCGGGTCACATATTTATTTGCCGAATCCACATTCCGAGAAAAACAGCTTTGAAATAAAAAAAATTGACCAAAATCATACGGACAGCACCCACAAATACTCTTCATTTTCATCTTTATTGATCGTTTTTACATACAAGACATTAATGACAATAATCTGTGATAACTACTTGGTCACGATTTTCACCCATGCGTTCACTTAACGGCCGATTGCGTAAAACGGCCTCAGCGCCTTATTCCTGATTACGATGCAGCGGGTCACGTATGTGTGGGTATCGTCGAGTGATTCGGGTCATGCAAATAGAAATGTGAATATTCGTCCTTACCCAGCAGCCATATCTCAGACACGGTCGGTGCTCCGGTCTGTTTGCTGCTTCCTCTGATGCACAGATTAGCCTGGTTGGCATAGCTGCACGTTACACCGCTGCAGAGCTCGATCAGTTCCACAAGAGTAGTCTTGGGCGGGCTGGTTGCTTCACTGACGTAGACGGGGCCAAGAGACGAAAAGAGATCTTGCTTGTAGGAGTTACCGGAGCTACAACGCTCCAGTCTTGCTGTCTGATAGAATGGCAATAGAGAGTGAAACCAAAAGTCAGAATACATCGACAGTAATAGACAGATTGTGCCCTCTAAGTCACGTGACCTATAGTGGGTATCAAACAAACATGGCGTCCTCCATAGCAAAGTGCCGCTGTTGCAAAGTACATGATGATTGTTGCATTTGTTTCTCCGATCGAGGCTTTTCTTTCTCGAAATTGCTAGTGCTAGTGCCGGTCCCAACGTTCCGTGCCAGTACCACATTGTGAACATAACGTTCCTTGTAGAATTTCCAAGACTTGCTGGAACTGTTCTTACTGGCTTTAATCAGCCATTCCGGTAAGGTCTCGGGTACCAACTCCAGAATATTCGTCAGAGATTTCAAGAAAGAAAAGCCTAGATCGAAGAAACAAATGCAACAATCATCATGTCCTTTGCAACAGCGGCACTTTGCTATGGAGGACGCCATGTTTGTTGATGTTTGATATCCACTCTAGGTCACGTGACTTAGAGGCGCAATCGGTCTATTGAAGACCTGTTCCAACGAATCCAGGACAGATTCGCACAATGTGATTAATTACAATGTACTCGTGAAGTCATTTTGAGGGGGATTTTACCATTTTAAGGTTTTGAGTTTTTTCTATATCATGAACTATTACTCTACAATCTTCTCAAATTTGAACATAATCCGTCAACCAAAAGTGTGTTTTTGTTGCTTTTGTAAAACATTTGGGTATAGAAATAATACACTTTTCTTAAATTCTACGCTGTTTATCTCATAATTAGGTTGTCAGATTTTTATCACTAAATCCAGATAGGTTGGGACAAATTAATTGTCCTGAAATGTTGGCCGACTGATGCAAAGCAAAGGCAAGCTGAAAACACATCAGCATAAATCATGGCCTGGGACCGATAATTTTGCAAATTTCAGGCTTTGAAGCAGACCTAGCTAGGCAAAAAAGAACAGAATAGTTACCTTACAAAAAATGAAAAAAACATAAAAAAAGATAGGATTTGGAGGACAAATCTGGATAAGATTAAGACTTTTAGGCCACGACGACCTCTGGAAATGGCCTCAAAATGACCTCTAACCTTTGCCGCTGGGAAGACCTCCTGCATTTCATAGGCTTCCTCCGGCAGCCACTTTTCAGCCTCCAGTGACTTCAAAACCTTCAGAGCAAGAATGTCGGAAATTTCATGAAGACAAAACAACAATTTGTACTCAAATGTACGGATTCTAATTTGTTAGTGTTTATAACCCGTTGTTTGTGATCAGGCTTTGGATTAAATTGTGACTGATTTGAGATATTATGTGTGATCGACTTGCGACTCGACTTGCGACACTCGACTTGCGACTCGCGACTCGAATCGACACTCGACTTGCGACTCGACTTGCGACTCGACTTGCGACTCGACTTGCGACTCTCCTCGCGACTCGAGATGAGGCCAGTGATTCGGCCCGGGATTTGACTTCAGAGACAAAAACAAATATAAGAACCATAGCAATGAAAAGGGACACCCTCAGTAGAAAGAAAGTAATGTAATCATAATAATGTCCTGCTTATATAGCGCTTTCCATCATATCAACGATCTCGCAGCGCTTTTATATTATTACTACAATCCTCTCTCTCTCTACGTACCCACTCTACAGAGAGCAACCAGCATCCTCTGGCAATCCCACGAAGCAGGTTTAACGTTCGTCGGCTCTCACCGCAGATGATGTGCGTGGTTGTCTGCGAGACGTTATCTCCCACAGTGAAACGTTTCAACTTCTTGACGACAGATGCGACCAGGTCTTGATCTCTACGCGACAAGGCAATTTCGAGAGGGAACTAATTATAAGTTACAGGCAATAGAGTGAAGTGACCAACCCGACAAAATTAGTCACGAGTGGCCAGAGCTACTTTCGAGTATACCGGTAAATGTGTAGGCCTTTTACTCAACTGAAACCAATGGAAACAATCAACTTTTCCTTTCCCCTTAACCTTTTAGCGAAACTCGATCTGAGGCGGGTTCAGGCCGATAGTACCAGGAAGCACACCCACGCATTTCCGGCCTTGCTCGCTGCCGACAGACATTTCCGGATTTGCTCGTGGCGTGTTTATGCGTTATCCGTTTTGCATCTGGGGAAAACTTTGCGTCTATATACATCCTCCGGCGCGAACTGGTTAAATAACATCTGTAAGAGCATTATTCTATAGTGCATTTCAGGACCGCAGGAACTCTTATTGCACTTCATAATACAAGGAATAGACCATTGGTAATTGCTTGAATGATCAAGAATGGGTAGATTTGGGGAGTTTTAATATTAAAATTTCAGTCTAAAAAGACAATAAAAGGCGCATGAAAAAAACCCCAAGAATTTTAGAAAAGTTTAGTATACATACCCAGCGTGGACACTTGTCATAACAATGGATGGTTTCACACTCTGAAGAAAGCAGGAAACAAAACAGATTACCCTTTTAATGTTTTAAAAAAAAATATTTTAAGTGTACTCTGATGGTACTGCATGCTATTCAACGTTAGAACACGAAATGGACTTCCAACACTCCCAAATGTGCTACAGCGCATACTGGTAATACACCACGTCAGACTCACCTTGAGTTTCTTGCTGGTCTTTGCCCGTTTGACGACCTTATCTTTTCCGGAAGCCTGGTCATTCTCAGAATTTGACCCGGGACTATCCGATTCATCATCCGGCATTCCCGAGCCGGTGCTCAATTTTGTACGAGGTTTCGCTTTGGAGTGATTTTCCCTGCGACTTTTCCCCCCTCCCGTGGTAGAATCATCACCAGTCAGTGACTGCGACCTCGAGCTTTTCTCGTTGGCGCGTTGCCGTTTGGATTTTTCTGCGGCGCAGTCTTTGAGTTTCTCTTTTTCTGAGTCCGGATGAAGAGTTGACAGCGATGCCGATCTGCCTTTGAATGGCTTCTGGCCTTTTGCCAGGAGCCGTTTCAGACGTTTCTTTTGATCAAAGTCGTCCAGACTTAGTCGGCTACATGGCGTGTCGTTTCCCCCCTTGGGTTGCTGGGTTGACGGAACCGATGGCGAGATCTCCTCTTTGTTTCCTATTTTCGTGACAAAAATAAAATAATAACAACAAATATCACTGGCTTTTTAACAGTGTGAATGACCAGATATAATAACAATAATTGTATCTTTTACAGTTTTTTTTTCAAAGGACAAAAAATTTATCCAAATTTTTTTTTTATATCATACTCTACTGTCTGACAATTCTCATGCTTTTATCAATTGAAAAACTAAACTTTTTCACCAATCTGCCCAACAATAACCCGTTGTATTACAAAAACAAGCCAGCCAAATTGGCCAATCAAGAGTCTTAATACTAAATAGTCCACATCACAGATTCTCAAGTCTTCTCTGATTGGCTCGCACATGGGGGTCACATAAAATGTGCACGCTTGGCAACTGCCGTTACCACGTGGGTTCTGCACGTGTGAATGCCCAATATGCGAACTAGATCGAACCATTAATATCGCACCTTTTCTCTTCTTCACAGTTTTATTCGTCCCTTCTCCAGATGAATCCGACGACAACATTTCTTTTTTTCTTTTCCTCGTGTTTGTCCCTCCACCGGGAGATTTCCCGTAAATTTTACCGCAGAACTTAGATGAATTCGCTGCCTTCGCGAGTCCCTCGTCACTACTGACGTCACCATGTTCTGTGTGGTCTTGGACTTTCTCAAATCTATCGCCGAGACTTCTGGACGTTTTACCAGAGAGTCTGTCCCCTTTCTTCGGTTGTTTCTCTTTTTTGCTGGATTTGGTTGGCTCCGTAAGAACCTGAGTTGGGACGACGTCCGTCTTTGCTGACAGAAGCTTACGTTTCCTCCGTTCCGTTACTCGCGGCTCGTCAACGCGAGGAGGCGGGTTCGTTTCGCAAAATAAAACCGCTTTGTTCGTTCGGGTTTTAAACTCGTCTTCCGAATGCTTGTTAGAGTTGGAACAAATTTTCCGGGCGTCGGGGTAAACAAGTTTCTGCGTCGGACCATTTGGGGGAATTTCAGGACCATTTTCAGTTTTGTTAGGTTGCGAATTATCCGAGGACTCTTCTTGTTCACTTAGATTTTGACAAATTCGAAGTGACAGTCTGCGGACTTTGGAAGACTCTATTTTGGCCGACCCCCGGCCTTCCGATTGACGACCTGTCACAGACAAAACAGAACAAAAGGAATTTGTCAGCCTAAATCGAGAGGGGCTCGAACCCACAACCTCCTGATTGGTGGTGCAGACTCAACCATCCTGCTTGCCGTAGTCAACTGGCTATTCAGGCACATTCTTTTAACCAGTTCGTGCCGGGATTATTTCGACATTGACTGGACCCAGGCGCAGAATTGTTTTTCACAAACCTAGATCCGAGACGGGTTCAGGCTGGCATCTGTGGGTAGCACACCCTGATAATTCCAGCCTTAGCTCGTGATGTGTTTATCTGTCATCCGTTTTAAATTCCGTAAAAAAAACTTTGCATGTATACACAACATTCGACACGAACTGGTTAAGATTCTTCAGCAGTAAAGTTGACAAACCTTTCTTAGGCTTGTTTTGGGGACTCGTCTTCCCGTCTCTGGCACCATCAGATGAGAAGTTGGCTTCGACGGACGGACTGAAACTCAGTTTCTTCTGAAGAACGTCCGGCTTACCGTTGAAGGTTGGTGACTCCCCGATCACAGGCTTCTCTGATGCTAAGCAAAGGAAGATAAGAAAACAGGAATTTGTGTAATTTTTGTTGTATGAAAGTACCCTACTCATGAGTGCAATCTGGACAAGCTCTTAGTGGCTGGGTTCGGGCAGTTGGATCTGTTCCTGACTCGACTGAGTGCATCTAGACATAATGTTCGGTGTATCTTGGATGTGTACTACTCAGTGTACTACTCAGTGTACTACTCAGTGTACTACTCAGTGTACTACTCAGTGTACTACTCAGTGTACTACTCAGTGTACTACTCAGTGTACTACTCAGTGTACTACTCAGTGTACTACTCAGTGTACTACTCAGTGTACTACTCAGTGTACTACTCAGTGTACTACTCAGTGTACTACTCAGTGTACTACTCAGTGTACTACTCAGTGTACTACTCAGTGTACTACTCAGTGTACTACTCAGTGTACTACTCAGTGTACTACTCAGTGTACTACTCAGTGTACTACTCAGTGTACTACTCAGTGTACTACTCAGTGTACTACTCAGTGTACTACTCAGTGTACTACTCAGTGTACTACTCAGTGTACTACTCAGTGTACTACTCAGTGTACTACTCAGTGTACTACTCAGTGTACTACTCAGTGTACTACTCAGTGTACTACTCAGTGTACTACTCAGTGTACTACTCAGTGTACTACTCACCTGATGTCGGCGTGTTGGCGCTGTTCCTGACTCGACTGAGTGCATCTAGACATAATGTCTGGTGTATCTGGGATATTAGACACGTACTACTCAATGTACTACTCACCTGATGACGGCGTGTTGGCGCTGTTCCTGACTCGACTGAGTGCATCTAGACATAATGTCCGGTGTATCTGGGATATTAGAGAAGTGCTACTCAATGTACTACTCACCTGATGTCGGCGTGTTGGCGCCGTTCCTGACTCGACTGAGTGCATCTAGACATAATGTTCGGTGTATCTGGGATATTAGAGAAGTGCTACTCAATGTACTACTCACCTGATGTCGGCGTGTTGGCGCCGTTCCTGACTCGACTGAGTGCATCTAGACATAATGTTCGGTGTATCTGGGATATTAGAGAAGTGCTACTCAATGTACTACTCACCTGATGTCGGCGTGTCGGCGCCGTTCCTGACTCGACTGAGTGCATCTAGACATAATGTTCGGTGTATCTGGGATATTAGAGAAGTGCTACTCAATGTACTACTCA
Organism: Crossaster papposus; assembly: GCA_037893245.1. Classification (NCBI taxonomy): domain Eukaryota; kingdom Metazoa; phylum Echinodermata; class Asteroidea; order Velatida; family Solasteridae; genus Crossaster; species Crossaster papposus. Next base: position 1,729,078 of record JBAIAA010000152.1, read on the forward strand.
CCTGATGTCGGCGTGTTGGCGCCGTTCCTGACTCGACTGAGTGCATTTAGACATAATGTTCGGTGTATCTGGGATATTAGAGAAGTGCTACTCAATGTACTACTCACCTGATGTCGGCGTGTTGGCGCCGTTCCTGACTCGACTGAGTGCATTTAGACATAAGGTTTGGTGTATCTGGGATATTAGAGAAGTACTACTCACCTGATGTCGGCGTGTTCCTGACTCGACTGAGTGCATTTAGACAAGCCCTCATACTGTCGGTTATTAGAGATGGCGTCCCGTCCCGACCAGGAACAGGTATTCCCTATATTAAAAGGATACATTTTGTAAAGCTCAATTAGAAAGAAAAAAAAAAATTAAAAAGGCAGTATACCTTTTGAAGCTATCCAAAAAGTAACCAACCAAAATTTGTCGATGAGTTTTTCTAAAGAAGAATTTTCTAAATTCCAGGATAATTATTTCAACCTATCCAGTAGATACGCTGTTTGGCCACGAGACAAGAGTATAACAGACTGACCACTTTCTCATTTGGGCCAATCAAATTCCCTGACCTTTCTCTGATTCGAGGTATTTCTTTTAAATTCCCCGACTTGGAAATGGAAAAAGCAAAACTAATTTTCGAGGTTTTCCTTGATTTCCAGGATAAATTAATCCATCCGACACGCTGTCATTTTAAAGAAGATAATAAAAGAATCTCATTTCCCTAGATGTGTCTCAGAGATTTTCCTTAACCAGTTCGTGCCGAAGGAGGTATATACACGCAAAGTTTTACCAGATTCAAAACGGATGACGCATAAACACGTCACGAGCAAGGCCGGAAATTTCTGTCAGCAGCGAGCAGAGCCGAAAATGCGTGTGTGCGCTTCCTGGTACCATCGGCCTGAACCTGCCTCGGATCAAGTTTCGTAAAAAAATAATCTTGGCGCGAACTGGTTAAGAGCCACAGAGCAAAACAAAAATGAGCGTGGAAAGTGTATGCAACATTTGTATACAAGCTGTGGCGGTGATCCCCACTTACCCAGTGAGCAAGTTCGGGCGTGAACTATAGTTAACCATAGTTTGACTAACGTCACTCAAACGCAGGATGGTTGGACTTTCTAGTCGACTATTTAGAACCATACCCCGGGGCATGGTTGCCGCTGGTTGACAATAGCCTCTTTCCATTAGAAAACATGAAGATAACCAGTGACGTGGAAAAAGTGATGGCAGTAGTCAATCGGACGGATGTAGAGGCAGTAACGTTAAATGAAAATCTGTCAGGCATAATGGTATTTGTTCTTGTTTTTGGACCAACATGACTAATCCTACACGCGGGAGAATAGTGCCAATACTCATCTCATTCATTTAGCAAATGTAAACAAAGTGGTTGCCATCTTTTTAACAATAGTTTGACTAGAGCCGTTCAAACGAACGGCATTTGAGCATGCGCATTGGTAAAGCAGAGACTGACTAATAGTTGACTCTAGTTCTCACCCGAATGCAGTGAGGTAAAACAGTGTGTATACGTCATCAAAACATAGAGATATAGAACATTGGAATTTTCTTTAAGACTGTGTTCGATTTACTTGGCTACGGCTAGAAATTACACATACACCTGTGGAAGCAGCCGCAGCCACTTGTCATAGACTCGTGCTATTTCTAGCCGTAGCCAAGTAAATTCGGACGTGGCCTTTGGCTCATATCTTGACTTACTGGACTGAAGGGATTCATAGCTGCACCTGGGTATGAACAAAAGGCAAATGTGGTTAAAAAGATGAAATAAGCAACTCGAAAATAAGGCAATAGAGCGCAGACAGAAACAGAAAATGGCCAACAATGGGACTACTTAATAAAATAGCCAACAATGGCACTACATGTACATGTACTTAAGAAAATGGCCTGCATAAAATGGCCAACAATGACACTACTTAAAGAGGCCTGCATAAAATGGCCAACAATAGCGCTACTTAAGAAAATGGCCTGCATAAAATGACCAACAATGGCGCTACTTAGGAAAATGGTCCAGCACAAAGAGATATAAAACTTAAAGGTAGATACACCATTTGCAGATATTAAAAAAACTTTACTACCAAATTAGTAAGAAATACTTTACTTATTTGAAAGTAAACAATGATTGTAGGCATCCAGTAAAATGATTGCGCTATATATCCTGTAATTGTTCCCCAAAATTGAATTTCAAAACAGATGACGCATAAACACGTTAGAGCAAGGCCGGAAATGTCTGTCAGCAGCGAGCAAGGCGGGAAATGCGTGGGTGTGTTTCCTGGTACCATCGGCCTGAACCCGCCTCGGATCGAGTTTCGTTATAAAAATAATTCTGCGCCTCGGCTCGACGGTGTTAAAACAATCCCGGCACAAATCGGTTAAGATATTTTGGTAATGGATCAAGCTGTATAACACAGATACCGAACAAGTACATATTTTGCGAAACAAATAAAAGCATTCAGTAAGTACTCCACCGAATATTCTTTGAGTACTTCTGCCCCCAAAACCTTGAATAAAAAGTGCTATGGATCAAAAGTCCCAAGTTAATTTTCTTTCTCCAATGGGAGTCAAGTTGGCATAGAGCTTCTTTTCTCGCCTTCCACCATTATGACCCGGGTTCGGACCCCTCCTGGGCCAATATGTAGATTGTGTTTTCAGTCCCTGCCTGACTCCGTGTGTTTTCCCCAGGATATTCTTCTGGGGTTTTCCTCCCACCTCTAAAACTGTACCTTCTTCTCATCGTCTTCTCTCTACTGAGGGCCCCAAATGATCAGCTTCTGCTGGATTGGTTACTCTCATTAAAGATGGTTGTAAATAAATAAATAAATAAATAAATAAATAAATAAACGCTGACTTCATTTGCTGTCTACCGTCAATGTTTGTCTCACTTTGTTTACAACGAACAGCTCAATTTTGGGTAGTAAACAAGTACTCGGAAAGTACTCGACTACAACTCTGGAGCATGGAGCCTACCCACAGATCCTGTATTGTTACCTGGTGAGCTGAAGTAGAGCCTTGAAGGTTGCAGCGTCTCTTTCTTCTTTCGTTTCCTCGCCATTCGCTCTGCGCTGCGTTGTAAATCCTCCTCTAATGAATTGGGCTGCATGGATTTCAGACGCTGATGGGACGATAAGAAAACAAACTTACGGTGTGGCCTTTGGAATCATTGGTTATTATGCAAAAATAAATACCTTGGAGAGTTGATAGCTTCTGATTGGTGGAAACTCAATCAAACATTTATTTCAAACATCATGTACCCCAGTGATTGGCCAAATAATAATAACAGTCTAACGGCAACTTGTAACAATACAGCAATCCATGTTAGTACGTGAATAAAGCAACCATCAAATCTTGACACTGCTCACGTATGTACGCGGGCATGCAGAAATTTGTTCAGTCTATTAACAGCAGCCATCCCCCAACCCGGTCCGTTATCACACAGTGAGGACCGGATCATTGCACTGTTAATCTCTAAATGTCGTAGATAGAGGGAAGGTTTTTTTTTGTTGGGGGGGGGGGGGGGGGGGGGGGGGGGGGAGGGGGGGGATTTTGGGGGTAAAATGACGACAAAAATATTAAAACGGAGCGCAAACATAAAGATGGCGACTTTGTGACTCACAGCGAACACGAAAGTACCGGCGTTGATTTTGAAAAACACCAACCAAAAAATACGCAAGAAATCGGCATTTTCTACCGCAAGAAACAGTTTGCCGATTGCGGCATCCTCATTGGAATCAGTAATGGCAAACAGAGACATCCCCCCCCCCCCCCCCCCGGCTTTGACTCTAGAGAGGGGCCATTAACTACATCAATTGCCATTAGACGTACCTTTACCCTTGGGATGACGATTGTAGCATCCTCATTGGAATCAGTAATGGCAAACAGAAACCCCCCCCCCCCTCCCCTGGCTTTGACTCTAGTGAGGTGCTAGTAACTACATCAATCGCCATTAGACGTACCTTTACCCTCGGGATGACGATTGCGGCATCCTCATTGGAATCAGTAATGGCAAACAGAGACATCCCCCCCCCCCCCCCCCCCCGGCTTTGACTCTAGAGAGGGGCCAGTAACTACATCAATCGCCTTTAGACGTACCTTTACCCTCGGGATGACGATTGCGGCATCCTCATTGGAATCAGTAATGGCAAACAGAGACATAACCCCCCCCCCCTCCCTTGACTCTAGAGAAGTGCCAGTAACTACATCAATCACAATTACACGTACCTTTACCCTCGGGATGACGATTGTCGCATCCTCATTGGAATCAGTAATGGCAAACAGAGACACACCCCACCCCCCCCCCCCCCCCCCCCCACTCCCTTGACTCTAGAGGTGCCAGTAACTACATCAATTGCCATTAGACGTACCTTTACCCTCGGGATGACCATTGTCGCATCCTCATTGGAATCAGTAATGGCAAACAGAGACTCTTCCGCACGCTGCTGATTTTGCTTGCAACTGGAATGATCGCAAAAATAGAGAAAAAGTATTAATTTCTAAATCTGTTTAAGAACATTTCCTAATACACAACCCATTAGCTACTTGAGGTGTGGCCAAGAAAAATGCGGAAACCCCACCTCTTTGAGAATTTTTTTTTTTTTTTAAATATTAAATTTGTTAAATATTTGGTTTGAATTCCACTATTCAGTTTCGATTTTAAAAACTTAATATTCAAAAACAAACTAAAAGAGAAATTAAGACCCTTTTTTTTTGTTAGTGACACGTCCCAAGAAAACATTGCTCCATGGTCTCTGATTGTAACTGCATTCACTTCTTATTTATTTCTTTAGCCTATCTATTAGAGAGTTCCCCCTCCCCCCCACCACCAAAAAAACCAAAAACATTACAGCTCTAGAGTGTTTGACATTTATTAGGTTTAAAAAAATAAAAATAAAACCGAGAATTTGACATCACCGATTCCGGCCACCTACCTATCGACCCAGAGTACCGACACCAGGTGGATCCCCCGTTTGATGGCCTTATCCTTGGTGCTTTTCTTGCCCTCCTTCCAGATGACGTGAGTGACCGGGTCATTAATGGTAAACTTCTTCACGACCTGAAATATAAGACCAAATCATAAACCATGCAAATTGAGAGCTAGGCAATTTTCGACCGATTTACAGGATCTGCACTCTTTTAATCAGTTCGCGCCGGAGGACATATATACAGGCAAAGTTTTCTCTAGATTCAAAGCGGATGACGCATAAACACGTCACGAGCAAGGCTGGAAATGTCTGTCAGCAGCGAGCAAGGCCGGAAATGTCCGTAAGCAGTGAGCAAGGCCGGAAATGTGTGGGTGTGCTTCCCGGTACCATTGGCCTGAACCGACTTGGATCAAGTTTCGTTAAAATAATCCCGCGTGTGCTTCCCGGTACCATCGGCCTGAACCCGCCTCAGATCAATTTTCGTTAAAAATTATCCCGCGCTTCGTCTCGGTGATGTTAAAATAATCCCGGCGTGAACTAGTTTTTGACGATGTCAATCAGGGGTTAATTCATAAAACATGCAAGCACAAACATTTGCTTAGCATGAACAGCACATGGAGTTTTGCCTGGTAACCTGGTTTTTTTCTGAGCAAAACTATTTTTGTGCTAAGCAAATGTTTGTGCTAAGTTACATGTTTTATGAAAATGACCCTTGGCTATCGAAGAGGTACTCACCACCGCTCCCAGTCGCTCCAGCTGTTTGCAAACGCTGTTGGAGCGATTCTCTGTCTTGGTGCGGACTTCCACGTAGGCCACAACATCTGAGTAAAGAAAGGCACAGGAATACTTACTCACTTAAAATAATGTAATTTTCTTTTGACCCAAACCATTTCTGGTATAATAGAGTTTAACCCTAACCATCCCAAATCCTCAAAAATCCTTTTTGCAAAATGCAGGATTGAGGGCACTTGGGGTGGAAGCTGCTCTACATGTACGTTCCTCGTCATTCACCCTGGGTAGTTCTTTAGAAGGATTTCTGCAGCAAAAGCGTCAACTACAGCAATAAATTAACTGGTTTGCTACTGAGCCAATGTTGACTGTTGTAGTTGACATACGCAAGTGAATGGGGGCACTTGGAAGGTGAGGCTTCGGAAGATTTTGCAGGATTGAGGGCGTTTGGGGTTTTGCCAAAGGAGGATAATGCAGGATCCAGGTCATATAGGCCTAAACTAATGCAGGATCCAGGTCATATAGGCCTAAACTAATGCTGGATGATTTTGCAGGATTGAGGTTACTTGGGTATTAACCCAAATGAGGTTATTGGTTCCGTACTTTCACACTGCTCATGTTCTATGCACATTCTCCATAGAGCTTCAATGTGTAAGATATGTGTCAAGGATAGGAAACGTTTGCATATCAAGGGTCATGTGGTCTGACTCTTGTTGTAAGAGGAAACTTAGCAGTTGTTTGTTCCATGTTTGGCTGCTTTATAGCTCAATGGTAAACCCACTGCAGGATTTTGCAGGATTCAGGTTATGTTAAAGAAAAATAAGGTAGGGAGTTAGGGTTAAGGGTTACTTTAGCCCAACAAATGGTTAGCCTGAAAATTCTTTCTTGGCCAAAACAGGGTTATAAATCAAATTTCAGGCAATGTATTGTTTGTGACTGGTATTTTGAAGAAAAAAAATTTAAAAATCTTAAAGGTTGTTTATTATGAGAAAAAAAATGACTTTTGAGTACTTCGTTATCTGTTGTTCTTGCGTCTGGTAGGTACGCCAAAACTCCTGCATTACAGCAGGGCTTTATACTGTAGTTTCCTCAATCCTTCAAAATCATTTAAAAACCTCCAAATGGATTTTGAAGGATTGTGGGAGGAATTTGATGGGTTTACCTTCAAGGACTTTGCTATCCGATGGTCCTGCATCTGACGGTACATCGGTCTCATTGTTACTGTCTATGATCATTGCTTCATCTGTTGAGCTGCAGCCTGATGGACCCTCAGTCTCAGAGGGGGAATCCATCGAGAAGCATATTCCGCGGTGCTTTCTCTAAAAATTGCAACAACAAAAAAGTCAGGTTTGGCAAACATTAACCAGTTCGCGCCGGGATTATTTTAACATCACCGAGACGAGGCGCGGGAGGCACGGAACTCAATTTTAGGAGGGTTCAGGCCGATGGTACCGGAAAGCACATACACACGCATTTCCGGCCTTGCTCGCTGCTGACAGACATTTCCGGCCTTGCTCGTGACGTGTTTATGCGTCATCCATTTGGAATCTTGGGAAAACTTTGCGTGTATTCACGTCTTCCGGCGCGAACTGGTTAAAGGTAGGATACACCTTTTGCAGATATCAACAAAATTTAATTCTGAATTATTAAGAAATATTTAACTTTTTTTTAAGTAAATAATGATTTGTAGGCATCCAGCAAAATTATTGCACTAGATATCTTGTAATTGTTCAAAAAAAATTGACGCTGGTTGGAAACAATTTTTGTTTGCTTTTCTCAGCATCCATGAATGATTGTACAACTTTGGACAGGTCAGTTAATCGATATAATACAACCCCCCAAATTCACCCATTCATGATAATTCAAACACTTACTAATGTTGTATCCTACCTTTAACTATCTATCGTCAACCAAATACTACTTGAGTAAACAGTACGTGTAGTATTTCGTAGTACTGTGTACTGTATCCCAAATGAATGTCTAAGACGTTAACCCTAACTCATTACACAACAAAGGAAGTTGGAGGATTTTGAAGGAATTGTATTGTTCAATAACAATGGTGAGTAAGTTAGGGTTAAGGTTACTGAGATATATGGGTCTCTCCACACTAAATGGTTTTACAAACGTGTGACATTGAGACGAGACGTGATCGGTCGGTTCGGCAGCAGCAAGAGTAGACTGGTCTAGCTGGTTGCTATCACTGTGTCTCTACAGTACACCATTTCCAAGTGGGAGATTCAGGGAATCATGCGAGTCTTAATGTTAACTAAAAAGTCTACACATTTGTATGATGAGACTACGTACTTCTAATTCTTTTATTTTTAACCGTTTCTGAAATAGGACCGACTAGAGACTCTCTAAGAGAGAGTATTTTATATTTGAAGACAATTCTTTTTAAAGAAAATTGTTGACAGTCCACAATTTGTTTACACAAAGAGTGTCTCCAGATTATATTTGAAAAATTTCATGACAAATAATTAATAATGAAAAAATACTTCACTATGTATTTTCATTTATGCTCGGACGCAAAAATTTTTTCATCCCGTCGGCCTAAAATTAAAAGACTATGTGACTATGTAGTCTAGAGTCGAGCTCGAGTTAGCACAAAACAAATAATGAAATAGCACTATTTCACTGTGTAAAAGTAGCATTTTCACACAGAACTTGTAAACAAAATTGAGGTGTCATAAACTGCACGATTCCCCAGTTTTTACCTGCAAAGATAAGCCGGTCGAAAATTTCTGTCTTGGCAAAAACTCCATAGTTTGTTCATTGTTAAGACCCCAACCCGTTCAAACAAAAACAAGTCACAACTTGTTTCTTTCGAAAATGGCGGTCGTAAATTGTGGCCGTATACATTGTCAATAGAGGGCGCTATGTTACTCTGCCGTTAAAGCACATAAAATTACTTTTTAGTATTTCAATTTTGCAAATAAAGGCTACTCACAAAACTCCTTCAAAAAAGTGATTTCGCTAAAGTTGGTCCCAGAAAATGACACCTCAAAGCATTGTCATGCAAGCGCAAACGGCCTATTGTGTAGTTTAGTGAGAAACGGTGTCTAAAAATCTCACAAACAAGAGTTGTTTTGTGGATCCTTTGTGGACGAAAACAAGGGTCCAACTTTCAAGTAGGCCTGGGCGATCACATCACGCATGAAGAAAGTATAAACACGACCAAATAACCCTTTTTTTAAATACACAACAATTTGCATACAAAGGATATTGTTTTTTATTGCCTTTGTGTGTGACACAAAGTGTTGAAAACAGGTCTCGGTACACCTGCATATAATACCTTTTAGGCAGTCCTACATTGGAAGAGATTTTAAATCCTAAAATCCAATATGCAGGATACTTGTAAATATATATTATATACTTAGGATACTAGCTTCTGCGTTTTATTGAACGAAACAAGACGTCGTTTGATTTAGAAACTTAGATACATTTTTAAGGACGACTTTTCATTTTTCCCCGACCTAACCTGAAGGTTTCAGGAATAGATATCACCGTTTATTTAGTACTGCGTGACAGCTTCAGTGGTTCAATCAGGCTTTGCGCATTATCTGTTGAAGGCATAGGCACAACGTGATAAATGCCCTCAGCAGTATTATTTCATGATGACTGCACAGCAGCCTTTGCCTAGAAGATGCACTGCACAATGGACCCGAGCGTAAAGCTGTGAAACACGCCGTGCGCTGTGGCATATAGCACACACTGACAACAGCATTCCGGACGGATCACCGGGACGCGGCTACAGCCGCTTCATAATCCGCCAACGGGGTCGTTGAAACCAATATCCGCGAATGAGCTCTTTCATCTCAACTTTCTCAGAAATACGAGTTTAAAGATCATTTTCTATCTACCCCAGAGCGTAAGGCCCATAAAGCTTACCATTTTATTGACAGTATAAAAAATCGGCGTAGGCGGTTTGTGGTCTGTTTATTTAACGATTTTCAAAGTAATGAATAATATTGATTGTCAATAATTATTTGTTCAATGCATGGAAGATTGGGGGACCAAAGTTTTATTGTAAACTGACACGCGCGCGTGGGCGGTACGGGCTTCTAGCATGGGGTTAACCGTTAATGTTTGTCAGGGCCCTTGACTTTTGTTAGGGGGGGGGGTTAGAACGTGCCGCAGATACGGCACAGGAGCCGAGCCGTTCAAAACACGGCGACAATAGGGCGAGGGTGTGCCGGGCGCGCCGGGCGCGCTCGCTAAATATTATTGGAAAAAAATTCAAGGAGATTTCCCTTAGTATTGCTCGCTTTGCTTTGTTTGACTCCGGGCGGTTTTCGTTTTTTAAATCTTGGTCATTGTTGATAGATAGATGCACGAATACACATTGAAGATTGCCCCCCTTGGTCACGTGGCATCAAATAACACGTTTCGGTCATTGCGACATTGCGACAAACTCGTGACATAACGGCAATTGCATGAAGTTGTAAAGTTGCGATGTTGCAAAGTTGCCTTTCGGATTTTCAGAACTTACGCAACTTGTTAAGTTGAGTCACTTTTCCCACTTTCTTTGGTTTTTCAAAATTATATACTGTGTACAACAGAGAAACAAAATGAGCCCGGATCGCGGAATTGAGAGGAGGGCGGGCAACTCGGAGGAGAAGGGTGTGGGGGGGGGGGGGAGGGGGGGGGGGGTATAAACGCTCAAAACTAAAGGGTTGAATCAACGTTATTAGTGTGCGGTCAACCATTAAACTGGTTAGATGTTGTGAACTCATCATTTTAATTGTCGAAATCCCAACTTTTAACCAGTTCGCACCGGAGGACGTACATATCCATAACACGCAAAGTTGTTCCCAGTTCAAAACGGATGACGCATAAAACACGTCACGAGCTAAGCCGGAAAGGGTCTGTCAGCAGCGAACAAGGCCGGTAATGCGTGGATGTGCTTCCCGCTACCATCGGCCTGAACCCGCCTCGGATCAAGTTTTGTTTAAAATCATCCCGCGCCTCGGCTCGGTGATGTTTTAAAATAATCCCGGCGCGAACTGGTGTAGTCACTGACCGCGCACTTATAGGGTTGATTCCAACACTTTAGTTTTAAGCGTGTAGGCTTTCTTCGTTTTTTCCCCATTTTAGTAATTTATTCTTCAAGTCAATAAAATAAAGGGCGAATTCATTCAGTTTTGGTTTTACCAGAACTGCTTCATAACAATTCGAGCAGTTCGTTTTACTTTTGCTAAATCTTTACTTCAGTGTGTAACATGTACACTCATGAAACAGCCGTAGGTGCAGCTTTTGTTTGCCGGCGTACCTTGCCCTCGCTCGCTGTCGATCAAGCGAATAAAAAGTGTTGAAAAACACCCTTCACCGAAAACGAAAGTTTAAGAGAGATTTGCCCCCGCGCACGTGCGCTCTCTAAAGTAAAAAAGTAAAAGCTAGACAAAACTTGAAAACCCAAAGCTTTCAACCCTCAAACAAAATTGGCGATAACTCGTGGCCTTGAAAAAAATTCACGTGACCGGACTCGAGTGGATTATTTTGTACCGTGGGCTGTTTGTGTTTTGTTTTTTAAAGTGAAATAGGTATTTTTTTTATGAATTGACGGGCGACCGGTTAACTTTACCTCGAATCAATTCAGGGCAACCTTCACGCTGTGCTTCCAACTTCCAACTGTTGACCATGAAGGTCAGTGGGCTTGTTTGTTTGCGTGTCAGATTTTTATTGTGGGGGGGGGGGGGGTGGGGGGTGGGGGCAAGAGGGGGGTGGCGTAGCCAGTGGATATGGAAACCAGAGTGTAAACATTTGTTTATATAATATTAGAGCATTTTGGTGAGCATGAACTTAATTAAGGGGGTTTGTTAAAAAATTAAAAAAATGGTGGAATTCGTGCACAGGAATGTAGTTTTTATGACTGTCAAATTTGGATGAAATTGAGCCTTAAAGGTAGGATACACCGTTTGCAGATATCAACAATATTACTACCGAATTATTAAGAAATATCTTACTCATTTGAAAGTAATAATGATTCT